>CM076079.1:30292500-30545000 GCA_038088235.1 Zacco platypus | reverse complement strand
ATAAAATATGAAACAGCTGCCTTAGAATTGCTTAATGTGAGTCCCATCAAACAGTAATGAGGATTTCAAAGTTAACCTTGCAATGAAAGATCACTTTTGCTTTTGGAATTGGATCTGGGAGGTCTCTAATGCTGTGCTCCGTTCAAAGTTGAATGTGGAAAATTCGATAGACACATTGGACTCCACATACAGTTTCGTACTACTGAAATGAACATTAGTGGCAGTAAAACACCAGCAACTTTTACTACGATTTCAGAGGCAGATGATCAATTAATGAAGACATGGTTCTTTGCACAATACAATACATGCTTTTATCGTAGTGCATGGTTTGTAAACAAATATATTTTGCTATACATAATCAGCACCAAATGTATGGCTTTTCTACCATAGTAAACTTGCTCTGTAGCCCCTCTGGTACAGCATTGCACTGATGATGGTGTACAATGCTCTTTTACGATAAAAGAGCTCGAATACTTGTAGAAGCAGCTAAAATGTCATGGTCGCTTTAGCAAGGTTTGCTTTTGTTGGGTTTAAGGTCCAGGTCCACTTCATTTTCTGCGTTTCGCTGCAACTCGCGTACAGTCGAGTGTGCAAGCCTTTCAAAGTATGAAAAGACGAGCTAGTGGACTTCATTTTCTGGGGCTCAAGTCACTTGCACATGCGCTGCTGTACATGCAAAATACAAAAATTGGGACATCCGCAGACCCTCCTGATGACAAAAACCGTCGCAAAACGCGGATTCCCGCAGTATAATTTGGGCAAGGGGTCGGTTCTGGATCGCTGATGTCCTGCAGAGATTAGTTCCAACCCTAATCAAACACACCTGAACGAGCTAATCATTGTCTTTAGGATTACTGAGTTTATTATTAGGTTTGGACACTTAGCGGCACTCCAGGACCGTTTCCTGCTTCGGGCTTTAGGTGGAAAATTATTTTCAAACGCAGCGAACCAGATCCATCTGTTTCGGATAAAACTGAACCTTTAGCGCCACCCACTGGACATGGTTCATTCTGAAAGAGTCGTGAAACAAACAAAAAAAAATGCAAAAATCAATGTAATATAATCTTGATTTAACATTGCCATAAACCATTCCATAACCCCACATTTGGGAAAGTCGAGTTCAAAAACCTAAGCCCCGAGTTGGAAGTACAACCATTTTATTGCACTTTTCCAAATAGCCAGTTGAATGCAATTCAGTCCAATTTCAATTGGAGGAGGTCAAGGTTAAGTGAAGAGCCATTATAAAGAATAGGATGGTTATAGTAAAGATTGTGTGTGAGGGAGTGTGTTTAACTACTTGACAGATTTGAGTTACATTTATATCAATATCAGAGACTGCTGGACACAGGGCCGAGCTCTGGCCCAGCTGTGAAGACGCTTTGACTGCCAAGCGGCGAACACCAATTAGCTCAGAGCTGCCAAGAGCACATCAAGCCACTGACAGATTCAAAGTCAGCAGACATATTCAAAACGGGCACTGCACTTACTAACACATATCCACTTCTACTGACCTCAGGACAGCCTTCTTTCACCCGATACATCCGTTCCACAACTGATCAACCTGTGCTGTTGGGATGCAGGGAACAAGATCTGATCAAAGCTTTTAAACAAGCCTTGGATTCATCTCAAAGACAGCGATGGACTTCAGAATTTTTAGAAATATTATTGTTCAAACAGTAGTGTTCAAAGACGAAGTGACCTGAGATCAGGACATCATAGAGATCGGGGCTCATTGGTCAGTATGGAACTACTTAGCAACCACATTTAAACTACATGACAACCATTCAGAACACGCATAGCAATGCTCTATGGCAACACTGGGTTTTGCACCGCAAATACCACTCATAAATTCTTCAGTAGTTAATGTATTTATGGTTAACTGTTGGTAATTTTTACCAAAATTCCAACATTTAGGAAAAACTATGCTTTTTTGTACTGAGACAACACTGCAATCTGATTTACTAATACGTTCTGTCGAAACAAACCATAAATCATGACTAAAAGCACAGCTCCACACTGACTTCTGTATCCTCTGCTTATATTTTAGTAACATGTAATTTGCTGGGAGTAATGTTACAGAAATAAGAATAGCAAGCATCTGCTGTAATTGATGGATAATCCTTGGCAAAAACAAGCAGTTCGAGCAAAGACTGAACAGTTTGTTCTTTGATTTTGGAAGCAGAGTCCACCACCTGCTCTTTTTGGACTTGGACGGTAATATATCTGACAGAGATTAAGACTTAATTGAGTCGATAGTTGATTTATCAACTGTAACTTTCATTGGTTTTGGACATTTTTCCGTAGTTCACGCCAGCTTCCATAGTTTGAAAGGTGATGTATCTTCTGAATGTTTCTGAATTCTGACACTTAAATCAATCTTATGTTAAAAAAAAAAAAAATGAGAGAAGGAGATGGTATAAAGCTTTTGATGCTCCTGATCTACCAGTGTAGGACGTTCCAGTACAGGGTTGCATCATTAGCTGCTGAAGAGCTGCCAGATTCAACCAACAGAGAATCTGTTGTTTATATTGTGCAATTCATTGTCGAGTCTGTGAGGAAGTAATCAAAACAAGATAGTGTTTATAAGAACATTAATATACTGTATTAAGCTTGAAAAATGGACAAAACCAATGGTTTTTAAGCCCCCACTTTTTTGACCAATTTTTGAAGGCCTTCCTATCTAAGCTAGTGTGTACTTCTGGCACTTCTGTTGTAATAAACCCAAAAATATCATGTCAGTTTAATGTTGCACATTTTTATTTTTAGTGTTTTAATTAAGATTGTTATATTATGCTTTTTTGAACATTACCTTCGTGTTATATAGTAAACTCTACGCCGCCTTATAATCACTCTCACGGACCTTCTCCTCGTCTGTTCAGAGCAGCATCTTCAAAAAACTGCTAAACATCTTGTTTTTGTCAACACTTGACCCAGTAATATTAACACTCTTCTTTTTTCTATTTCTATTCCATCTTGACACGAAACTTGCATTCTGTTGCACTCATGTTGATTTGATTGCTTCTATTGTTCTCATTTGTGAGTCGCTTTGGAGAAAAGCGTCTGCTAAATGCGAATGTAAAAGGTCTGCAAAGTTTTAAAGATCAAAGTGCACGACAAATAAAAGTTATTAGCTGTGTCCGAAACCGCTCCCTATCCACTATATAGTGCACTATATCGGGTGTCGGTCATTTTGTAGTGCCGTCCGAATTCTGAGTGAACGGCTGTGTCCGAAACCGCTCCCTATCCACTATATAGTTCACTATATCTGGTGTCGGCCATTTTGTAGGGCTGTCCGAATTCTGAGTGAACGGCTGTGTCCGAAACCGCTCCCTATCCACTATATAGTGCACTATATCGGGTGTCGGCCATTTTGTAGTGCCGTCCGAATTCTGAGTGAACGGCTGTGTCCGAAACCGCTCCCTATCCACTATATAGTTCACTATATCTGGTGTCGGCCATTTTGTAGGGCTGTCCGAATTCTGAGTGAACAGCTGTGTCCGAAACCGCTCCCTATCCACTATATAGTGCACTATATCGGGTGTCGGCCATTTTGTAGGGCTGTCCGAATTCTGAGTGAAAAGCTGTGTCCGAAACCGCTCCCTATCCACTATATAGTGCACTATATCGGGTGTCGGCCATTTTGTAGGGCTGTCCGAATTCTGAGTGAACAGCTGTGTCCGAAACCGCTCCCTATCCACTATATAGTGCACTATATCGGGTGTCGGCCATTTTGTAGTGCTGTCCGAATTCTGAGTGAACAGCTGTGTCCGAAACCGCTCCCTATCCACTATATAGTGCACTATATCGGGTGTCGGCCATTTTGTAGGGCTGTCCGAATTCTGAGTGAACGACTTCATTCCCTACATTCGTTCACTGCTTTTACCCACAATCCTCTCTGATTTTGAGCGTACATTCGATGCACACTCGTTAAAGCGCCGTTACCCAAAATCCAACGCGATAAGACGATCGAGCGCGAAAGAAAAATAAATATGGCGGACGGCAATACGGGAAGCGGCAACTTCTACAAATGTAAGTGTCATTTTTAATTAATTAGAACATCTTTGTAAAGATATTTTGAAGCGAAATGATTCAGGTTTATATCATAATATATATACTTATTATCATATGATAATTTGGTCGATTTTTCTTATATGTTAGTGAACTGTTGTACAGTGTATTTATATTGTATGTATTTACTATCATATTTTTTATAAACAAATGTGACAGTGTAGTGTTTTTGTTCTGTTATTTTTAAATATAAATTTACTAAATAGCATGACACAGGTGTTTTTATTCTCTCTTTATTCTCAATAAACAGTAATATACAACTCATGAAGCTAAACAGGACATATTACAGATGGGTATAGGACATGTTAATGACGAAATTGTCTGGCGCGTGCTATTAACGTCAGCGTCCGAATTCGCTCACTCATTTTCGTTCACTCTTTGCTGATATAGTGCGCTCAACATGCACTATATAGGGGTTAGTGAACGAGTGAACGAGTGGGCGGTTTCAGCTATTGTCTCCTAAAAGAAAGAATCGATTCTGAACTGCTGAAACGAGTCATTCACTTCCTGTTACATGCCTATGTGACAATGCAGCAAATTTGCATAATCCCAGCCTATGGTCCTCATTGGCTGACGGCAAACAATGTCTACTTTGACAGTTGTCGCTGAGACCCGGATGAGTTTGGTTTGTGTCGTCGACGTGTCAAGAAAATGCTGTTTTCAGCGCCGCAAATCCACTTTGCATGAACTTTGAAAGGACAGTGTTGATTAATACAGATTACGAATTAATACAGATTATTCTATTCCATTTTGTAAGATAAAGAGTGAGTAGTGTGTTCACTGCAAAAATTGGAAAAAAAAAGACAGAAAGTGCACTTAAAAAATGAAGAGTGCAAACTTTGACACTTCAAGGGCTTTTAAACTCAGATGTTGCGCATTATTTTGGAAAAAAACCTGCAGTATATTTCTAGCCTTAAGACTCATACTATAAAGTTTAATAGTCATTCCAAGTCCACACCACAGTTGTAATGATTAAAACACAGAGGAACACTATCATTGTAATCACTTGCAAACGTTGTTTCCCCTGCTGATGAACAATAAAACAGATTCCATCCCGCTTTAAAGCGCCACTAAAAAAAGATAATTGCTTTTTTTTTTGCTTTTAAATGGCAGAAGATATAACTGCGGCGCACACTTATAATGAACATTGCTATGATTTCTCGCTATGGATGCTCATATATATTAAAAGTGCGTTCGAACGGGCCTCTCTTGGCACGCAGAATAATTAAACGAGTTTCGATTTCAGTGGAGGTGAAGCCCTGCTAAAGTTGTGTCACTGATTCCAGTGCAACAGAAACTTTCCCTTGTTCATCTATCCAGGGTCAGACTTAAGTGGAACGGTCCTGCGCTTGTTCTGAAGAATCTACCTCGACTTTGAAGAGAGGCAGTGACAGATATCACATGACACAAGACGATGTTGAAACGCGGCACCCTCCAGACAGTGTCTGTTTCCCTGCTTGTAGACGATCTGTTTCTACTTCTCGACTCTCTCTTTGTCTGTCATATTTCAGACTTTCTGTCTTTGATTTATCTCCCTCGCAAAGTACTTCCTGTTGGAGGCGAGATGGGTGAAAACGGTGCTTTTATCCAATGTGGATATGCAGAAAAAATCAAGAAAGTGAAGATGTTTAGGGCTCAATACCCAAGGGGCCAAAGTTGACAGCACGTTTTGCCCTTCCCTCTTATTTTTCTCTGATATTTCTGCTGTAAGTATGACTGCGAGTGTTGATATAGTAAAATAATTAACCATGATTCAGTTTGTGATTCTAGATTCCAGATCTGGGCCCGGGTATTTTTAATTTCCCACTTTCCGCTCCTTCTCGCTCACAATAGCTGGGTTTCAGTCACGTGATTATGATGACGCGCGAAGGCGGGGCGATTTCAGATGGAGGGCAGGAAGTAAAAATGGCGAATACGTCTATGGAGAAAACCGTTGCGGAGAGTCCGTATTGTACGAATTTAGAACCAGTTTCAAGAAATAGATACAAAGAATTAGTGAACAGATATGTTGGACGTGACCCGTGTTCCCTCTGATTGTGGGTTGTCGTCAGCTGGCTGCTTCGGTTCGGGTTCGGAGCTTTCGGCTGTCTGTTGGAGATCCAACATAGCCTCTGCACATTCCAACCGTCTTTGTTGGTCTTCCTTGAGCTTCATCCTCTGCTCTCGTTTAAGAGACGCCTCTGATTTGGGCTTAGTTTTTTAACCTAGGTTGACCGTCGGAGCGCAATCTACCGACTCAACGTCACCCAAAGCGCTTGGGCAGCCTAAAAATCCCCAATGAAGTCCACATTAGACGACCGCTAACTTAATAATCATTACGAAGTAAATGAGCATTTAACGACAACCTAATGCTATATAAACACAGACACAATAAAAAACAACAAAACTCCAGTTATAATTTTGGACATTCTTGTGGTTCTTTAAAGCACATGTGATTCATACGAGAGCGGATTGGTTAGCTTGAAGGCTTGACAATGTTTATTGGAGAATATTTTAAAGTGTCTTTGGAGAAAATGAACATGAAAGAGGTCAGTCACTCTTGTGTGCTTTTTTTCACAGGGAGTCAAACACGCCTGTGAATGGAACATTTCTGCAACGCGTGATGTGATGCTTCATCCGCAAACGTCACAAAAAAAGGACATAAAAGTTTGTTTGTTCGTGTCTTTAAAAAACTGTTTGTTTGTATTAATAGTCCATCTAATCTAAAATGACAGTGAATGAATTAAAGACTTAAAGGTTTTTTAAAAAAAAAACATTAACATTCCTCCGACGAAGTGTTCGCTGCAGTCACGGGCATTAACAAACTCTGCTCCTCCCGACCGCAGACGTACGTTAGAAATCCACTTTTTATGGCTTGTCTCAGTGAGCTTTTGACATTTCTCACCTTTATGAGTGACAATCTTCGGTACTTTGTAAAAACCCTTTCTTTTTTCTCGATTTAAACGATTGGAGCAGCCGTAAACTACACAAAACATTGGCATTTTTTCAGATGGCAGATCCTCAGCTACTCACTTCCTGCCCTCCATCTGAATTTCGCGCTCTCGTGATATAGCAGCGTGACGTCACGTGAAACCAAGCTATTGAGCGTGCAAGCCTGAAAGTATGCTCATTTGGCCTCGAGACACGTTTGACACTATCTAGTGGACTTTGTGCGTGTGGAAACAACAACAACAACATACATACACAGTGTGCAAGAGACTTGAGTGCTCGAAAACAAAGAAAAAAAGTCAACTTTATAAAATATACACATTTTGTATCTCTGTATCTGTCATATTTTTCTCTATATAGCAGTCTATTTCATGGATGTCATGCTTGACAAATCTTCTCAAACAAATTATGAAGGTAGACGACTCTTAAAACTGGCTTCTCTGACTGACTCCCTCTTCTTTTAAAATGACAGTTCACGATTATTTTTTAAGTGGTGTGATGTTCTGCACACAAAACGGTGAATCTTTCATCGAATGCCTCAGGTGTTGTCTCATGTGACAGTGATTTCCAAAACAGATGCTGTCAAGCTCACAATATGTACACCAGACATCTATCTCAACCCCACGAAACGAGCTCTTATCTCTCTCTGTCACAGCGAGAAGACACAATAAATTTGCATAAAGAGTTCGTATTAGCAGCGGGTTGACCGATGACCCGACTGGCTAAGACCTTGCTCGGGACATGCCGTGGAGAGATTAAACTGCAGCTATTGGTGGCTTGTCAGCGAGGAACCCCTGCAGAGCCTATTACAACCTAATGCATGAAATAGCTGAGAGGGCCCTCCATTGAGTAAAGTAATTAAATGTGGCTGCCTGCCACCGTCGTATGTATAAGACCTCCAGCGGCCTGGTCAGGTAGAGTAATTACCATTCCTCTCTCTTTTGCCCGTTTGATAAAAGATGATTATCTTTCTCTACCCTGAAAAATCATATGCGTATAAGCGGTGAGAGCGGAATACCTCTGAGGCTCTTTTTTCATTATTCCACCCGTGATAAAACCTCGTCCATCCGTAATATTAGCATAAATCTCACAAGTTCTGATGGATGGTATTGAAACTTTGCTGTGAGCCCGTTTCAAATTCACACACAGATGCAGTGCAATGAATCAACAGCACGAAAGGTTACGTGGGAAATTTTTTGTCGTGAGATCTATTCCCCTTAATTTTAATACGAACTGAAATAGGATCTCGTTTAGGGTGCGTTCACACTTGTTTGGTTTGATTAAAACGATGCGATTGAACACATGTGAACGCTGCCATCCGAACCAAACCAGCGGACCGAGACCGCTAAAAAGACGGGTCTCGATCCGCTTCCGAACGAACTCTGGTGCGGTTCGATTGATATATGAACGCAACACGGACCAAAGACGTGTGAACGAACCAAAAACAGGACGTGATGTCACAAGATGCGACGCTACAAGTCAGCTGATTCGACGACGCGGGAAGATCGGTGTATCCAAAATGAGTCGAGGGCAAACGTGGAGCAACGAGGAGGTGAAGTTTCTGTTTCTGCAAACAACGGAGGAAATCCTGGAGCTGTTCTGAATGTTTTGAACATTTTATGAGCTCTTCGTGAGTTCTCAGCTGGTGAAAATAAAGCATAAAATGATGGTGTTTAATCCAGAACACAGCGTTGTTTTGAATGTTCGGTAAGCGAGCTCCGTCGCGAAATATACGTCATAAAAGCAGGTCGTGACCGTATCCCTACGCCTTTGGTTCGGTAACTTCAGGTTCGCTGTTAAAAATGTCAGTGTGAACGCTAAGAGGACCAGGACTATATGCTTTGTGTTTGTTTTTTGGTCCAAACGAAGTGTGAACGCAGCTTAAGTGACTCATTTGGAACAAACAGCACTGCTTACACAGACTATCTTCACACGATCAGTATTTAGGATTGACAACCACATTTACTTACAGATGTGAGACTCGACAACTGATACCAAGATTTATAAATGATCAGAAATGTTTCTTGAGCAGCATATTATTGAGCAAAAGAGGTTCGTTCACGAACCTTAACCTCTTTTTAATGGTAGCGTATATGTGACGTAATGCATGTGAAGCCTAAATTCAATCCGTTCATCGTATAAACCGATCGAGTCTCTTCAGAAACTGAACCGGATTAGTTTCAGGAAGTCTTTTCGAAGCGTCAACGGAGGGACAGAAAGCTTCATTTGTGTTCCAAAGACGAACAAAAGTCTTACGGGTTACGAGTAATTAATGACAGAGTTTTCTCTTTGGGGTGAGCTTTCCTTTTAAAGTTTGGCTAGATTTTGTGGCATTGTGGCATAAATATATTTATCGGAGCAGCTTTCATGCCAGTTCTTGACAGTACCTGTTCTCTATAACGCACACACTGGACTGTGACCTCTTGAAATACGGGGCTGTTTTTTGTGGTACGGCATTAAAACATATTGTTTGGAACGAGCCCCGATGATGGCGATACGGCAGCTGATATGATACATAGCACAGTGAGCCGAGGAGACATGAATAATGATAGAGGAGAAAATAGAGGGAAGGGAGTGGTGGTGGTGGGGAGGGGGAGCGCTCTTTTTTTCCCCCGTCTCCATCTGCCTCTCTTTTTCTGCCGGCCGGAGAAGCGCCTGATGTATTTGCTGCTTGGCTGCTCTCAGAGATTGCTATCAGCCGAGACTCGTCCGCGGAGGTAAACTCAATACGCATATTTTCCTCCTCCAACCTTCATAACATTTACTTTCAAGCCGTCTGATTTGGCGTGTGTGAATTTTTAGAGTTCTAATAGTGTGCGATTCCAAAGCGCGACCGCCTGCTTTGGCCTTCCGGAGATGCAGTACAAATGTAATGCAAGATGGACCAATCAATAGAGGTGTGATGTCGAAGCCACGACCTCGGTTTGTAGATGTGTTTTCAATAATAAGAACGAAGCCCAAAGCCAATCACCATTTGCCTGCAATCGCGAGCGCAAAATGAATGTTGATGTTTCTGGCACGTTCAAAGCATCCAGATGGTGTTTCGAGAAACAAGTCGCTCCACCGCAACACGACTTAATAATCAGTTTGACTGACATGATATCACTGCGCGAGCTACTGATTTAAAAACTACTTGTCAGATATGTATAACATTTAAATTCTCACTTCATGTACCCTGTCAACACAACATTATGAGGAATGGCAGATGGTGTTTCACTGGAAGCACTGGAAGAGTAGCACTTTCACGTCATACCAAATATGGTTTGTTAAAATCTCACATTATGTTAGAACGGTGGTTTGCACAAATGCATTAATAGTGTTGAGCAGCGGTGGATGGTATATGTTGGCGGCAGGGGCGGATTTAGTGATTTGGGGGCCTGATTGCACACATTCTTTCACTGTTGTGATGCGGCCGTGTCCCATAGTTGTGTCCGTTTTTGTTTGTTTGTTTGTTTTTAGATTTTTCATGTTCATGTTATAATGGTTTTCTTATGGAAGCCCGTTTCCACCACTGAAAAAAAAAGAGGATTATTGCGACTTATCTCACAATTCTGACTTTATATCTCACAATTCTGTGAAAAAAGTAAAAATTCTAAGTTAAAACGTCGCAATCTTTTTTTTCAGTGGCGGAAACGGGCTTCCATATTGTAGATGTTAAAATGACTAAAACTGAAATAAAAAAGTTACACTACATACAATATTGCATATGCACAACAAATTTACCAAAACTTTAACATATATTAAAATGAAAATTGACTATATAAAAATAAAAGCTAGTTCAAAGTTCAAAATATTAATATACTATAATAATAATAATAATAATAATAATAATATATATATATAAGTTTTGGTAAATTTGTTGTGCATATATGCAATATTGTATGTACTGTAACTTTTTTATTTCAGTTTTAGTCATTTTAGTACTTCAGCTTAAACATATATTAATTTTAAATTTTGAAATAATATTTCTTTCATTTAATATTTATATATATATATATATATATATATATATATATATATATATAAAATATTATAAATATTCATATAATGTAATAATTATATTATTTTATAAAATATACTAAAATATTATTAAAATAGGTCAATTTTCAAGGTCAATTTTATTTATATAGCCCTTTAAAACAGCATGAATGCTGACCAAAGTGCTGCACAACATATCAAACAAAGTATCCTTGCACAATAGAATTTCAATACTAATAATAAAATATGAAAAGAAATCAAAATAAAAGTAATAAAATTAAGACAGGAACACAAAAAGAATAATAATATCAAATTACACATATGCCTGAGAAAAAAAGTATGAAAAAAAAAGTGTAAATAACACTTAGGGAGGCAAAAAGCCCCTAAAATTCTGCCATTATGCAGATATATATATATATATTTTTAAACTGCACAAATAGCAAGCAGTCGGTTTCTTTGAACCAAATCAAAAGAAATCGAGTCTGATTAACAAAGTTGTCTGACAGACAGCCTCATAAGTCAGAGGCAGCAGAAGTATCAAATCCGCCTGTGCCGTGTCACGCTGCTGCCATGAGCCCCGGTTCCTGAACGCTTTGACCTGCGAGGGGAACGAGAGCTGTCCAAACAGACAGAAGGAGTCGGGTGAACAGCGTGCCTGCGCTTGAGAGGTCAGATCTCCAGCACAGAGGCTAACAACAGGCTTCGGCTCTAGGGAAAAACAAGACCTTTAGATAACTGTAGCCTTATAGAGACTCAAAACATGCGATAAGCTGTGAAAAAAGGTGGGAAGAAAAGAGCGAGACTAAGTGGAGGAAACTGGAGAATTCTCCGAACGAAAGGCGAGGAAAATAATTTCTGGAAAATGGGATTCTGATCAAAGTGTCTCTACAGTAGACTAAACATCGGATAAACAGCGAATCCAACCTCGAGTACAGCGAAATATAAGTAACAAAGTAGCGAACTCCTCAAGTGAGCCTCCTAAATCAAAGTGACAGTTATTGAGCTGGGTTACTATTTTTAAAAGGTATTTTCAGAGGCATTTCAGGCCAGCAAGTTTATCAAAGGCAAGGTGGTGTTAAGTTGCACAGGGAATATTCTCACAACACACGATACACCACAGATGATTCTGTTAGATACTGCCTGCATTGTGTAGCACCTTCCATATTAGCTTTTGAGAGCGAAAATACAGCATTCACAACTCATTTGTTTTATAAATCAGTGTTGTTACCTAAAAAACAACTGAGTTATATATATATATATATATAGTGAGTGAACGCGATCATCTCTTCCTCTTTAATGCACATGAATGCACAAAGATACTGAAACGGTCATTTCTTTAATCGTTTCAACGGTGGAAAGACGTCATTGAAACAAACAATTTCACGTAACATTTACCTCAGAAAAGCCATTCAGTGTCCACAGCTTGTTAGTTCACTGGAGAAATGAACTCTTTAACTTAATATATGCACTGCATTAGACTATATATTCATTATATTTGACTTTACCTGTTAGTGATGTCTATATTATTCAATGCATGTTTAAATGAATCTGTCGTGAAAATGACAGCCACCGTGCATACATGATTATATTTCAACAACCAATTGGAGTAATTTTATAATTAGGTTTAGGAGTTACATGTTTGCATTCAATTTGTTATTTGAGTGTTGATTATTATATAAATTATATATAGCGATTGAATTTAGGTTAATAGTTTTGGCTTAATGGTTAATCTTTAATATCATAGTAAAATAATGTTCAAGTGTTAGCAGAGAAACTTTTATTTATTTTTAACTGAAATATTTAGAATAGAAATATTCTGTTACATTATAAACGTCTTTACAGTTACTTTTCATCAGTTTAAATCATCCCCAATACATACAAATAATATATGAAAATTAGAACTTAAAAAAATTACAAAATACTGCAAGGGTACATAAATAGCGCTAAAATAAAACTACTTTGAAATTATTAGCACTGATGGATCACGCAAAAATGTATTATAAGTAAATAGGGTTAATTTTGATTCATTATATTTGACTTAGGTGACACTTTATTTTACAGTGCCATAGTTACACGTTACTACGTGTACTTACTCAGAGTTGGGGAGTAACGAAATACAAGTATCTTAGTTACGTATTTAAAATACAAAATTTGAGTCACTGTATTTCATTTTAAATGGGTGGTAATCAGATTACAGTTACATCTGAAAAGTGTTTTAGATTACCAAAGTGATTACTTTGAGTTTTAATGTCATTTAAACAGCGATTGGTGATTCTCTGACTCTGACCGTCTGAAAAAGAGGAGTTAAGTTTCATGTTTTCCACTGTTTTCATGTTTTGTGAGTCATTTTATAATTCACTCGTCACTGCAACTTTTTCGAGAAGGGTCTGGCTGCAGACCGTGGGCGAGTGGAGCTCCACTCTCAAACAGGAAATACGTCACCTCCACTTGAATTAATAAAGAAGGGCCAAGATGGCGTCGCTATGAGCTCTTTTAATTTTACCATAGACGAATTTTACCTCAGGTAATTTTACCTCAATATTGTTACACTGGATGAATTATGTTAAGGATGAATAAACATGATGGATTTATATATTTCTTACGAGCAATATAGATGTTAGTGTGGCAGATTGAAAGATGTATTTTATAAATTGAAAAAAATCTGTGAAAAATGTAAGGCACTATTGACGCGATTTTGAATGTATGTAAAAAGGCTTATAAAATGTAAATATGTAACGTTAATTTGTTATGTAATTTTGGGTTCATTTGTGAGTTTGGCGATGTGCCTTGTTGAACACTAGGTGGACAATTCGCGGGGTTTTTCCATTCCACATAAAGTTGGCAGTGAGGAAACATCAACGAGTATTGTGTTAAATCTTTTCCCCCTATGTTCAGGTATTAATTCTAATAATTATTCTAATATAATGTTGTATGATGTTTAAGAGTGTGTAAATGTGAGTATTATAGCGATTGTGTGTTCATTTAAATGTTTTAAAGTTTATTATTTTAGAGATGCACAAGCTCAGAGCTCCATTTTGAGCATTAACGGCGCGAGACCACATAGAGAACATTTTAGTATTAAGTGTGTGGTACGTATGTTTGTATTTAATGTTTTATTCTGTTTATTTGTTGCTGATTGTTTGATTCACGGGAAGAAGTGTAACTTAAATGTGAAAAGAGAATTTGAGAAATCTAACGTTAACAGATTTTGCTGTTATTTTTCTTTATAACAAAGTTGTCTGTATTAAGTAGATTGTGTGTTCACAGTAATCACTCCTTTGTGTGTTAAACACAGAGTTCTATAAATTCTACTTGATTCCCCACTTAGTGTCTATCTGGTAATTGGATTGAATTATTGTATTCTTGGTAATGTCTCCAAAATTAATAAAATATTTGAAATGATTGTAAATAGTTTGTTCAAGTCATTTGTTTCATCTGTTCAAGTTTACACATTAACCCAAGGCAGATTTAATTAACTTTTAAAAATTAGACTTATATTGACTTAAACTAATAGTTCGCCTTTGAATGTCTATTCGGAATTTTGTGTGTTATTACCAGGTATTGAACAATTAAGTACGTACATATTATACCAGGCTGTTCGTTTGTGGAGGAAAAACGTAAAAGATTAAAATATTCATGACACAAGCATTGTTTTATTTCAGTAAAAGAGCCTGATTTATTTTTACATGTTATTTTACTTTTACTATAATATTGTATTAAAGTCGTAAAGCTTGGTATACCGCTTCGATATTTTCCGTGAAGATCATGTCGCAGTGGAGGTGACGTAAAATACGTAATTTATGCGCTCCGGCGCAGTGGAGGTGACGCATTTCCGCTCTCGAGTGGAGCTCCACTCGCCCCCTGTGTCTGCAGCCAGACCCTATTGACTTTTTCTCACAATTTGTTTTTTTCCCTCACAATTGTGAGTTTGTGTTTTACAATTCTGACTTCTTTTTCTCAGAATTGCGAGATTTAAACTCACAATTGCAAGTTATAAAGTAGGAATTGGGAGAAATAAACTTGCAAAACTGACTTTTTTCTTGCAATTGTGAATTTAGTGTGAGTTTATATCTCATAATTCTGACTTTTCTCAATATTGTGAGTTTATATCTCATAATTCTGACTTTTCTCAATATTGTGAGTTTATATCTCATAATTCTGACTTTTCTCAATATTGTGAGTTTATATCTCATAATTCTGACTTTTCTCAATATTGTGAGTTTGTATCTCATAATTCTGACTTTTCTCAATATTGCGAGTTTATATCTCATAATTCTGACTTTTCTCAATATTGTGAGTTTATATCTCATAATTCTGACTTTTCTCAATATTGTGAGTTTATATCTCATAATTCTGACTTTTCTCAATATTGTGAGTTTATATCTCATAATTCTGACTTTTCTCAATATTGTGAGTTTATATCTCATAATTCTGACTTTTCTCAATATTGTGAGTTTATATCTCATAATTCTGACTTTTCTCAATATTGTGAGTTTATATCTCATAATTCTGACTTTTCTCAATATTGTGAGTTTATATCTCATAATTCTGACTTTTCTCAATATTGTGAGTTTATATCTCATAATTCTGAGTTTATATCTCATAATTCTGACTTTTCTCAATATTGTCAGTTTATATCTTATAATTCTGACTTTATAACTCACAATTGCAACTTTATATCACACAATTTTGAGGGAAAAAGTCAGAATTGTGAGATAAAAACTTGCAATGACCTTTTTTGTGTTTGTTCCACACTTATTAGTATTCCAAAGTATTCTAAAGTATTTAGATTAAGTTACTAAACTTGAGTAATGTAACGAAATACGTTACAAATGACTTTTTAAAGCAAGTATTTTGTAATTTGTAGTGAAATACATTTTAAAAGTAACATACCCAGCCCTGTACTTACTATAGTACTATAGTAATAACAGTAAATTATGCATAATTACAAGTATCTAACCCTAACTGTAACCCTATATGTAATAGTACTCAGTACTATTAACACTTTATATTAGGTGTCTTTAACTATTATGTACTTAAACACAAAAAGTACATTGTAATTATGTTTTGATCTATTTTGTATTGCAAAGCATTTGGGATGAGGTGGGATACCGGTGATATTAAGGACAAGTTTGGTGGTAAGGGTGGGTTAAAAATGAAGCTCAGTGTAATTATAGCTGTAATCACAGAAATTAATTACAAATGTAATCACATGCAATGTAAAACAATGTAAAAACATGCACGCACATAATAAGTTTACTGCATCAAATCATTCATTTAAAATTTTGGTAACACTTTATTTTACAGTGTCATTGTTACATATGTTACATGTATTTACTGTAGTAATAACTAGAAATGATGCATAATTACATGCAATTAAACCTAAACCAACCCTCATCCTAACCCTATAGTAAGTACATGTAGTTAATTGTCATTACTCAGTGCTTAAATGTATAATTACACTGTAATACTGACACCTTAAAATAAAGTGTAACCAAAATTTTGTACATAGTAGTTAAAGAAACTTAATATAATGTGGGACCATGTTTTCCAAACTTTGCAACAGTGAGTAAGAGCCAATAAAGAGCCAAATGCTAAATCATGCAGCCATGCAGGGATTCACGTTGCAGCGTAAAATGTTTGAAAGTATGTATCATGCTGAAAGTGTCATGTCGAAGCAGACTTTGTTTTTTTAACACTTGCGTCGTGTCGCACACCACTTACGATGATATAACAATTGCAAGGTGTGACTGTCAACAAGCGACTCCAGTGGGAAAGACTCACTTGTTATTCCTAAAGTGAGATGTGGCCTGAGAAAATAATTACACGCATAGAATGACCAGTAATTTTCACAGTCTGCCTGGCTTTTAGCTCAGATTAAAACCGCAGAGTGTCTGCTTTCGGATTAGCTCTCGCTTCCAGGCCTTCCCAGCTCGGGGACCACCGGTCTCACGGCCGTGTGAAAGGCAGGCGGTCACGCAGGCGGTTTGCGGCAGTGTGGAGCCCAGGGCTGAACTGTAGGGTATGTTTTAATGGGCACATCTCATTGTTAGGACTGTGGCTGCTGAAATTGGGGCAAACATGAACATCACAAGCCCTGGCAGACATCTCACAAACGTCTCAGTTCCACGATAATTACAGCACAACCAGCTCTTCCAACGCTAGTCCTATTCCAGCAATGATTTGTGCACAGAAAATGTTTCTATTTGAATATATTTTACAATATAATTACTCCTGTGATGGCAAAGCTGAATTTCCAGCATCATTATTCAGTGTCACATGATCCTTCAGAAATCATTCGAATATGCTGATTCGCTACTTAAGAAACTTTTCTGACTATTATCGATGTTGAAGTTAGAGGTGCCCTCAGTTAAAGAGTTTTCTAATCATTTAAGCGATTAGTCGACTAATCGTGCATTTATATAAATAAACTTTACAATAATAATGAGCAATAAAAAAAAGTAATAAAGAGCTTTTAATCGCCATATACATAATACATAGCTTTATCAGCGCTCAAATGCATGCATAACGCGTGCAGAACTGCATTGGGAAACATAATGATTATGAATGTGGCATGAAAAACAGAAGTAGACTGATAATTTATTGATAAACTAGCGTTTTGTGTGTTTTTGATGCTGGTTCGTCATCTCCGCAGCAGTGCACATTTCATACGGATTGCATAATCTGGAAATATTTGTTTTAGATTTGAACGTTTAAAAAAATTTAATTGAAAAGTGGACATTTCAAGCTTTCTTTTTCTCATGTCTCATGCCTGAGACGGCAGAGTGTGAATCCTGACTGTTCTCAGTAGTTTACAAAAGCACGTTTTGTTGTTATCGTGAGTTTACAGAAATAAAAACAAGCCATTTACAGTTTCGAATGTTGGATTACTCTTATGTGACCCAAAATCATTTTAAGTGAAATGCAAGTGATCGCACTGGCACCATGTCGTGCAGAAAACAAACAACGCTTGGATATGCGTCAGATAACAGCGCACATTTTCTAGGTTAACAGCGAGCGGACTTGTAAAGTTGCTACTTCTAACATGTTTCGAGTGATAAGTCATATTTGAGGTTGATGATTGATGAATGATAGGTGAATGTTTTGATTTCCTGACGGTTGTCGATCTGTCTGTCACTGTCACTGTGTGATTTCATCACTTCCTGTGGAGTTTTTTTTTCTGCGACTGACCAACTTATACCAATTTTGGTCGACTAAGCGAACGTTCACACTTGTAGGTCAGTTGGTTTGGTTGGTTTGGTCCGGACCAAAAAACAAACACAAAACATATAGTCCTGGTCCTCTTAGCGTTCACACTGGCATTTTTAACAGCGAACCTGAAGTTACCGAACCAAAGGCATAGGGATACGGTCACGACCTGCTTTTATGACGTATATTTCTCGACGGAGCTCGCTTACCGAACATTCAAAACAACACTGTGTTCTGGATTAAACGCCATCATTTTATGCGTGTACATGTGCTTTATTTTTACCAGCTGAGAACTCACGAAGAGCTCATAAAATGTTCAAAACACTCAAAACAGCAGCAGGATTTCCTCCGTTGTTCACAGAAACAGAAACTTCACCTCCTCGTTGCTCCACGTTTGCCCTCGACTCATTTTGGAGACACCGATCTTCCCGCGTCGTCGAATCAGCTGACTTGTAGTGTCGCATCTCGTGACATCACGTCCTGTTTTTGGTTCGTTCACACGTCTTTGGTCCGTGTTGCGTTCATATATCAATCGAACCGCACCAGAGTTCGTTCGGAAGCGGATCGAGACCCGTCTTTTTAGCGGTCTCGGTCCGCTGGTTTGGTTCGGATGGCAGCGTTCACACATGTTCAATCGCACCAGGGTTCGTTTTAATCGAACCAAACATGACAAGTCTAAGCCTCTGCTCGTTGGCTGACGTTTAGTCGACTATTAGGAGCCCTAGTTGAAATATATACATGCAATAAGTACTGGCTTCCTCTACTTCCACTACAATATAGTCACATTTAAAACTAAATCCACTCACTGTAACCATGCTAAACCACCACCCACAATCCCCTCCTCTTGTTTCCTGCAGCAGCCGAGCTCTCACCTCACTAACTGCAGCTGGGATGAACCTCTACCTCTCACCCGGAGCCTGGAGTCGTTGGCTCTCGACTCACACCCACTACAGTGGGAACGGCAGCAAAGCAGAAACGCTTCCAGCACCTCCAGTCCCAGATTCCCACTGTGGGAACACGGCTGTAGGCCATGCTTTCTCTCTGTCTCCTTAATGAGGCCCCATTTGCACCTCCTGTTCCCAATCCCAAGCCATCAGGACCACCACCACACATAAAAATGTAGATGAAAATAAACGCAGGAATGCCGTGTGAAGGTGCGTCCTTGACTAAAGCTAGTGGACGGATGTGATCCCGGGGGGAGATGGGAATAGAAATAATTAGAAGATCTACATTATAATTGGGCTTTTGGAAGCCGACAAAAGAGCAGCATTATATCTAATGATGAATTTATCTCAAAGCTGACTACAATGGATTAATATTGTAACAAGATTTAAGATAACGTAAAAGATGCTGATGATCGATTTGTATCTGTCTGTACAGAATGACGTAAGATGTTATGCAATACACATCAGCATTCACAGGGTTTTATGCGAGCGATTACTTCCCGAGCGCCATCTCTACAAATAACCTGCTTTTTACCCGACAGCCGCACCAGCAGCAGCGTCGAATAATAAATGAATTGGACTTGATTAGTCACTTACTTGAGAGGAGCGCTCCTGGGCTTGGGCTTCTCAGCGGCCTGTGAATAAGACAACAGCCCATCAGATTAAAGGTCGATACCGTGTGGAGAGAGAGATAGAGATAGAGAGAAGATATGCAAAAATAGCAAAATAGGAAGATCACAATGTTGAGTGTTTGCTGGTTTCCTCTTATGGACTCTCTTGCTCTGTTTATTTGAGAGTGGGCTACTTACAGAGAACAGTTAAGCATGTACAGAAGCGGCAGACCAGTTTTGCTTGAGGAGATTTTTATTGATTTTCTAGAATGGAGATTCTATTCAAGCGGAGCATTTGTAAATTCCTGTGATTTCAAGCTAATGTTTAGTAATTTATGTTGCTCATAAGTATCTGTAGTCTTTGCAAGGGCTTTCCAAGTAGTGGTAAAATAAAAATAATCAATGAACCATTATTACTCCTGACAACCCATATATAAAATGAAATACAAGAGCATATACGGTATGGATAAATCTCATGAAAACACAAAGATAAAAACTAATGAAAACATCCAGGGCACATTTCACCAAGTCTTAAAAGAGCCTCACAGGATTGTAATTGTTCAAATGTTTCCATTTGTTTCGCCCCGCACAATTTTCATTTTCATTGTGATTCTGAATCACAATATTAAGGAAAGCTTTTTTAAACTTGAATGAGCTTACTTTGATTTGTTTGCCTGTTTGTTTACGGTAGGTTTTATTTATGCTGGTTTAAACATAAACCATGCTACTAAATGATTACCGTTCACGTATTTATTTTGTCTTTGTACGAAACAAAGCTAAACAAAACAATACGAGAGAAACCACAAAAACAATGTCAAATACGGAACAAAACGCTAAACAAAAAATGAAACGAAACATGAAACAAATCACGAAGCAAAAAAACGAAAAACACGGAACAAAACGAAACACTAAACAAAAAAACTAAACGAAACATGAAACAAATCACGAAGCAAAAACCGAAAAACACGGAACAAAACAAAACACTAAACAAAAAAACGAAACGAAACATGAAACAAATCACGAAGCAAAAAACCGTAAAACACAAAACAAAACGAAACACTAAACAAAAAAAAACTAAACGAAACATGAAACAAATCAATAAGCAAAAAAACAAAAAACACGGAACAAAACAAAACACTAAACAAAAAAAACGAAACATGAAACAAATCACGAAGCAAAAAAATTAAAAAACACGCAACAAAACGAAACACTAAACAAAAAAAACCGAAACGAAACATGAAACAAATCACGAAGCAAAAAAACGAAAAACACGGAACAAAACGAAAAACTAAACAAAAAAAACGAAACGAAACATGAAACAAATCACGAAGCAAAAAAACGAAAAACACGGAACAAAACGAAACACTAAACAAAAAAACGAAACGAAACATATCACGAAGCAAAAAACAAAACAAATACAAAAATATGAAACAAAAACAAAACAAAGATCAGCATCAACACAAAGCCATTTTATTTCCAAAGCGTTTGTTAGTGAATTCTGCTTTCTGAACTAGTTGAGCTTATAATCACACGACTGTTCAGACAAATTAATGCTCAGCAGATTTCAGTGTTAACAAAATTAAATTTTGATTACGAATTACAATGTAATTTCATGGAGGTCTGTCAAACAATCTCCTCACTCAATGAAATTAATTTCCTGAGTTAATCTGCACGCTCCTCGACAACAGCGAGCTGTTTGTTAGGTCTGAACTGTATGTTTGTCATAGTGACTCCTTCGGCGGTTGTAAATGCGTCGCAGAGTGCTGTAAGCGCCGCTTTCCGAATCAAATCTCTCAAGGTAAATGGGGATATATTGAGATATCCAGATGAACACAGCACTACCTGGGCAGCCAGAGACGCAGGTTTTGGGTTTAATGCTACGGCCATTGATCTGTGTACAGTCCATTTATCATTCAGGGAGGGAGCCAGTGATCTTCACAGTGTATTAGATGAAACAACTCAGATCATCTGTCACAGGCCCTCTTATTGCTGTTTCCCTCTCAGTGGGGAATTTGGGCTCATTCCAGTCTGCTCGCAGATGGATGTTGCTAGGCAACATGGTTGGGGGCCGCTGCTGCCAGCGACGGCGTGCGCATGTAAACCCACACGCAGACAGGGACATGCATACGTCTCCTCCATCATGAGTATGAGGAGTATGTGTGAGAAACAGAGGAAGGACTTTCTTTTTAGGGGGGAGTCAAAAAATAGTGAAGTGTGAATGATATAAAGCACCGAAGAATCAGATGTGTTACGTGCCGAAATCTCAAAATAAAACCATTTTTATTTCATATTAGGTGAAAAACAGGTACATTTTCAAGGTTAAGTATTTATATAATAGTCTTTAAAATTGTGTTATGTGCACGGCAGGTCCTGCCGGTGGTGTTTTGAGCTGCTGTATTTATTTTGTTTCAAGGAAATTTGTTTTGGGAGAAAAAAAAAAAACAGTATCCATTTGATTATCCAGGATTTTACACATTAAATGAAAAGTCGCTTCACTTGTTGGAGCCAAACAGCTCAGACGCCATGATCTAGATCTCTAACGCGGTGTGCCATTAATACAGAAGACATTTTTTTTTTAGACTGCTATCCATTTTAATTTGAAGGTTGAGAAAAAAAATTATTAAAAAGTAACTGCAGACATAATTAACAATCTTTACTGTATTATATTCAAGGATTTCTTGATTAATTACTATTATCGAGTTGTTTAAATATTGTGACCTTGATGAATATATGATCTTTGTCATTTTTGAATATTCTTTTAAAGATGGTGTGGTTAATATGCTAAAATGCCCATAAACCTCTGGTCTTCTTTTTTTTTTTTTGAGTACAAAGTGCTCGTCAAGCTGAAAGTGTTGCCAATTACAATGACAAGAAATGGGAAGAAAGGAAGACACATTGGTTTATATATGGCCACTATGTCATTACACACATTTGTACCCTCATAAACTATATATATATTGTTCAAATGACCTATATAAGGGTCAGCTGTCATTATTTGCAATGGTTCCATTGATATTTGTGTGGTCATATAGACAAGACTGCGTGTATCTCATTACACACGAGTACAAAATGGTTTCCACCCTAATGATACGTAAGGAAGCTCATTATATTGTGATAAACCAGCATTTGCTTGCACTCAAAAAAATATTTCAGTCTAAACCTAAGTTTTATGTAATTTAATTACATAGCAATTTTCCATCCATTTGGATTACATAGTTTTAACATAAACGAACCAATAAACTTAATGTGATTCATATTTGTCAGTCATATGTAAATGAAATAGGTAAGATTTCTGTAATAGTTGAGTATATGAATAGTGAGAGATTAAATGTCTTTTATCTTCAGTTGATTTCAGTTGTAGTTCTTGTGTTTCTCTGTCCTTCAGTGATTCTGCTTGTTAACAGCAGGTGTTCATCATTAATGCTCAATCATCACTTAATGATCTCATTAACTCTGACACTGCTTCAATGGTACTTTAACTCAGTAGTGTGCACACACATGATCACTAAACTGTGAACTATTACATAAATCTTACCTATTTCATTTACATATGACTGACAAATATGAATCACATTAAGTTTATTAGTTTGTTTATGTTAAACTATATAATCCAAATGGATGGAAAATTGCTATGTAATTAAATGACATAAAACTTATGTTTAGACTGAAATATTTTTTTGAGTGTGGTGAGACTGTCAATCAAGTCTTGAAATTCAGTTACCTGTTCATTGTCCTCTTCATCACTGCTGATTTTCAGGTCATCCTCAAGCATTCTGCAAAAATAAGTTTTAAAAAGTTTTAATGACACAACGGATGGAGTGTGAAGCATATTTCCTGAAAGTTAACTGAATTATTATGAACAACTTCAATAATAAGTCATATAGTAAGTACTGGTGGTGAGTACTTAAGGATTGTCTTTATAAAGTTGAATGGATGGATGGATAAATGGCATGTGAGAGCAATGACATCATCCAGAAAGGCCGCTGACCCACATGTCTGTATAGACACGCTTTCAAAGCCTTATTGCCAGCCGAACACACCGCAGCCATGAAATAAAGACAAGCAGACGAATGTTCCTCTACAACTAAAACAATAAAAGCCTTTTACAAGAACAAAATGTGTTTATGGTTTAGTTTTCTATGACCTAAGCTGTCGTGCAGGACTGTAGATTGAGAAGGACTTTGAACAAAACTACCAGTCATTACCCTCGTAATATCTAACAGATGCTGACAAAGACCCACATAGGAAACCAGGTGCTGAAAGAGCTCAGTTTCTGCTAACAGATGATTCACAGGTAGAGTTCATATCACTGAGTGTGAAACATTATCTCTTCTATAGATATAAAGAAAAACTTTGATCTCAGATCACTACAGAAGAGAATGAGCATGAACAAAGAATAACAAAGAAAAGCAGAGCAAATAAAGAGTAAGAGAGGTTTTCCATGATTCAGACTGATTGATTGTGAGAAGCCACAGCGTCTGCTCGACTCGACACACGATGAGTGACGCCTCATTAGAAGAGGTTACTGACACAAATAATTCAAACATATATCTTATAGTATATAAATATGAGGATGTGTTGGTCAAGCTCAATCTTTGAAGAAACAAATCATGAACTTATTAAATGAGATGTATTAACATAATTCGTGTTGACTTCGCCCTGGTAACTCCACATGTGGAAAAAAAAACTTCCATTTTTTTGCAAGACGATAAATCCCCCATCCCACGGTGAACTCCAGAACATTCCAATATGTTTCAGTGCTGTTTAGGTGTGGTGGTTTTTGGTTAACACCAAAAGAACTTGACTCCACTCTGGTGTAATTCTAGGAGTATGGGAACACCACAAGGAAAATACTTCTTTTTTTTTTTTCTTTCTTTCTTTGCAAAATGAAGGAGGTGGGAAATCCAGAGCTTTCCATTAAGCTTTAATGATGTTTAGATGTAGTGATTTCTGGTTGACATGCAGGGCGTTCCACCTGATGTATCAGTAGTATGGGAACATCACAGGATATTTAGACATTGGGTGTTCCAAGTCATGGTCACCACTGTCCAGGCAGGACACTTACAGGTGAAATATCGGTGGAAAATGACTAAAGGCTCGTTTCAAATTGTGTTGACAGCAGCTGGAGGAAAACCTTCCATTGGACATCATAGAGGAAAAACATGTCCTGTTGTACAATAACAGTCCCGTGGATGTTTAAGAGTTTGATTCTTTCAGCTTTGCCTGCACTGATTTTACTGCCCCATCCAAGGGATCCAGACCGCAACTCAATTTTGCAACCTTTTTTCCTGCCGGTGCGGCTAAGTTTTGTTAGAGGTCGTACTAGTGCGAACACCACATTGCCCAACTGATGAGCGCTCCCATTTCTGTTGCACATAATGCATATGAGAAACATCAAACGGCAAACGAAGCGAAAGTGAAATAAAACGGTGTAACTCGTTTGAGCTGCGAAGCAAGGACCATTTATCAGCTTGGATGATTGTGACGAGCAGGGCGGGCGAGAGCCGTGAGGGAACGGTGCGAGGCCGGTGACGCGAGTGATAATGAGCGTCACCTGCGCGCTACACCGGTCTCGTTTCTCTCACGGAGAAGCATCCGGAAGCATAAAAGAGGAGCGATGACAGTGAAGGACGAGAGAGGACCAGGCCTGGACTTTATGTTGTGTTTTATTTTGTTTGTGTGGGCAGCAGTCGCTGTGAGGAACTGCCGCCCTTTTACTTTCGTTTTATTGTTTGTTTATTTGGAAATTAAAAGTTGTTTAATGTTCACCGGTTCCCGCCTCCTTCCTCCCGGGTTTCGGCACCAATGTAACACAGTTTGCCCACACAAACAAAATAAAACACAACATAACTTCCAGGCCTGGTCCTCTCTCGTCCTTCACTGTTGTCGCTTCTCTTTTATGCTTCCGGAGCTCCTCCGTGAGAGATACGAGACCGGTGTAGCGCGCAGCTGACGCTCATTATCACTCGCGTCACCGGCCTCGCGCCGTCCCCTCACGGCTCTCGCCCGCCCTGCTCGTCACAATGATAATAACAGCTTGGACGCTGTTACAACAGAGCGCATAAGTAAGTGTTGAATTCACCTTAGTATTAATAACATCGCAGCGAGATCTAGTGGGGAGAATTTAACAATCTGTTATAAACTACAGGCATCAGATCAGACAGTGCTGACGTGGAGACCAGGAGAAATATTGTGCCATGAATGAACAAGTTATATAACAAATATATAGTGAGTAACGCCAACTGTAACCATGATCGCAGAAAGAGTCGAATGTTACATTATTCATTTCAGGCTTCATGCATACTTTTGGGAGCACATTTCAAGGATTTTTTTAAAGTGCGTCACACTTTTTCCAGCACTTCAAATCTCTAAATATTCATGGATATGAATCAATTTTAATGTTATTTTTAATGTGATGATTTGTAAAACTAAAAGTTTAAAGATGATGGAACGTGGCAAACACACCTTTATTTAAAAAAGACCAGTATAATGAGAAGATTTATTGGCTTATTAGCCATTTCCACTCCCTAATATATAAGCAGGAAAAGTCTCATGAAAAACAAACACTTTTCTTCAAATTGTGACTGAATTACACAGAAAGCAAGTAAAGAGCACTAAATAGAATATTTATTATCTCAATTCAAGCTCTGAGATTTAAATAAACATGTAATATTATTAGTAACTACAATTATTAATGCAAAACAGTAGTAATATGATTCAATTGCCATTAACCCTCACCCAGTGCCACCTTCTGTAGATCTTAGTGGGACCGATGTCACTGCTCTAAAATGTTAGTCTGGAGCTCTGCCCATACATACTGTAATAACACAGAGGGTGGTGGCGCTGTAGTAGAAACTAGTTAGAAATCACAACAATGTGTTCTCACTCAAATACCTAGAGCACTTAAAAAACATCAGAAAGCTAAGGAATTAGTCTAAACGAACAGCAGGTTATAAAAGTAGAAGCAAGGCCAAGAAAAACAAGTATCCAAAGACACCCTCTAAACTTTATAACCGTTAGCACATGAAAAGAGAAACACAAGCTGGTGTGTTTTCTCTCAGTGTCACCACTCATTACCGTACAGTTTCAATGGGTTTGAATGAGCCGCAATGCTATGAACCAAATTTGTTCCAGAATTCCGGTGTACATTTCAGCCAAGTACTTAATTCTCTATGTTTCTGATGCTTCCCGTCCACATAAACAAACTGTTCACATATTCCTACTTCCCAAGTTTGTTGAGCTTTAAAAAAGTAGGTATTTCCAAGTTTAGGTCAAATTAAAAACCAACACAAACCACATTTACACAACATATCAGACTCACGGTGGCCTTAGATCCAAAGAACGTGTTAAACATGATAATGTGAGTAATGGCCAGGGCTGGGTAGGTTACTTTTATAATGTAATTCACTACAGATTACAAAATACATGCTTTAAAAAGTCATTTGTAACGTATTTCGTTACATTACTCAAGTTTAGTAACTTAATCTAAATACTTTAGAATACTAATAAGTGTGGAACAAACACAAAAAAGGTCATTGCAAGTTTTTATCTCACAATTCTGACTTTTTCCCTCAGAATTGCATGATATAAAGTTGCAATTGTGAGTTATAAAGTCAGAATTATGAGATATAAACTCACAATATTGAGAAAAGTCAGATAAAAACTCATACTAAATTCACAATTGCAAGAAAAAAAGTCAGTATTGCAAGTTCATATCTCCCAATTCTGACTTTATAACTTGCAATTGTGAGTTTAAATCTCACAATTCTGAGAAAAAGAAGTCAGAATTGTGAAACACAAACTCACAATTGTGAGGAGAAAAAACAAATTGTGAGAAAAAGTTGCAGTGACGAGTGAATTATAAAATGACTCAGTGGAAAACATGAAACTTAACTCCTCTTTTTCAGACGGTCAGAGTCAGAGAATCACCAATCGCTGTTTAAATGACATTAAAACTCAAAGTAATCACTTTGGTAATCTAAAACACTTTTCAGATGTAACTGTAATCTGATTACCACCCTTTTAAAATGTAACTGTAATGAAATACAGTGACTCAAATTTTGTATTTTAAATACGCAACTAAGTTACTTGTATTTCGTTACTCCCCAACCCTGGTAATGGCTTACTAAAATACCCCATTTTAAATAAACTTGTAAGGTGAGGTGAATTTTTAAACCAAGGTGAGATTGGCATGTCTTTGTCACCATTTTCAGTGTCAATGATATTCGGGCAGAGCAGACAGATGTTTTGGAGGGCAGAGCGGGCATCCGTCGAGAGCGGGTTGTGTAGTTTGCAGAAGCAGACCTGTGCCACATCACTGCTGGGCTCTGGACGGGGTCTCATGGGTCGGCTCTGGGCAGTGTGCCAACTTTGCTCCCCTAATTGTGAGAGTGGAACACTCGCTGGTCATTACTAAAATTCGGCGTGTTGCACAGAGGAAACCTGCAAATTGCGAGGCACCTGCTACTTGTCTCCATAGCAGCCTGCCAGCTACCTGATGACTAATGCGAAATTCCTGGGAGATTCAAGTGCATTGACAGAATTGCCAATTATGATCACAAAACCCTTGTAGCGATGTTCAACTCAATTCTAACTTTGCATGTCACATTTAACAATCATTTAAAATATTAAGGTTAGCAAAACAAGGTGACAATGGCTATGTTTCCATCCAATGTTGCGAATTTAACTCGTGTGCAAATTTGGCAGTAAATATCACTATGAAAAATGGAAGTTGCTGTAGTGGAAGCCACTGTATATAATAATTACTTGTGCCTTAGAGCGCACAGATGAAACGCAATAAACGCTGTCATGTTATCCTGCATTCAGATGCCTGGTGTTTGTGAACACAATCGTGCGAGGCGTTCTTCTGGGAGCGAATTATACTTTAACTTTGCTTAGGCATTACAGAATGAGCAAAACAGCATTTCAGATGCTGCGCAATGAGATCGGTCCAGTTATGCTGTCCCATCGCAAAGTCTTGTCTTTTTTGATGCGAATCAAAGAATTTATAACGTAAAAGTCCATGTAATTTATTCACGTTTCTGTATCATAAAAAAAAATTATCCAAGTGCATACATTTTTTAGAATTTATGCACATCTTGGCGTCCAGCGTTTTTATATGCTACATCCCAAAATGCACATAAAAATATGTAGTTGGAAACATAGCAAGTGACAGTAAAGAGCTCTCTGAGAATAAAAATGTACTTCAATTAAACCTCTGGTGTCTTTACAGTTATTGCAGGGCAGTGCTCAAGAAATTTCAAGGATGTTGTGGGTTTTAAGTCTGGTAGAATAAAAGTATTGAAAAAATAAGAGTCAAAAACATGTTTTCCAGCATTTTTTCCATATCTCTTCTGCAATAATTCCAAGAGACGTAGAGCTCTTGTGGTTAACTCTGCTTTGACTCTTCTGTCCAGTTCCTTATAGCTTCAGGGACTGAGAATAAAGCAACGACCAAGTTTTCATGATTTTGATCAGGGGTGGCCAATCCTGCTCCAGGAGGGCCACTGAATTAGGCTCCAATCCTAATTAAACCAACATGTCCTCATTCCCAACTCTTCACATATGGACACTTGGTCAGAACCTCTTTTAAACGCACAGGGTAACCCTTTAGGAGTATTTTTTCGATATGCAGGGTACTCCAATGCTTTCAATACACAGACGCAACAGGCATAGGAAATTTAATGTCATGATTAAATTACATATTGGGGTATGATTTTCAATTTAAAAAGCCACAATAATTTTATTTACATTACACAATTTAGACTTTTATGAGCACTTAACCCATTTTTTTTTTTTTACATTTTTCATCATTTAGCAGACGCTTTTATCCAAAGCGACTTACAAGGGGAGCAATTAGGGGTTAGGTGTCTTGCTCAAGGGCACTTTAGTCTTGGTATCGAAGGTGGAGAGAGAGCTGTTCATTCACAATCCCCACTTTCAATTCCTGACGGCGTGGGAATCGAACCGGCAACCTTCTGATTACAAGGCCAACTCCCACTACTAACCCAACCCGTACCCCTAAATCTAACCATTTAAAAGTGAAAAGACGTGACATGTAGCCAAGTATGGTGTTCCATACTCAGCATTTCACCCATCCAAGTGTACATTCACTTTTCCCACCTAAATTTCCAACTGTGACTGAGACTCAAACCCACAACCTTCAGGTTAAAAGTCAGACTCTCTAACCATTAGGCCAAACTGCCCATTTGTGCCCATCTGAGTGTTCCATGTGACCCAACAGACCCAAAAACGACCAACGTATCCATCTGCCATAAAGATCAAATCCTGTGCACACATTCAAAAATTGTCGCCAGAAGAAGAGTTACGTCAGCATTGACTGTGAAACACCAAATTTTACATTTATATTTATTCATTTAGCAGACGCTTTTATCCAAAGCGACTTACAAGGGGAGCAATTAGGGGTCAGGTGTCTTGCTCAAGGTCACTTTAGTCATGGTATCGAAGGTGGAGAGAGAGCTGTTCATTCACAATCCCCACCGGCATGGGAATCGAACCAGCAACCTTCAGGTTACAAGCCCGACTCCCTCACCATTAGGCCACGACTACCTAATTTTAGGTTTAGTGATGCCACTAACCCGGGAAGAAGCTTGTTGTAGCCTTAAACAGAGAATTTTTTAAAAGAAAATATCTCCCTTTGCATTGACCTCTGAGCATTGTAACAGCAGATGTCGTTTATGCTCAAACAGCAACACTAAGTAAAGTTAAAAAAGTGAATTCATAAATCAAACACTCCTTTAAGCTCCACGTTGTCTTTCTCTTCAACATATTGTAAAGCTTCAGAAGTCTCGGAATTGTGTGTAATAACTTAATACTGTTTTCTGGTCAGTTTTTTGCAATAATTACCCGTTACTGTACTTTGCTTGTTACGTGTTTTATATTGTTGAGAGGTGTGTAGGTCTAGGGCAGGGGTGGGCTTACGTGCTCCGAAATATCTCTGAAAGTATAAATATTTATACAATTTTACAAATTCAGCAACAAGGTCTTCGCTCATCCTAGCAGCCAAGGAACTCGCACGCAACTTCATTTTCTGGTAGATTAATTTACGCATATTGATTTGTGCGTGATGAGGCAGCGGTATACCCACATCTTTGACTAGTGCAGTAACAAATCCATGCCCTGACCTTCTTCTTGACACCGTGACATCATTCATCAGGACAGCTTGTCACCTAAACACAGTGTACTGATCCAGTCCTTCTTGTCCAGACTTTGCCATTTCACTGAGTCACACACCTCTATAATAACTCCTCCCTCCCCCCATTTTTTCACACACCTCCCTCCCCAATAACTACTATTATTAGACATGGCTCTGGTTATTTTTTTTTTTATACCGACCACCGTAGGTGCCAAATTGCCATTTAAGAGTGTCCCTCTGGGTTCTCTCTTCTTGTTGTTATTTGATGGTGACAGGCTCCTTTGTTAAGGAGAGCTTTCCCTTAGCCCACTTAGCTTAGCGCTTTGACAGCTCCACAATAGAAGCCTTTTCTCCAGCGAGCTGCCAGGCGACCAGATGTGGGGGGAGGAGGGGAAGCACTCTCGAGAGGAATCGTGTGTGTGTGTGTGGGTAATGACAGGGTGGGCGACTGTCACCCTTGTACTCCGTGTCAACATTGACGCGCTGGAATTAATATTCAGAGGTGAACAGGGAACGGGGTTCTGATCTAGCAAAGCAAAGAGTACATATGTATGAATATTGCTAACAGAGGGCAATAAATATAAGTTTATGACGGGATTTTATATTGAGTTTGAGGGCAGTATAGCTCTTAATAGAACAATAAACAAAAGCTCTCCCCTTAAACGAACACTGACCCCTATCCGTTAGCTTCACGGCACCTTGTTTAAAGTGCGAAACTGTGAAGGGTGAAACGCAAAAAGGGGAATTTCACATACGCGGTTCCTTCCAAAGCCTGATAGGAGTTTCCATCACTTCCTGAGGGTCCCCGAGAAACCCCGCTTCTGGTAAAGCCGTTACTGTAGCTCCTTTGGAAATGAATCCAGGTCTTATAAAAGAATCCGCACCGGCCTTCGAGTCACCGTTTCAATCAGAGGCAAGTACATGAAAATGCACTTGGACTTGCTCGGCAGTAAATAAACACATTGTGTTTTTTTTTTCTGGGAAGACGAGAGCACGCCGGCATTGCCCTGAGACTCAACAGCGCTCCAGTTCTGTCAACACTGTGCACGTCTTAAAAGCAACTCAAGAGAGAAGGTCCCCAACGCTGCTACTGCTACCCAACTGCCTCATACATCCATGTCAGCTCTCACTTGCAAAAAGTACTATGGTAATACCACTGTTTACAAAGCACCCTAATAAATAACACCCCAATACACCACAATATTCTTTAATGTACTATGCAAAAACTATGAATTATGGTCATGGCCTAATGGTGAGGGAGTCGGGCTTGTAACCTGAAGGTTGTTGGTTCGATTCCCACGCCGGCAGAAATTGAAGGCGGGGATTGTGAATAAACAGCACTCTCTCCACCTTCGATACCATGACTAAAGTGACCTTGAGCAAGACACCTAACCCCTGATTTGGATAAAAGCATCTGCCAAATGAATAAAATGTAATAGTTATTCAGTAGCAGTAAACATCTAGTAGCATGGTTTTACCACCTAACATGCATAATGACTGATAGGTCAAGAATGTTTTTGATTGGCTAAAAAAGTACAGCTACACCTTAAATCTTTTTGCCATTAAAGTAGTAAGTAAGTAAATAAATAAACACAAATATTCCATAGTTTTACCCATGAATGCATGGATTGACAAAACTTTCAAAGATTTCTTAAGACACCTATTTCAGTAACATCTGTCAGGCAGTCGGGGCAAGTATGTAATTAATAAATTAATTTAATAAGTAGTAATAAATAGTAAATAAATAGTACGAATGAATGAATAATTGAATAAATAAATGTTACAAAGTTTTAAATAAATAAGAATTCAATAACAATAAAAATACAATTTTCCTTGGCCCCAGTAAATAAATATTATAAATAAAATATTCAATCACTTTCCCCATAAATGATTGATTGAATAAATAAACAGATGTTATAGTTTTAAATAAATAAGTGCAATTTTCTATAGTTTTCTTCACAAGCAAACAAATAAATGACCCCCCTTTTTCTAAATCTGCACCCAGAGTTAAAGTATTGTTTGAATAAAAACAAACAAACAAACAAACAAACAAACAAACACACAACAACAACAAAAGATAGTAATTACTACACATACAACTGAATTCAAGGAATTACTGCCATCTTGGAAACAGTATTCACTTGTTGGACTGCACATGCTGAGATTAAACAGGCAAAGAAAAAAAAAACACGTTGGGAGTGGAAAAGCACACATAGCAGTGGGAAGTGCAAAGGCAACACCCCTCTCCGCCTGTCCTCCACCCTAGGAAAACTTTGATTAAGGAGCCCCTGATGGACGAGTGCTGCAGAGGGCTGTTTCTGCCTCCAGCCTGTCCCATTCATCCTCACACAACCTCCCCTGTTCTGTCTCGCTGTGTCCAGAGGGTTATTTACTTTGGCCCAGAGCCACTTCCGACTCAGATTCAGAGCTGACTGGAGTGTCACATCAAGAGTCTATGTTAACGTTTGTGATGAAAAAGCACACCCCCCCCACCTCACGTCTGCGTTCCCTCTCTTTTCTCCTCAAGAGCAGGGATTCTGTTGTCTGTGTTTATCTTCACCGCTGAGGGAATGTCATAGTCTTTCTGAAGTGCTGTCTAAAAGGGATAAAAGAAAGTCCTTGCATGTCGCGAATTCAAATGTATGCTTGGACATGAACACATCGGGAGTGTTTTGTACGGAGAAAAAAAAAGATGTAGGCCAATTGTGCTTTGTTCAAACCTGTTAACTGTCACATCATCAATAATAATGGATGTCTTTTCAAGTAACACTGTGTGGTCATCCCAGAGGAACGGTGTTCTGCTCAAGTAGTTCTTCCACAGTTCAGTTAGTTTGAGTGTATTCGTTATTAATTGTAAATTAGCTCGTGGTTACATGTATTCCCTGAAAACTAGGTTCGGTTTTCTCATGGTTTCTATGGTTACTGATTTGAGTTCATTATGGTTTCATTCATGTTAGGTCGTTAATCAGTATCGTTTGCTCTTCTGTTCTGTGTTTTTATACGCTGAGTTTCTGTCTGGTCTTTGTCCTGAAGTGTTGTTAATTTGATGGTGTTGTGTATTATCTCTCAGTTATTCTCTGCGTACTTTTTTAAACAAAGAGGACAGAGGACAGTCTGTGGGGATTACGGCAAAACGGCCAGAAATGAAGAGTTCGTCGAGCTCTCCCATCGGGTGAGCTGGGATGACGCTGTATTCAATGTGTGTTTCCGTACCTCTGGATGTCTGGGTGAGGATACGGTCCGTTATTGTGAATCTGCTTGTTATTTTTCCCTCGTCACGTCAATTAATCTTATTCTTTAACTGAACAGTTCCAATTTCGAAGTTGAAGAGGTTTACAGGGATTGGTATTCTCATCCAGCCCCGTTGGTGGCACTCACGGCGACACTCGCTCACCCCACGCCGAGAACCTCTACATACCCGTCCAATCGCACGGGCCATTTCTGTTCCCCGGCGCCTCCCCACAGGACTTTAAAGACCAGCTCCATCCTCTGCCCAGCGACGATCATGGCCACAGCTCCCGAGCCGCGATGCAAGATGGCTGCCGATCCCAAGCCTCAACACAAGATGGCCGCTGCACCCGAGCCACATCCCCAAATGGCCGCCGCCATTTTCAAGATGGCCACACTGGCCAAGGAGGAGTGGCTCATTGACTTTTGGACTAAACCAGCGTCGCCTGAGCACACTCCAGTGTTTCCCGGGTCCGCTTCAGATGTATCTCCTGTGTCTCCTCCAGTTTCTCCTTCGTCCGCTCCAGTGGTTCCTGAGTCTGTTCCAGTGGTTCCTGAGCGCGTTCCAGTGTTTCCCGGGTCCGCTTCAGATGTATCTCCTGTGTCTCCTCCAGTATCTCCTTCGTCTGCTCCAGTGGTTCCTGAGTCTGTTCCAGTGGTTCCTGAGCGCGCTCCAGTGTTTCCCCGGTCCGCTTCAGATGTATCTCCTGTGTCTCCTCCAACATCTCCTGTGTCTCCTCCAGTACCTCCTTCGTCCGCTCCAGGGGTTCCTGAGTCTGTTCCAGTGGTTCCTGAGTCTGTTCCAGTGGTTCCTTCGTCCGCTCCAGTATCTCCTTCGTCCGCTCCAGTGGTTCCTGAGTCCGCTCCAGTGGTTCCTGAGTCTGTTCCAGTGGTTCCTGAGTCTGTTCCAGTGGTTCCTGAGCGCGCTCCAGTGTTTTCCGGGTCCGCTTCAGATGTATCTCCTGTGTCTCCTCCAGTACCTCCTTCGTCCGCTCCAGGGGTTCCTGAGTCTGTTCCAGTGGTTCCTGAGTCTGTTCCAGTGGTTCCTTTGTCCGCTCCAGTGGTTCCTTCGTCCGCTCCAGTGGTTCCTTTGTCCGCTCCAGTGGTTCCTTCGTCCGCTCCAGTGGTTCCTGAGTCTGTTCCAGTGGTTCCTTCGTCCGCTCCAGTGGTTCCTGAGTCTGTTCCAGTGGTTCCTTCGTCCGCTCCAGTGGTTCCTGAGTCCGCTCCAGTGGTTCCTGAGTCTGTTCCAGTGGTTCCTGAGTCTGTTCCAGTGCTTCCTGAGTCCGCTCCAGTGGTTCCTGAGTCGGTTCCAGTGGTTCCTGAGTTCGCTCCAGTGTTTGGATTTTCATGACATCACATCGCACTTCAGCTTCTCATTAAATCTTCTGTCCAGTCCAGTGCTTTCTAGAATCTGAAGCTACAATATAAACAGACACTGGAGCTGTGTTCACACATTTACTAGCTTCTATATGGTGAATGGCACATAGTGCACTATTATAGAGGATAGGGAACGATTCAGACAGTGTAAATATACTTTCCATTGACGAGAATGAAGTCTGCTTTTTTGCGTTAGTGTCACATGACACAGTCTGCTCTGGTCCAGAGACACGAGAACACAGAGCGGATCATATCCGCGGACTGCAAGGTGGCTCAGGTATCGGACCCATTTAAATTCTGCACAGAATGCTGTATTTTAAAGTGATATAGGGGATATCAGGAGGCGAAACGGATAGAGATTAGAAGGAAACTGAGGTTTTACTGGTATAAACGAAACAGCATTTATTCGAAATATACTGTTTTTACTAAAGTATACATTTTTGTCAAGAAACAAAACAAAACAAAGTAACTAAGAAAATCTTACCGACCCAAAACTTTTGAACGGTGGTGCATTAATGAGATCTCACTTGTGATTTTCTCTAATATGGAGTGTTTAAATGGAGTTTGTCTACGAATTCTTGCCACAGAACTCTTAATGCAGATCTGAGGCGGTCTGATGAACCTCTAACTTTGAGGTTGCAGCTGTTTTAAGCATCTTGGCATAATTAGAAACCAAAGCTGAAGACCATCCGCAACCATTTCCATCAAGACGAGAGCTCTTACCGCTCTCCTCTGCCCTTCCTTCTGATGACTAATTAAGCCTAATCAATTGCAGTTTGATGACTCCCTGAGTTGACCTCATGTGAGATGAATGATGTTTAATGTGTGAGTTTAATGGAGTAATCAGACAGGCCTTTGTGTACTGTATGACAATGAGCTATGGATGAATTACATGAATTATGACGCACAACGCTGCACTGTTTCTGACTCAGAAATGAAGACACTTCAGGAGAATAGGGTAAAAAAAAAAACAACCTAACCACCATACCTTTCCCAGTTGAATGAGAGTAAAGACAATTGTTTTGTATTAAACGTTTCTGCTATGTAATGTTAAAATAGTCACTGAATCAGTATATGCACAAATTTGCATACATTTTCAGAAAAAAATCAGAACATTGGATTAAGCCTTTTTTTTTTTTTTTATCAATCCATAAATGAGAAAATACTGCCAACAGCCAGTAAGAAAGATTACATCATGTTCTTAGGCATAAAATGGGAAATATATATATGAAGAAACCCCTCTGTAAACACCTTCAGAATAGAGATAAAACTGGATATCTAGAAGTCAAGTTACTGAAGCAAAATAGCCAACAATCTCAAAATTGACCAGTGGCTGAGAAAAATAATTGAATAACGGTTTCGCCTGTAGTGTCTTGCCTTAAGAATAGGAGCTGGTCAAATAAGGCGCATAGATATTCATAAATTCCAGCGCTATGTAACACCATAATAATATCCGCAAGCAGAACGTTTCAGCGGAGCGTCATCCCTGAGAATATCTAATCTACCAGTAGAGGCTATCCTTGCTCGCGGCCCCGTTTGTGTTTGACACTGGCCCATATTCTCTGGTGTGCTCTCACAGACGGTGGGAAAAGCGCCAGTTGAGTGTGACTAATATCAGGCTCCAAGTAAATTACACCGCTGATCACCGCCACTCGCAAGGAGGTTACAAAATGGCCGATCTGCCGAGGAAAAGTGCCGTTTTACGACTCCTCACTACGGTAAACTTCAAATTAAAGCCTCTGTACTATCCACCTAATGGATGATTGTGGCTCAAGTGGGAGAGATTCAAGTGCTAAAGGTTTATAAGATGGCATATCTGAATCCTCCGTGTTAGTCTTGAGGTATCGGTGTGGTAGAGTGAGGAATATTACAGCCCGCCCCGAGGTTATGCGAGTTAACAACAATTACTGAAAATGCTAGACAGCTTTTTTTCCCCCTCCGATATTATATTCATCCATAAGTGGAGCCAATTAAACTGTGCATCCTCCCATCAATGAAATCAATTTTGATTAAACTGAAAATGAAATCTCGTTCTTGCTTGTGTTCTACTCAAGCATGGCACATAGACAACAAACTGGGTGTCGCATTCGTCGCCCTCCCTTGACGTTCAGCAATGCAAAGACTGCTTGATATCATGTAACATATCTGTCAACACGATATTTCCTGATATTCACACTACAATTCAAACATTCAGGCTAAGTTCACGCACCCAGCTCTCGAGGACAAAGCCTGTATTGACAGAAATGTCCTTGCCCTGAGGGTTGCATCCCTAAACATTTGGACTGGTTAAATCATTTAAGATCTTTCAAATATCTAGCACATAATTGAGAGGAATACAAGCGGGGTGATTCTGAGCAGAAGGAATAATGGAGCAGTGTAAGACGACAGTGGGATATGCGAAAGGCATGCAGTAAACATGAAGAGCGCCGCTCAAGGCTCGCTCGGGGTCTCTGGAATGAAGAGAAAATGACATATCAGAGACTCGGGCCAGATCAGCAGATAACTGCAGCCTTTAAGTGGCTTCCACGAGTAAACAATGCAGCATTCCTCCAGCTATTGTTTGCAGTATCACCCCATCACTGCCTCTCCAAAGCAACGCAAGAACACTCTCATTTGTTTGACTTTGTCATATGTGTTTAGAAACCTGCTTTTGAACACATTTTGGCACCACTAAGGTTTAATACTGTTATTCATAGTACGTGGCCATATTAACTTAAAAAGCAACCTTGTAAGGGCTATTTTTTTTTTGTTTATGTTCAGATTCAAGTGAAGCACTCTTAGCACAGAGCAAAAATGGCTTTCAGTTGTAGTAAAATAAAATAAAATAAAGTATAAACTCCTGTTTCTCAAACTTTTTCAGCCACTTTATCTTCCAATTTTTTTCTGAGGAGCACCTAACAGAATCCCACTCTAACACGCCCCCCAAAAACAACAAAATAGGAAGGATAAACTAAATTTAAGTTTAATATGCAACTGTTTCAAGTCAAAAACTAATTATTCAAACACACATGCAATGATATGATCCATTTTTACGTTATTAAAACACACTGACCTCAACCCCCCCGCCCGCAATCCGGTGCGGGTTAAGAGCTTGCCTAGTTTATGTCATCTTTTCACTAGTGGTCCGCGGACCACACTTTAAGAATTACTGCTGTAAACACTTGTGTAACCCCTCCACCCGGGTCCTACTTGACCCGCTCTGAGCAGGCCTCGAACCCCGGTCTTCCAGCATGAGAGTCGGATGCTCTAAAAAGGAGGCTAAAGGCTGCAACCTCTAGCATCTGTCGCTAGAGCATCTCTTGAGGACAGAGGAGTGAGGTTTACTCGCATAGAAACTACTAGCTGGCCTCCGTTACACTCACCTCCCTAAAACTCACTCCCATCCGGGTCACGGCACCAATGTAACCCCTCTACCCGGGTCCTACTCGACCTACTCTACCCTGGTCTTCCTCGAACCCAGGTCTTCCGGCATGGGAGTCGGACGCTCTAACAAGGAGGCTAAAGGCTCCAAGTGGTTTTACTCGTACAGCAACTACTAGCTGGCCTCCGTTACACTCACCCCCCTAAACCTCACTTCCATCCGGGTCACGGCACCAATGTAACCCCTCTACCCGGGTCCTACTCAACCCGCTCTGGGCGGGCCTCGAACCCAAGTCTTCCAGCATGAGAGTCGGATGCTCTAACAAGGAGGCTAAAGGCTACAAGAGAGGTTTACTCCCATGGCAACTACTAGCTGGCCTCCGTTACACTCACCCCCCTAAACCTCACTCCCATCCGGGTCACGGCACCAATGTAACCCCTCTACCCGAGTCCAACTCAACCCGCTCTGGGCGGGCCTCGAACCCCGGCATGAGAGTCGGACACTCTAACAAGGAGGCTAAAGGCTTGACAAAACTGAATTTTCAGCATCGTTACTCCCGTACTTCAGTGTCACATGATCATCTCTTGAGGTCAGAGAAGTGAGGTTTACTCGCACAGCAACTACTAGCTGGCCTCCGTTACACGTGTACATACAAATTTCTAGCACCAATAGCCAAGTTTCTATCCACTTTTTTCTCTAATCGATGATAAATTAAAAATACCTTTACGATAACAATTACTTGACCACGCTTACCACTTTCAAAGGCAATGATTGTCACAAAATTACAGCTCACTCACTGACGTCCCTCATGATTTTGGCTGTTATGTTAATTAGCGAAGAAACATAGACTTTTATATGTAGATAAGATATAACAAAGACGTTTCTTTGTCTTCATATATCATGCCACTCTCCTTCTCAAGTAATTTCATATTTCTGGATACCTCTCCAAACACGGATACAAAAGTCTAGGAAAGGGTTAAAGTGGAGGACCACCGATTGTAATGTTTGTTTGCGAAGACCGCCGTTTCCCCTCAGCTGGGAATTGGCCAATGTTTCATTGGGAAATGTTTTACAGGGGAACAAAGCAAAGACTATGAACATACTCTCTCTCTCTTTCTCCACCCAGAGAGACTCCCTCAAATAATTCATCAAACGAATACTCACGACTTCTGTGGTACCGACTTGGTTGCAGGCTTGTTACTAGGAACACTGCAGCGTTCTGTGGAAAGAATTTCATGGAAATATTTAGAGATCAGGTTTGACTGCACATGTCCAAATACCAGGAATGTGGCACATGATACATAACATAGCATTCCATGTTATTGGAAATCTGAAGTTTATTGTATTCAAATGTGACATGTAGAAACGAGATGTTCCTTACTTCCATTGTATCCTGAGGTCACATGCTGGGAATCCTGCGATAGAAAGAGAGTGAAAAGACAACAACAACTTAAATAAATGAAGCTAAATGCATAAAACATGATAAGAACATCTCTGACTGAAAAAAAAATAAAAAAATCAGTGCTACATTCTGTGCATTAACTCACATGGAGCAGCCACAGATGGGAAATAGTTCTGCTGATAGCTTTAATTGATTTTACACTAATACAATTAGAGCAGGCACACAAATCACACTTGAGCGGGTGAGCCGTCTGAGCCCGCCGATGGCACATTACATCAGGATTTATAGAGTCAGTGTATTATTAGCAGTGTCATCCAGGCCAACTTATGAGATTCAGACCATGTCCTATTAAGAGACAAATAGCGGACGCCACGGCAAAGAGAAAAGAGCATCATGGGATTTGAAAGGAACCTGAGTGGAAAGTCCAGAGCTTTCACGCATGTTTATTATTATTTTTTTTAACAGGCCAGTTATTTCAATTTGGAATATCATTCCCAAACTCTGAAGGTTTATTCTTACAAGTAAAAATATTGTAAATGTGATGAAATGGTTCAACCTGTTTTGTAATTAACATGGACAGCAGAATAACTGTTTAAACAGAGTTTTAGTTTTTTAGTTATGTAACTATCAGAAGCAGCATGGGTCACAAATTGCCTCAAAGCAGCTGAGAGGTAAATACATTTTGACATCATGCTAATGACATTGTTTATCCTTCCAACATCTCAGGATGCCTGTCACATGATATCAGGTGAAGAGTGATAAACGGACTTTATGACAACAGCCCAAAGTGGGGTGAGGAAACAAAAAAGATTCATAATTGATCAAAAATTCTGTTCCTTACATAGTTTGTAATCAAACAAATATGCCTTATATAACTAAAATAATAAATTAAAACTATTCTTCTTTATTATAATTATAAAATTTATTTAAATATCTTCTAATTGTCTGAGCCAATAGCCCCGTGTTACAACATGTAAAGTTGCTGTGCTTCAGACGACCGAGTTCGAATCCCGGCTTGGGGACCTTTCCTGTTCCCAAAAAAATAAACGTTTAAATATCTTCTAATTAATATAAAATCTTAAATAAAAGGAAAGTAAATCTTTATGTAGAGTAACTTTGTGTAAGGGGTTATGTTAGTTCAATCATCCACAACCTCAAATTAAAGGAGTCGAATTTTATACAAAATAGCTGATTGGAGAACATGAAAGTTGAAATAAAACATTCAGCGGTTCACAATTGCTCAAACATTTGCATATAAATTCAAATCCGAACAAATTATAGGTTAAAGAATAAATGCTTGCCGTCTCCGGGAGAGAGTGAGCAAGAGAAACGAGCTAACATTCAATTGTATTGAAAATACAACATAAGTGTGAGTCTCCTATGGCATGTGGAGCTTCCCAAATCAAGCTCCATCTCAGTGTCTTAGAAGGTGATTAAGTATGCAGTAGACAGCTCACTTGGTTTTTGAACAGAGCCAGAACCAGTTTGAAGAATATCATCTGCTTGCCTTTTAGACCCTATCATTAGCAATAGATTTTCATGTCATGACTCATGATACTCTGTAATGTTGACGATTAAGTCCATTTATATTAAAAAGTTCAAAGGCACAGAGAGAGAGAGAGAGAGACAGAGAGAGACAGAGAGAGAGAGAGAGAGAGAGAGAGAGAGAGAGACAGAGAGAGACAGAGAGAGAGAGAGAGAGAGAGAGAGAGAGAGAGAGAGAACCCACCTTTGAGGGAATGGGAAACTTGGTCTGTTCAGCTTTGCCTGGAGTGTGGATGGCAGTGAGAGGTGGAGGCCAGGAGTGGGTCATCTCCTACAGGAGAACAACAATAACACAATAATAGTTATTATAATAGATGGACAGATAGATCGATAGATACATAGACAGATAGGAGGGGTGTGATGAACGATATTATAATGAGATAAGATTTCTCATTGAGGTGATATCACCATGATAAAGTGTGAGGGTGACATTAGCATAGAATATGCCACCACTACATTACGGTGCCCACCGCGGCACTGCCTCCACTGCGGTTTTGCTTTTTTCATTGTAATAAAGAACATAAAATTCAGTTGGATAACGGTCACTTTAATTGTAAACTGATTTAAACGTCTGCTCTGCTCATCCAGCACACGCAGTGCAGCAGGAATCATTGATCATATGACGAGAGTAAGGCGAGATGACTGACAAGACCATGGCGGAGGATTTGTAGCAAAGTAGAGCATTTGTAGCATCTTGTAGAATGCACACTCAGCACCACCGCTCCCTGTTCAGTGAGTGAGTGTGATCGCAAATTTGAAAGCGAAAGTAAAACGCGAGCTCCCTGATGCGCGCAAATTAGTCTACATACAATATACTTTCTCCTTTCTGGCTGTGTAGTTGTAACCACCTCTTAGCTCTGGTGTCTCTGGTCTCTCTTTGCACTTTCAATATTGAGAGAGTACTTTGATTATGGTTGACCTTATTGTTTGCACTTAAGACTAAGAAAAACATATATTTTTGTTGTTTGTTTGTATTTTTATGTTCAATTTGTGGGAAGTTCAATTAGGAGGTCACACACAGCCTCAATCAGAAGTTCTGGAAGCTCATAATTCATGTCCAGTAAGGTCTGAAGACTCATGTGAAATCATACAGGAGAGAAGCTGGTCGGTTGAGTTTGTGGCAAAATCTTTTACAGTGCTTGTATATTATTGTCTTTCAATGCATATGATAATTCATACTCAGGAAGTATAACTGAAATGACATTCATTACAAGATGATTAGTTAAAACATTTCAGAATGCACCTGCAGACTATTTTCCAGTTATGAATTTTGTCATTGAGGATTTCTCTTATTATGAACGTCTTATTCTCGCAAACTCAATCTCGTGTATCGTCTCGTGCGCAAAGTGTCTCCCTAGTAGATGATAGATAGATAGATAGATAGATAGATAGATAGATAGATAGATGATTGATAGATAGAAGATAGATAGATAGATAGATAGATAGATAGATAGATAGATAGATAGATAGATGATAGATAGATATAGATAGATAGATAGATAGATAGATAGATAGATAGATAGATAGATAGATAGATAGATAGATAGATAGATAGATAGATGATGGATGGATAGATAGATGATAGATAGATAGATAGATAGATGATAGATGGATAGATAGATAGATAGATAGATAGATAGATAGATAGATAGATAGATAGATAGATAGATAGATAGATAGATAGATAGACAGATAGATAGTTACTATCAACATGCATCCAATGGGAAAATTGATCAATGTATCTTAAGAGCATAAATACACAAACAAACATCTTGCTCAATTATCAGAAGTGATAATGAAAATGACAACTGCAAACAATCACAGATAATCCCTCTGAAGAGAGCTTATTTAAATGTTGTTCCAAGAAAACTAGCATCTTGCCTAATGACATCACACGCAGGAATACTGTGAAATCTCTGGGGCAATATGGCAAACTCTCTCCCAAGAAAACCTGTGTTATTACATTCCAGAAAAATGCACACAAAATCCATTCATTTCTCCGAGCTTCAGTGGGGGCGAGGCATGGCGGTGGAAGCTTTGAGTTGCAAATGAAATTTATTAAAAGCAACGGAGCGTTGCTCCTGGAGCCAAACAAGGTTATCCAAACACGAGCAGGCCGGATCAGAGACTGTTTACTCTCATGGTTCTTGGACAGCTCAGCTATACATCCTACACATATCTGTGTTCAGATGGGAAACATTTTGCTCTGACAACCTTCAGTGTCCTTAGAAATATTAGAAAAGTGCTACATTTGAATTACATACTAAACATGAATGATGTTTTTCTCTTCTTGCCTTCTGCTTTATGATCATTTGAGCTTTATGCGCAATAACACAAAGGCCCCAAAAAGAATTTAGATACTTAATACTTAATATATATGAATGTCTTTGCATTAAATAGCAAGATATCAAATCAAAGTAACATTTATGAGGAAGAAAGTACACTTTTAAAAACATATAATTAAAAAAAAAGTTTAGCTAACAAGACTGCTGTCCCTTTAAGACCAGATGCACATATTCAATATACTGTTCCACATGCTGTTTTTTTACGCTTAGGACATAACCGACTGTTGAATATGTGGACATTGTGATGATATTATCGTGTGTATTAGACCGTAAGCACAACAAACGGTTAAAAAGAAAATGAATTTGGCACTCGCGAACTGTCTGAGAGGCGACTTTATGTGTGCGCACTTTGAATGCGAGCACTGGACAGACCAACCTTTCTTACGATTTGCACATGCTGTTTTTTTACGCTTAGGACATAACCGACCGTTGAATATGTGGACATCGTGATGATATTATTGTGTGTATTAGACCGTAAGCAACAAACGGTTAAAAAGAAAATTATTTGGCACTCGCGAACTGTCTGAGAGGCGACTTTATGTGTGCGCACTTTGAATGTGAGCACTGGACAATTCAGACCAACCTTTCTTACGATTTGCACATGCTGTTTTTTTACGCTTAGGACATAATCGACTGTTGAATATGTTGACATCGTGATGATATTATCGTGTGTATTAGACCGTAAGCACAACAAATGGTTAAAAAGAAAATGAATTTGGCACTCACGAACTGTCTGAGAGGCGACTTTATGTGTGCGCACTTTGAATGTGAGCACTGGACAATTCAGACCAATCTTACTCACGATTTGCATTTATATGAAATTTGTGTGCTGTTTGTTGTTTTTGGAGACATCAGAGATTGATGGCACATAATACATTTTTTTTACGTATTTTACGTAAAAGGATGTTTCACATGGCGCCCCTTTGGTTGGGAAACATTGCAATAGTGAACCATGCTGATAATTGAATCATTACACGTTGATTAGAACTGACTTCATGCATTATTGCATTGTTACATTGAATCCAATGCAAAGATGTTCCACACACAGATGTTGGACCAACAGGAACATCTCAGCACTCATGACACTGTGTTAAGTGGTTAAAGCGTGTCTGCACGCTCTCATCTGATTTCCACATGCCTCGCAGTCAAGTGACACGCAGCACAGATGATCTGTCCAGGATCTACCAGACCAACACATTAACTCACTCTATAAAGTTTAATATTGTTTACACCAAAAAAGGATTTTAATCCAGCTTATGATTATCATCATCATTTATTATCATCGATGCAGCACATTTGTCATATATTCTTAGGCCAACTAAAACTGTAAATCTGTTCAACCTGGCTCCGTTCAAGATGTTTTATGACCCTTGAGTTATGTAATGGGAATGTGTGCATGAGTCTGGATCAGGATTTTCTGCTCTTTGGAATACGTGTTGATGGCTTGGACTTTTCTCCATGGAGAATCACTTAACTTCTTGGACCTATGTGAGAACAGGAGATAAATGGGCTGTTGATGGAGTATCCATTCTGTATTTACAGGTTTGCACTACTGTGTCTAAACATAGTTTTAGGGGTGTTGATCTAGTCAACAAGATTATTTGTTTATTTACTTTGTACTTTTATTTAGCATGCATGCATTAGTTGATTAGTAAAAATGTTTACATTGTTGCATAGAAAAAAAATATCTTTCTACTCAAAGAATCCTGAAATAAAATCAAAATAAGCAGCAACTTTTGAAGGATCATGTGACACTGAAGTACGGGAGTAATGATGCTGAAAATTCAGCTTTGACGTCACAAAAACAAATACATTTTATTTTAAATTGTAAGAATATATTTTACATTTTATTGAATAAATGCAACCTTGAGATACGTCTTTCAAATACATTAAATACCGATCCCAAGTGTATTTTTTTAAAGAGCTTCTTTGTAGCGGTGTGCAAAATTTACATAATCGACATAAGGTGCTACATTTGAATTTACTTTGCGACTGTTAAAAAAAGTACACTCTATATAGAATGCATATGGGTAGTATGAATGAAATTTGCATGTACTGTCATGTGATCGACCAGCGTCAGTTGTGTCACTTCACTGTCATAAATAAATCCCCTCCCATGGCCTCATGGGATTGTAAAATATCCATCAAATCCATACTTGGTCTTCCAGGGATTATTCAGACATGCTACTCTTTCGGGATACTGTTTTTCACATATTATTTATTATTAGATTTTGGACACCGTTTATGACTCAAAAACAATCTGCAGAAGAGAGGTCTGAAGATGCAAAGACAAACTACTTTTGAAACAACTCTACACTGTAAAAAAGAATTGTTGGTTTAACTTGAAAAAACCTGGTTGCCTTAAAATTTTGAGTTCACTGAAATTAAAAAATTGAGTTAATACAATGAAGGCGATTGGTTTAATCAACAGAAACTGATTTGACAAAAGAAAAAAAGGTTATAAATCATGAAAATATTTTTTTACACTGTACATGCATCCATACATTTACATTTAAAAACGTATGCAAACCGCTCAGCCTGATTGTCGAGTAAATGACATCGATTCAACAAATATTTAGGCTAAATACCTAGAACCTTTTGTTGCGCAAAGCTTTCACAGTTCAGAACAAGAGACTTTTGTTATGCATAATAACAGAAACATTGCTCACAGCATCTTATTTAAAGTCCCATACAAACTGTCTTGAAATGTATTGTTGAATGCTTGGGATTTGTTAAAAAGGAGCCCCTTTGATGGCTGCAGAGGTGATGCTTTAAAGGAGATGAATTTAGAGATGCGACTTCTCTGAGAGATGTTACAGTGCTGACAGTACACAAGCCCTACACGCTCTCAGCATGCTAACATCCCGCCTTCCTCTCAGAATCCATTACCTTTAAAGTGCCACTGCCAAAAATATTAAAGCTAAAGCACAAAAATCTGAATAAATCAACTACTCAGACTCACTAATCGACGAGTTGACCATCCTGGCCCATGCATACTTGAAAATCTACAATGAAAATCTAATATCTTGCTTAATATAAGTTTATTTATTTATTTATGTACATTACCTGGCCGGACACTTTTAACAGTGTATAAACTTCATTTCTAATGTTTGCGTTTTATAGAGTAATCTTTGCCAAGGTGACATATTTGAGCACCCTAAATTTATTCGATACATTTTACACTGTTTGGATTTATTATTTTTGTTTGTTTGTTTGTTTTCGAAAGAAGTCTCGTCTGCTCACCAAGGCTGCACTTATTTGATGAAAAATATAGTAAGAACTAAAGTCTGTGACATTATTGCAATTTAACATTACAAAAAATATAAATTAAAAAAAATACATTAAGTAAATAAATACAATGAAAACTGTGATATCGTGAAACATTATAACAATTTAACATTAAAAAAATATTTAAAAATCCTAAAATTTTAAATAAATAAAAGTTGCCAGCCACTGCCAGCATTTTTGATCAAAAAGTCAGACTGACAGTAACTTTCCTAAATGAATGTTCCCCCTTAAGAGAGCTTCATATCTGTACCGTTAAAGGATTAGTTCACTTCAAAATTAACATTTCCTGATCATTTACTCATTGACTCATGTCATCCAAGATGTTCATGTCATTCTTTCCTCAGGCGAAAAGACATTAAGGTTTTTGCGGATAACATTCCAGGATTTTTCTCCTTATGGATTTCACTGGGGTTCAACGGGTTGAAGGTCCAAATGTCAGTTTCAGTGCAGCTTCAAAGATCTACATGATCCCAGACGAGGAATAAGAGTCTGATCTAGAGAAACCATCGGTCACTCTCTAAAAAAAAAAGAAATATTATGTACATTTTAACCACAAATGCTCGTCTTACACGAGCTCTGCGATTACGTAAGACCGTTGGAAAGGTCACGCTCAACGTAGGCGGAAGTACCGATCCAGTGTCTATAAAGAAAACATGCAAAGACTGTGCACGTCTGAGACTAAATCTGACGCCTAGTCAAAGGTCGGTGTAAAGCGAGGAGTCTTGGCTTGTTTCCATGATGAATATAAAGACGAATAAAAACGTTGAGATGATGGCGCGTCTGGTATATATGTCGTGTTTTTCGGTACTAAAGGCGGGTCAGGATTATCTGCTAAATTTGAAAGCGTTATTAAAGTATAACTTGCTCTATAAATGTGTGTGCTCTACTCTGTCAACAGGTCTAGACTACAACTTGCTTCATAAATTCGTGTCAACAGCTGTTTTCTTTTGCCACATAAAAATCTTTTTTTTTTATTCGTTACTGAATTGTTTTGCTTGCATACCAAAATATGCATATACTTACTGAATTGCTCAATAATGTTTCTTTTTTCGGCTCAACAGTAATTTTTTATCTGTTCGTCTATTCGTTGGAGCCAATAAATTCACATTTATAAGCATAGTAACACGAACGGCGTCTCCACTAACAGTGCGGTCAAACATATCAGCGTCTAGTCGTTGTTTTCGATGGTGCGACAGGTGTAAATATTCATCTGAAAGCTGGACGTAACTAAGTCCAGCCTAGAGCTTACACCGACTTTTTTACGCCCAGCTGGTGCTGGACGTAAATATTTACATATTTATATATATTTATATTTAAATATAATATAATATTTATAACATAATATTATATTATAATATTATATAATAATAATAATAATAATATAATAATATATAAATATATAAATAATAAATATATAAAAATAATAATATATATTATATAATAATAATATAATATTTAAATATAATATAATATTTATAATATAATTTAATATAATAATAATATAATAATATATAAATATATAAATAATAAATATATAAAAATAATAATATATATTATATAATAATAATAATATAATATTTAAATATAATATAATATTTATAATATAATTTTATATAATAATAATATAATAATATATAAATATATAAATAATAAATATATAAAAATAATAATATATATTATATAATAATAATATAATATTTAAATATAATATAATATTTATATTTACATTTAGCAGACGCTTTTATCCAAAGCGACTTACAAGGGGAGCAATTAGAGGTTTCATTCCTTGCTGTTCATTCACAATCCCCACCTTCAATTCCTGCCGGCGTGGGAATCGAACCAACAACCTTCAGGTTACAAGTCCGACTCCCTCACCATTAGGCCACGACTACCCTCACATGTTAAATCTGAAGTGAACTAACCCTTTAAATGCTGTGGAACCATTTTACTGGCTTACTGACTAACATTCAGCACTGCATTTCCAACTCTACAAAAGAGATTATTACTAATGGAACTCTTTGAAAATATGAATTATGTTATTTTAATTCCACTCCATTAGCAAAGCAATTATTCACTATGACATCACCATTGGATTTTCCCACGTCATGGATGAGGCGGCATGCGGACCGATCCTTAGAGACCGAAGCACAACACGTCCTCGTTCATGAGTCGCATGCGAGTCAACATAAGTGCAGCTGAAGTGTGAGGGACTACAGCGGCTCCTCTGAGTAAAGTAAACCCACCGTGCACTTCAACAGACACATGTACTCTGGGTTGCCCTGGCAACATGTTCTGCCTCAATCTTCACTGACAGAATACAGGATGTTCTAACAGAGTCAGTTCACTGCACCTCACTCACATTGATGTCTGCGGCGTCATGTCTTAATAGCACAAAATAGAACGGAAACTAGACGTTTAGAGGAGCTTAATGGGCAACACTTCATATGAACGTGCATATAAAACATAATAAAGGTATTAATGCGTTCACGATTTCTTATAGGCCTAATAAACCACTAAAACATAAAACACACGATCAACACCACATTCCATGTGCATACTTTATACTTACTGATTATGCATAAGAGTTGTGTACTTGTATTATTTATGTAACTGTGGGTCCAACTATTCATGATGAAGATATAGATTACATTAGAATAGTTTCGTGAAAAATTACAAATTACATTACAAAGACATTCAAGATTTAATTAAAAAAAAAGGTCTTACGAATAAGAAAATAAAAAATAAGCGGGAAACAAATGAAATGTCATGATTTTGAGAGCTATTAAGTTTCTAAAAATATAACATTGCAAGGGTTTCATTGCCATCATCGCATTGAAAATAATGTGTAAAGTTTCTTTTTACTGCCCTCACCCTGTAAGAACAAATAGATGAAGGTATATTCTGGGGAAAACAACAACAATAACAACAAAAAACAGGTCCATTACCATCAGTTTTAATGTAATTGGGCCTCTCTTTTAAAACAGAGCCTTATTCTCATGACAGTGAAGTGCCATAGTGTGTAAAACAGCGGCGAGCAGGTGAACGAGCGTAATTAGCATGCTGGAGAGAAAGAGAGGGAATCTAACTCACCCGCAGAATTTCCTCCACACAACTGGAGTCGTTGGGCAGGCTGACCTGTGGAGAAATGGATACACAATCTCTCATTAAAAAGACTCCAATGAACATGTGAAAGAAAGAGAGAGAGAGAGAGAGAGAGAGAGAATTAAGAGCAAGCTGAAACAAAAGTAACCAAAAAAAAAAAAAAACATGATTATAAATTGTTCACTTTTGTGGGAACATGTAATTAAAGATCTTCTACAGTTCTACATTTTTCGAAAATCCTTTGAGCTGCTTCGCTGTCTACAAAGGCAACTGACTTCTAGCTAAGGCACTAAATAAAACGGAAGCTCATAATAACCGACTGGAATAGAAACAGCACATGCCACACAAATAGCATTCTTCACATGAAGTACTAAGATTACTCGACACACAACTGACTCCAGTACAGCTTGACATTGCTAGGCTGAAATAATACAATAAAATATTCAAAATATGGAGGTTTTCAGTCTGCTATCCAGAGGGAACATTTTCAACTAAAAGCAACAGTAAAATGGACTGAATTCCATTGATATAAAATTGACAGAATTAGGAACGTCCCGGCTTTTTTTTTTCTTTTTAATACAAGATGTTTATATCAACAGTCCCATATTTATAATTCTGAACAAATATAGTATAATTATAACAATTATAACAATTCTAATTTAATCCGTAGTGATAGATGCCCTTTGATTACATTTGAGGAACTCTCTGCAAGGCCCTTGGATTGATTTTGATAACTTTAAGGTAGCCTACTTAAAGTTTGCACCAAACACTAAGAAAATAAAGTATCGGATTGGGACTTGGTATTGCCAAGTATATATAGGTATACCCGATATTCAATGACTCCGATCAGACACACACACACACACACACACACAGACCCTAACACAGTTGATGATTGTCAAGAGTAAGGATTTGAGCGAGTTTGACAAGGGCCAAATTATGACGGCTAGACGACTGCAGCTCTTGTGGGGTGTTCCCGGTCAAAAGTGCTCCAAGGAAGGAACAGTGGTGAACCGGTGACAGGGTCATGGGGGGAGCGAAGGCTGGCCCGTGTGGTCCGGTCCAACAGACGCGCTATAGCTCAAATTGTTCAAGAAGTTAATGCTGGTTCTGATAGAAAGCTTTCATATTTCTTCATTTTTATTGTTTTTTATAAATCATTACTGGTCACCCTTTACGTTTGTCTGTGGGATTTGCAAATATTTAACCAATGAAATGTATTAAAAAGAGTTTGGGACTAAACCTCGTATCTCCACAGGATCCTCAAACTGTCAGTCAAACCTCATATGTTCACCCGCCTCTGTCGTGAATGAAGTGCCGCGCACAGTTTAGACACTTGTGCTTTTGTTTTTGCAGTGCGACGCAATGGTTAAATGAAGAACTGGGTCCTTGAATAATAATAACAGCATTTTATTTATTAAAGAAACACTTTATATAAAAAGACAGTTTTATGTATTTGAGGAGCAGAGAAGAGTATCTTAGACTAGCATTAGTTGTCAAGTCATAGCCAATACTTAAATAGTCTTAAATAGTCTGTGCATAGCACTTTATTTTCAATAACATGAGATTTTGCCCCCCCCCCCCTCCCCAAAAAAATAAAAATAAAAATAAGCACCCACATAGCTCTTGTGGGGTGTTCCTGGTCTGTGGTCAGTATCAAAAGTGCTCCAAGGAAGGAACCTGTTGTCTCCAAGGCTGGCCCGTGTGGTCCGGTCCAACAGACGAGCTGCTGTAGCTCAAATTGTTCAAGAAGTTAATGCTGGTTCTGATAGAAAGGTGTCAGAACACACCTTTTTTTTTTTTTTTGCGTATGGGGCTGCATAGCCACCGAAAGCACCAACAGTGGGCATCACAACTGCACAGAGCAATGGAAGAAGGTGGCCTGGTCTGATGAATCAAGTTTTCTTTTACATCACGTGGATTGTACACCCTTTCATGGAAACTGTATTCTTGTTAGCCTCTTTCAGCAGGATAATGTGCTGCCACAAAGCAAAAATTGTTCAGGAGCACAGCAACGAGTTTGAGGTGTTGACTTGCTTTCCAAATTCCCCGGATCTCAATCGTATCGAGCATCTGTGGGATGTGTGAAGGAACAAATCTGATCCATGGAGGCTCCAGCTCGCAACTTACAGGACTCAAATGATCTGCTGTGGAGTCCATGCCTCGACCGGTCAGCACAATATTATCAAGGTGGTCATAATGTTATGCCGGATCGGTGTACATATGATTAAAAAACAAAGTTAGAAAGACAGAGAGCAAACACACCAAAAGCGGACTTAAGTTATTTAAAAAATAATGCAATCAACCAATCTTTTATTTAAAATGTGGCTGAAATAGCTCTGTATACATCAAAAATAGAAATGTGGGGTCCATCGACTGGCTTAACGGAAGTGATTCAGTTCAGTCTGGGATTGGCAAGGTGTTTGGCCAAAATTTGTCCAGAATGAGATGTGTTAGAAGGCAGTACAACATTTCTGCCTGCCTTTTGGAAAAGCTCTCTAAAGCTCTCCAGGTTTTGGAACAGAGCTCAATGCTCCTTGCCAGAGCTGAAATTCTGAAACGAAAGTCCCACAACACACCTTTGAAGATTGATTGGTTGTAAGATGACATCATAATTGAGTGTCTCAGAAGAGGACGCTCTTGGATAATGGAGGCGCACGGTTCTCACACCAACGCTTCTCAAACGCAGGCTGGGAATTGGATAATCACCAGCTTGCATCTGAGCATCATAAGGCATGGAAATGTCAGCGAGTAAGCATGTAACCACAATGATTCACCAACACTTAACAGACAGAAGATGAGAATACTAATTAAGGGCTAGCAAGGCCTCTGTTGACTAATAGCCTGCAATTGGCACAACATAAGAGACCAAAAGAATGATTATAATTGCAAATTCATTGCACAGTAAATCATAGATGTCCCCCAGAAGTAACTAGTTCATCTTCTAAAAATGTTTTTTTTATGAAGTATGAATACAGATTGAACGCAGAAAGATTTAAGCGCTCTTTTCAAGCCTCTATTGAATCCAGAGGTTTATATATTCACGTCCAGACAATAATCTGAAAAATATCTACTTTAGATTCGGTCTCTTTGGCCGGAAACAAACAGCCGTGAGGAAACAAAACTCAGCGTTATCTTCAGACGACCGTGCCATTAAACCCATGTGTTATTATTAGGCTTGCTATGAACATGTCAATCATTAAAAATAACCTTTAAATCCTAATAATATTTTCTATTTGAAAATATTTTTAAAATGCAATTTATTCCTGTGTTGCTAAAGCTGAATTTCCTGCATCATTCTTATTATTATACATTTTGAAAACAGTTTTTGCTTCTTAATATTTTTAAAAAATATAAATTTTAACAATATTACAAACTGTAAATAACAATATTACAAACTGTTTTCTATATTTTGGTTACATAAAAGAGCTGTATTCTGTCAAAAACATTAAAAAACGTTTATATACTAGCACCGAGTACTTTTACAGTTTATTCTTGCATTGTGTTGCATGATTTGAGCTCTGGCAGACTGTTTTTCTTGCACATCTAGACGCATTTTTTCATGTCCTGCGTAGAATGTATTTCAGGACTTTCGCTGTGATTTCCAGGATTCTGAAGGTGACTGTCTGTCTGTATGATGACATCACCCCACTGTAGGCATTGCATGAGGCAAACTCACACTATAAAGGTCAGCTGATCTGAGAGGAAACTCATTCCACATGTGAGTGCCAAGCCACAACATGCCTGCTTAATTCTGACTGCATGGTGCGTGAACGAAACCCTAAAGCTATCCTTGAAAGTCATAGGTGCATCCTTGACTAAACTGCAATTGTACAAATACTACAGTAGACTAGTTATAAATACTGTAGTACTAGTAATAAGAGCGCATCCCATTTATATTAAGTGTTTTATGTACTAACACTTAAATTAATAATTTTATATAATGTGCTTATTGTGTATTGCCTACTTATTTTTCATCTCTGTTGGGTGGAAACTTTCATATTTCTTCATTTTTATTTTTTTTTATAAATCATTACTGGTCACCCTTTATGTCTGTCTGTGGGATTTGCAAATATTTAACCAATGAAATGTATTAAAAAGAGTTTGGGACTAAACCTCGTATCTCCACATGATCCTCAAACTGTCAGTCAAACCTCATATGTTCACCCGCCTCTGTCGTGAATGAAGTGCCGCGCACAGTTTAGACACTTGTGCTTTTGTTTTTGCAGTGCGACGCAGTGGTAAATGAAGAACTGGTTCCTTGAATAATACAGCATTTTATTTACTAAAGAAACACTTTATATACAAAGACTGTTTTATGTATTTGATGTATTTGAGTAGCAGAGAAGAGTATCTTAGTCTAGCATTAGTTGTCGAGTCAAAGCCAATACTTAAATAGTCTTAAATAGTCTGTGCATAGCATTTTATTTTCAATAACCCCCCCCCCCCCCCCCCCCCCGAAAAAAAACAAAAAAAACAAAAACTAAGCACCCACATAGCTATAGCAATTTTACAACCTGTAACTTGATAAAAACGTAATGCGATGCACTTACTGCCTCAGGCTATTCTAATGACAGACAAAACACATATGTCTGAAATTCCAAAATTGGCTGGTCAAAAACCTTTAATTCTGACCATATATAAAGCCAAAATACCAACTTTGACAATGCAATGTTTAATTATTTTTTAAAAAAGTAGCTTTTTTGGAGATACGAGGTTTACGCCTGACATTGATGGTATATTATATATATACTCACTCTATATATATAACATAATATATAATATATATATATATATATATATATATATATATATATATATATATATATATATATATATATATATATAAAACATACCATCAATGTCGGGCGTAAACCTCGTATCTCCAAAAAAGCTACTTTTTTAAAAAATATATGTGTATATATATATATAATTAGTGGGTGGGATATATTAGGCAGCAAGTGGACATTTTGTCCTCAAAGTTGATGTGTTAGAAGCAGGAAAAATTGTGAAGAGTAAGGATTTGAGCAATGTTGACCTGTACACCTTGACCCACCTGTAAACCGATCCATGCTACCAAATCCGCCCCTAACCGTACCCGTATCCCACCTCAATAACAGCAAGAGTGTTTTGCAATACAAAATCAACTACATTGCGTCTGACAATTATTATTTTTTTTTTAATACATAGTAGTTAAAGACATCAAATATAAAGTGTGACCTAATAGTGTGCTTTCGAATGCACCAGTAAAAATAAACAACAAACCGCATCAGGAACATTCAAGTCAGTGCTTATTACGTAAACCGATCTGTACTACAAAAAATATCAACTCAAGCTAAAAACCAAAACCCCAACCAGACACCTAACATGCCTTAAGATGCCACCCCGGCCAGCGGAGTGGGTCAGGCCATTGTAAACACAGCTCAAAGACATAAACTTCCTGTTTGCTCAGGGCCGGCACATAATATCCTGTTCCCATAGAAACGGAATGTTGGAGCTCAGCCGCTCTAATCAGATGTTGCTCTGCCATTGTCCTGCTTCGCTCTGATATTAAGAGTGTGGCGGAGAGAGCCCATTCCTCTGGCACGGGAGTTCATTTCTCCGTTACCTGTGGTGAACCCCATTTCAATTCCAGTCGTGACACTAAAAGGTGCTTTGCGGTGTGCTCTGAATGCAAACCTCACTCTTATTGCCTCTGGCCTGAAAGGAAATGGTAGTGATACGAGGGACGACTCGTTTCCACTGCTAAATTGTTTATGCCAGAGAAAGTATTTTTTGTTCAAATACAGCTGAACGTTTCGCTCCCTCTTATCAAAATTCCTTCAAAATAGAGCAATTTGGAAAACCTCGCGAAAGTTACAGTTAAATTTAATTGGCGTGAGCAAAAGGTTCTACATTAAAAGTGTTTGGGGAGGGGAAATTGCTTTTATAATCACGTAATGTGTATGTTTAGAGGCCCACGGAGTCGGACTTCTATGTACCCGTATACCTCATATCGCCCCAACATATCCAGGGAAATGACGGAAAAAGAGACCGTCCAGCTGCGATCTTATTTCCACGTTTCAGCAGGGAACCTCTCAGTACTTGAGGACACAATGCAATTGAATGGCTTTTCAAATGATTTCCGTGTGACAGGCAATATCCCACCGTGAGTCAAAAAGGCTTCTTGGGTTAAGATTATTGCAAAGTCAAATATTGTAATGCTAAAAAGCAGTGGTAGCAAAAGAAATGTCTGAATTATTTGAAACATTTAACAACAATTTATATGTTTGGCATGCAAACATTTTTGATAAAAATGACTGATATTAATTACTCTGGTTTTCCATCTCAAGACTGAGCAGGATAAATGTTAAATGTGTGTATAAAAGTACAAGATGGTTTGTATGAATAAATTCAAACGTGAAAATTGGATGCAGCTCCGTCTCTTTCGAATCCATGTTTTTAAAGCGACTCTCACGCATACGGAACAAAGAAAAGTGTGAAGAAACGAGTGATCTGCTCTGCGTTGCCAGCTTTAATCACAGTGAATCACTTCAGTGTGTCTTTTTTTTTTCCAGGACAAATTTAGCATGATGTCTTTCTGTCTTTCTACGGAGAAGAAAAAAAAAAAAAAGAACTTTTTAATTGGCAGATACAGAGATCACTGGAAGTGTCACTAATTTCTGCGAATTTCTTTTTTCGGATCGGCTGTGGAGAACGGAGGAGGTGTCAGTCACGTTGTTCTGCACGACTGCGAAATCTTTTCAGCGAGAGAGCAGACCTATTCCTTTGAATTATCGGAGCATCCGCGGGAATAAAGCGGTGACAATTACTGGGTCAGGAGCGTGTTTTTTCTCCTCTGAAATGGCTGTTCAGAGAGTGTCTGTGCATCAGCAACAGATAAGATGCATTAGTCTTTTTTTCTTAAAGGAGGGAAAGGGAGGAAAAAAAAAAAGCCTGGTATTGACGTGGGGAACTGCTCTGAAGCACTCTGTCGAGCTCAAATAGCGTTTAAGATGTGGAAGAGTGGCTCTGGGAGTAAATAGGCAGATTTGAAAAGTGAAATGAGAAAGGCTGAAAGACAGGCCGAGAACGCCTAACAGTGGATTGAGGAATAAACAAGGAAAGGCAGATGATGGATGACATGAGAAAGGCACACAGAGCTGACGGTGATGGCACGCGCACCCCCGTGAATATACTCATATTTCGATATGGATGAGTGGGCAGATGAGATGAGAGAAGAAGTTAAGATCTTTCCATACTATGTCATACGAGAAGAAGCGACAGACAATATCTCACAGAAACGAGTCAATTTGAGTGCACATGTCTATGCAAGACAGCACAGATTGGGTGAGTCCAAATGGAGACGTGCCAAATGAAAAAAATACAAAACAAAACAATGGCTGGTATCCAATGTGCAAATCCAAAAGGGCAGCCAGGAAAAGAGCTCGAAATAATGGTTTTTCATGATATTTGGTTTCATTTTACTATCAGTGCCGTCTTAAACGCCGTCTTTGTCGCGATGGTCAGTGCATTTTCTGTCAGCAATGTGTGTGATTAATTGCTTCCAATAGTATCAAATAATACTGTTAATATTACTGTTTTGTTTTCTGAAATCTGTAATAATTATTTGACAATTGACACGATTGCAAAAAATCATTATTCATCATTAAGGAGTCATTAAAAGTCACATATCACAATATCAACGATAGCGACTGCCGAACGCGTGATTGTTTATGCATGAAAAAAAATCGTTACCTTTTGGAACTTGGAAAGGTACACGCTCAACATTTAAATGAGCCATTTCAAGTTTGGTTGATGATATTCTTTTGTTTTATGTCTGCGGTGGTAATTATGTGTCAAACTTCACGTCATCTTAGTGTATCATACATCGTCACCGTGAGGAGTAAAGGTGAACAAAACAAAAAAACAAAACAAAAAAACTTACACTATTACACAAAACCTTGGCATTAAAGTTACGGTTCATTACGGGTTCGGAGAAAACTAAACATAAAATTGCTTCTTTTTTATTAAACAGTGATTTATTAAACAAATTCTCTTTCCCTCTTTAAATAAATTCAATTATAATTAACTTTTTCTACCTCTGCTTAATGCTGTAAACTATATACAGTGAGCCCTTTCTGGCACATTATTACCATAATATTAAAGGTTACAATTAACAACAGAGCCCAAACTATTAAATTCAGTTGCTTTTTATTTTTTAGATTTAATAATCAATGCTCAAATAATACTAAAAAACACTCAATTACAGTAAAAAACTGTAAATTGCACACAAGGCAGGCTTTGCATTAACTTTTAAATGTAAAGTCAATATAATGAATATATAAGCTAATATAGTGCATATATTTAGTGAAAAGCTCCCCTGACAAACATGCTGTGGACACAAAGGCCCGGTTTCACAGACATGGATTAGCCTAAACCAGGATTAGGCCTTGGTACAATTAGGATATTTTATAAACTTTCACTAGAAAAAAACATTACTGTTGTGAATCTTGAGACAAAACAATGACACTGACATATTTTAAGATATATCAGTACAAGTTACTTTCAGTTAAAATGGCTCAAACATGCATTTTAGTCTGGGACTATCTTAATCCTTCTCTGTGAAACCGGGGGTAAATGACTTGCCTGAGGTGAATGTAATGCTATGTGAGATATGACTCTCAAGCTGTTTTATTGATGTTTTTCAGTGGTTGAGATTGCTAGTAAACATATCTATGCATAGATCGTCTCTTCTTCAGCTGCATTACCACACGCACCCCCGGATTGGAGTGTGAATTCTGGATTGGAGTGTGAATCGCTTGTCTGTTTTCGTCATCTGACTGTATGCACCGAACCGTGACATCCGTACCGTGACGGTTCGGGACGAATGCGTGCGCCGTTACGTCCCTAGTATTTAGTAGTGTGAAACAGAGCTGTGAAAGAAGCTGTGAAAGTGACTGCAAGGGAGAGTCAGGGAAAAAATTAAAAATACATAAAACACGAAGGGGGTAAAATTGTGAGGAGGGTTTGTTTGCCACGCAAATGGAGATGTGTGTCTCTGGAAAGCTGTCAGAGAGTCTTTGATCTGTCATGTGTAATGGAGTCTTTGAGCTGAGAAGACAGACGGCATGAGAGACAAAGAAAGAAGGTTCACGCTCTCTGGCTTCTCGTCCTCGCCCCAACCCGTCCTATCATACATGATTTAGTGTGACCAGACCAAATGTAGTTGTTCAGGAGGCACCTTCACACAGGGTAGGCCACGAGGGGTAGCCTCTAGATGTGTTGACAAAACCAGTTCTACACTTGGATAATGTAATGCAATCTCTTTCAAGTTTCTTCAAGGGCTCCTACTGCTAGAAGACACAGCCTCCAGAAACCCATTCAATATTCAACACGTCTCTCGACAGTGTCTCCCCTTTTGTAGACACCTTAACATCTGCTATTCAGCACTACTCTAGTGTATGCACTGTATTAAAGAGCATGATACAAGGTGTGGAGTTCAGTGACAACAAAGCTGGAATGATTGAATATAACATGCACCCCTTAGATCAAAATTCTTCAGTATAAGCCTGTGGATGAAGGATTGACAGTGCTGTAATGCTACGAGACGTGCACCGCGGTCATGTGGACTTGAGTTCTGTCCACAAAGCTGCTCATTTTTTGGGTCTGAATCTGTTCATTTATTCAGAAATACATTAAAAATGCAATTCGTGCATACAGTGAATTAAATACAGATCTTGTAATTTATGAATTAAAGTCATTATAATTTTTTAGAAGGCATAAAAAAGTCAGCGTGACACAACTGCGCTGAAATAAAAATGAATCTCATTAAAAGAATACATTTATTAGAAAAGAAAAGCGTATTAGTGAGTAGTTTGACAGTCTTTATTATTTTTTTAAAAAATAATTTCACTAAAATTTGAAAAAAAAAGTCAACTGACATGTAGTCACAGAGAGAGAGAAAAAAAGGACATAAGAAATTATATCATGGAGATTTTACATTTACACAACATCGTTTTCAACTAAAAACAGAAAGCTGTTTAAGAGTTTAAGTCGTTAATTTACACAACAACGGCATTTTTGACGGTCTGAAAATGAGTTTCAAAGTGCGTGTTTTTGAAAGCAATATCATTATCATCTTTAAACATTAACTTGTGAAAATGGCGCCAACTACTGGTCTGGCATGAATAATACAGCTTTTTTATTTGTTAAAATCCATGCAGGGATCGTTTCGACGTGATGTTGTCGTCTGTACGTGAAAAACGCAAAATCAACACTTTTCCATTTTAGTACACCGTTGGCGTGTAAACAAAACCTTGTTATAAATATATCTAAAAACATTTTTGAAATTAATGATTAAGTTGATTACACTCACATGGACAATCTTAGTCCAAGTACACAGACGTCCGGATCTCTATAGACAGATGGATGTTACTATAAACATTCAGAAAAAAAAAAAAACTACCTGTAAATGTAATGAAGTACTCATAACTTTGCCTACTGAATTTCAATTAGTCAACTCTACGATAATAACACTAAGATTTAATTAGTGTTGAAGCCAATCTGCTGTCCTTCAGCATTCATCAGATAACTGATGAGGTCAAACAAAATGGAAAGACATGAAAAAGCACCTCTAAACAACGTTTTTGAGGCAACAAATGCCTTCCAAGGAAAATCGCATCTCCATGAACAGATCCTTTGAGAGTCATGTAAATGAATGAAGGATGCAATGTGGCAAAAGATGAGACAGCTTGTCTTAAAAGGAAAGCCTCTGCTTCCTGCTGCATTCAGTGCTGTCGACTCTAATACACATTTCTAGCATTAATGTTTTTTTTTTTTCTACAATAAAATTAAAAGAGAAACGCAGAGATTGTCCTGGTGCTGACTGATTGACTAATGTGCGTCTTCCAGCTTTGCTTCAATTTCTCATGGCCTGTGCCAAATATGCTTTTCACAGCAGTTCCTTTATCAGGCAGTTTATTAAATTCAAAGACTTGCTTTTTTTCCCTCCTTTTTTTAATTTCTTTGTCAACATTCCTGTCCACTCGTGATTCTGGTTGTTTTCAATAGGGCTGGTTTCCACACATCTAACCTGTTTTCAACACCTTGTTTCTGATTTCAGTAAAGGCAGCGCCGCCACTGATTCAAAGTAAACGCATTTCTCACTGTTTTTAACTCTAACAGGAAGGATGTCACACTCATTTCACAAGTTTGTCTTCCGTTTGCCAAGTACGCAGCAAAACCACGTCACAGCATATGAGCAATACGAGTCACAGAAGGACATTCCCTCAAACACATCACAGTCTCTTCTCAGATACGAGAAAAGATTGTTTTTAGACTCTATTAAGAAAAATAAGTAGTGCTTGCTTGAGTTCTGGAGCAACAAAAAATGTTAAAAATATGAGAATGCTTTTCTAAAATTGGATCTTATATTGTCATTGAACTAAAGTTGACAGTGTATCTTTTCCTACTGACTGAAAAAGCATAAATATATATGTTTTGCTAAACTAAATGCAGATTTAGTATGAATTCATACTGCTAAAACCTGGCTGTCAAAAGTATAGAATAAATAATTGTGGGAACAATTAATAGGGAATAGTAAGAATATCCTATAAATATGTTAAACATATTTAATTAATATTTTAAGATATAATAAGAACCAAAAAAAGAAAGAGTTCAATGGGATTCTATATAGAAACAGCAAAAAGTTTCTATATCATCTTAAATGATTGCATGATACTTTCATGTTTAAGGTTTTTTTTCTAGTGAAAAAGTATGTTTATGAGCTGTTTAATTCTAAAAATAAATAAAAAACAAAATTAAATTATGCAAACCATCCATAAAATGGTCCCATGATGGGAACCTCTATATGGATCTATATATGAAGAACCCTTTAAGCTTCCATACAGAACCTGTTCTTCCAAGAGTGCATGTTAACTTTGACGGCACATTATTTATTTAAAAATTCCCCTTCCCTGAACCTCAGTTTGAAAAACCTTTCTTAGAAATCCAAAAGCTTTGTCACAAGATTTGAAAATGTGAGGGAAAAGTTACACGTCAGAGTTTAAGCGCGTTTTTCAGACGTGTGGATCGTTTGCTTTGTTCCAAAACAGGTACTTAAATTGTTCCAACGTAGCATTTTCTTCTGGGCTCGGTCGCAACATTTTATGCGTACCGAAATGCAAGTGACATTTGTGTAAAAATGTTTCCTTTATCAAGATAAGGATTGAAAAGTTGGCTCTGCGGCCTTATCGTGAAACACGCGTTGATTCCCACTCTGACTGATAAATTACATGCATTTAATTATATTTAAAACTATATATATAATTTATAATGCCGTTGGAGCAGGAATCAAGGCTTTGTCAGGACAGCGTTCGTTCAATGCATGGAGAATAGCAATTACACATTCTAAGATGAAAAGGCGCTCTTTGGTTTTCAACCACAAAAACTCACAGAATCAGCTACTTTTTATATAGCATATTTCCCATTATGAATTATGATACAGCATGGTCCGTTAGGTCAGATAGCTTTCTCACCTCAACTGAACCGCTCCAAAACATTGTTTTAAAATAAAAACGCACTAGTGTAAACAGGGCCCAACACTCTTAACACACTAATACACATGACAAAATGGTCTAATTTTTAAAAAAAATGAATAATTAAAATAAAAAACAGCCTTGCCATTCAGATGAAAGCTTGCAAGAAAACCTAAAACACGGACAGATTTTTTTTTCTTTGCTCAAGAAAGCTTTCAGAGCACATCCATAACCTTGTAGATCTGTTGCTCTGGGCTGTTTTGTGGTCTTTGTGTGAACTCGCTGTGGCGTTTTGAATGCGTGTGTGTGTGTGTGTGTGTGTGCCTCCGCTGCTCACTTGAGCAGGCCTGACTGGGTCTTGTGCACTGGGAAGTTGCCGGTGCGGCGGCAGTCAGGATGTTAACGTGTGTTGACAGTTTGGCATCCTCCCACTGAGCGTCGTACAGTCCCCTGCCACCAGTGCTTAGCCTGACACTAGCCATGAGGCTAAACATCAGCTCCGAGACCCCGGGAAGGCGCGTCTACACCGCAGCCGGCCTCAGGGACCGGGCTCTCCGTCGTGACCCTCGGGACCCGTCACCATAACGCCGGAGCAGCCCGAGCTGCGATGGGTTAGCAGATTACACACTATCAGAGTATTACGCACACTGAGATGATAACGATAGCTTGCTATTTGATGAATCATCTCGTAAAAGCTGCTATCAAGATGAACTTGATGCTGTTAAATCTGACAATTCAATTACACAAAACAATACTTTGGGGATGATACGATAAAATAACGACTAAAAATAAATCTACTGCTCCGAAGAGTGAATCTTGATCGTGATAAATACATTTAGAACAATGTTTGATGCCTCAGGGCTTTGCGCTCATATCTCCAGACTGGGGTTGGGGAAAATTCTGAATTTTAGAAGAAGAGAGGAATGTACAAGTCCAACACAATGACAGAATGGATCATTTCTAAGGAGTACTGTAAACCTGATGGATGTCGTCCAGTTTTGTAAAATTGGTGGCGAAGAACAAAAGCCGCGGTTCCACCATAGAAACTTTCCCCTAGGGTCTTTGGGGTGGTACTTGATGCGTATCAACTGCAGGGTCTACATGAAGTTCTAGGTAAAGATTTCGCCCCTCAGAAAGTCCCTGCTCACGAGGTAGTACTTTTTCAAAGTTCAGGAACTTTCGGGGGTGGGCTGATGTTTATATTGAGTTCACGGAGCATTTTATTCCAACCATCATTTTTAAAAGTCTGTTACGGTGCGTGCACTAAGAATTGTTTGCTATTCCAATAAACAGAGGAGTTTAAAAAATATGTCCAAGGATGAGGTTCAGGCTTAGACGTGGAGGACGAAATCTGGCGGGAACTGGAAATCTTCCTGGAACTTTAGACCGCGATGTAAACACAAGCAGCAAACGGATTGGGGGAGAAAAAAGTTCCTTGGACAAATTTGTGGCATTTTTCAATATTCTGATGATTCTGTATATATTTAGTATCTAATATTTTTAATAATATAATTTTTCTAGAAACAATAAACATGATGAGTGAATGTAATAATAATAAATAAATATCTTCTTATTAATAATTCAAAGATTATTATAAATAACCTACTGATGATGATGATTATCGTTAATATTATTATTATTTAGTTAATCATTACTAAAAATCGACTGTTTCTAGAAATACTCCACGTGTTGAGTGTATGAGTATATGCTGAGTGTGTTTATGGGTAATGCATAGTTTTAAACTAAAACTAAATGTATTATAACTGCGACGAGCAGGGCGACGCGAGTGATAATGAGCGTCACCTGCGCGCTACACCGGTCTCGTATCTCTTTATGTTGTGTTTTTATTATGTTTGTGTTTTACTTTCGTTTTGTTGTTTGTTTATATATTTCATAATTAAAGTTACGTTGAATTCCCACCTCCTTCTTCCCGTACTTAAGAACTGTGTTACAGTACTAAACAAACAACAAAACGAAAGTAAAATGGCGGCAGTTCCTCACGGAGACTGTCGCCCACACAAACGTAATAAAAACACAACATAAAATCCAGGCCTGGTCTTCTCTTGTTGTCGCTCCTCTTTTATGCTTCCGGAGCTCCTCCTTGAGAGATACGAGACCAGTGCAGCGCGCAGGTGGCGCTCATTATCACTCGCGTCACCGGCCTCGCGCCGTTCCCTCACGGCCCTCTCGCCTGCCCTGCTCGTCACAATAATAAATTAGTATTAGATTTGTATTTAATTCTACATCTAACAGCAGCTTCAATTAAAAAAAGTGATCTGGAATTTAAAAAGACAAATTAAATTGAGATCTGAATGGTGCACAATCCTGCTCCGTACGGCTGGAGTCCCTTGGACTGCTGGCCCTGCCACACACAAACACCTTTTCCACCGCTGCTGCCTCTCAGAGGAACAAAGACGCCTAATTACCATGCAGATCACAACATCCCTCAGATGCTTGCAGAGGCGTGACGGTGCAGGAGAAGAAGGACTGGATAAAAACGCATCCCTAGGACACTCTCCAAATATGACCACCCAGGCATAAAGCAGGCCTGGTCCGGAATGTCACCGGAGAGGGAACTGCGTAATCCCACCGGGAACGAGATTATTAAGCTGAGCTCGCAAATCATTCAGCCTGCTACCCACAATGCCCCCCAGCAAGCACTGCCGAGCAGGCAGAACGAAGTTAGTGGTCTAGCCAGTCCCCTCCTGTGGAAATTAATAAGCTTGAGGCCTGGCTCTAACAAATGAGGGAGGTAGAGACCGCAGGAGGGAGGGAAGAGAAAATAACGGAAGCGAATGAGAGGAATTAAAGAACATCATCTCCACTAAATCTACCTTTGTTAGTCGACAAAGTGGTTGGAATAAATCACTTATGGCTTGTACGGCAGTAGCATAGAGTGATGAAACGATTTGAGAAGTTTCTAACGGTAGCAAATGTAATTGCTAAAGGCTAATCTGTAAGAACATTTTACCCTCAAAGTCAACTTCAAACAAACTAGTCTTTTAGCCAGAGGGGCATGTGGGCGCACTCTGCAGCGAGGATGGGCGGGACGTGTCCCTGTAGCCTATTGTGCGATGGTCATTTTTGTCCTAATCACTTCTATAATCAGAAAGAGCCAATGACACGAAGTTGCAATTCTGGTATTGAAATAAGATGGCAAAACATTAGACCAACAAGTCATATTAAATGTTTAGTTGCTTATTCATGCATTTAACCAACGACCTACAACCCCCCCAGGGCTGACAGCAGCAGATGGAAGAAGGATTTAAGCTCTCAAATTAAATATCTCACAAGTTCATCTGAACACTTGAAGTAGTCAGCAAAAATGATTGCTCCCTCAAATCACTGTATAATGAGAACGTGGGTTTATGTCAGATAATAACGATCTGCTGTTAAAAAAATAGAAATATGACTGTTTAAATATAAATTAGTTTTAATCATTCAATCTTCAGATCAATAAGACATGATCTATAACACTGATTATTTATCCAAAAGGTAAATGTCACAACCAACACTAAAAACAAAAACATGAAAAAAGGGGAAAAGAGCAATATTAATTTCTTTTCACTTGTTTCCTGAACCTATTCAGTTTCATTTGACTTTGATTTAAAGAATGCAATGACCATTTTGCTCTCTAGTTGTCGCTCTCAGGTCTTTGCTGAATGGAGGAGGCGGCTGTCAATCATCATTAAAGGAGTCTCCGGCGCCGCCCTGCTGGTTAAAGATCTTTCAGCGCTGAGAAGCTCATTGTGTGTGCGCAGGTGTTTTTTTTAGTTGTGTTTAGAGTTTGTATTCTTCCTTTGTGAACGTGTGAATAAAACACTTTGTACTATCCAGACTATGTTGAGAGTTGATAAGCGTTAACTATTAAGTATTAACTATTAAGTTAACTATTAAGTTATCAACTGTTAGACACACTGGGTAAGGGGTGAGTGCCATCTTTGTCATTTTTTTTGTATTTAGTGTAGATTGTTTGTGGCGTCGTACACGATTTCGGGTTTCTTTGGTTAGTAAGGTTAGAGGGATTTGGGGAACTAGTTTATGAATAGTTTCTTTCTTTAATTTGGCACCACCCTTGTTCCTTTTCCCCTTTCGTTTATTGTATTTTCCTTTTTTTGATTTTTCCATCATGCTCACACACACGGTTTAGTGGCTTCGGGTTGAAGAAAATGAATCATTCAGTTGGGTTAAATGCTTTCCCGCACCTGTTCTTCAGCAATATTAACAACTAAATGTTACATTCTAACCCTTAGAACTTTAAAGTTCGTAACACTTTTCCATTGTTTTATTGAATTATGGTAAGGTAAGGAGTTTTCTGTGTTTATACAATTGCATCTAAGATTTGTATTGAATGAGATGCTCAAACATTTTTTCAAGGCTTATGGTTATTTCATATAATATTTATAACTTTATTTCCCCCAGGTGCTGAAACTAAAGACACCGTGTGAAAGCGTCTGTTCAGTACAAAGCATATGAATATTTAAAGAAGGTAAGCATTGTTTAGGTTACGATTGGCTTGTTGCTAAACAATTCAGCATAAAATTCAAGCGCGGCGTTGTTTCATGCTATATAGAATAGTGCGCACGTTCTTTTATGGTTCATTGTATCGACTGTCAAAACATTCATTGACTTTATTTTTGTGTTGTTGTACCATTAATGTAGAGTAATTAACCATGAAGATGGTAAAGAAATAATAGCTGAAGACATTGTGAGCAAAGAATTATTTGAGCCCCTGTTTCAGAAACACTTGTGTGCCAAAGGCCTTTGTTTGGATCAGTCCCATCGGCATTATGTTTGTATCCAGTCGTTACTTGGAAGACGTCCAGTGTTGTAAAAAATGCTCTTACTGACAGACTATTGAGGAAGGTTAATGAACTTCTCACAATTATATTACAAAATCCAATTGTTCTGTAATGACTCATTTCAAAGAGTGATGAGTGAAATATGTTTTACATGCAGACGCGCCTGATGAAGCATTTGTATAACATGATTTTTCTTTTCTTTTCGCTCTTGTAGTGTTGGCACATTTAATCTTGTTTTCCAGGAAGTCCTGGCCTTGAAAACACCTGGTCAGTCCCGCTCCCTCCAGACTGAATCAAGGTCCACACCTGATAGATGTGAAAGTGGCAGAGTCATGCCGTCCCGCCATATGGTGTCTAGATAACCCCTTGTGCAAATGTTGCACGGCTACCTCGAATCCACACGCGTCACATCTCTCCAGTCCCTGGTGGCTATTCCATTTCCCACTGCTCTTGATATAAACAAACACATTTACTGCTTGCTTTACTATAGCAGTTTAACTGAATCATATGGTGCCTTTGGGAAATGAAATAAAAACACACATTTCAGTAATCATACCATTACATACTGTATGTACTGTGGTGGTATCATAACACAGAGATAGTTTTAGATGGAAATGCCATCGCAAAACTTGGGAATGAATTTGAACCGTTTTTTTATAGTAAAGGAGCCAAATGATTGGTGATGAGAGAGAAATATTTATATATTAATAATAATAATATTTGGTATTTTACAAATCTCAAACATTCTGATTACTCCCTGAATCACTGAGAGCATCTTATTGACTGAAAACTTCTGAACGGATTTTTATTATTATTTCTTTAAAGTAATGGAACCAAATGATTTTCGTAACATGGTTCTTTTAATGGATGTGAATCCGATGAGAGAGAAATATACAGTATATTTTGGCGCTTCAAACATTCTAATAACTGTTACTGACTGAATAAATTTCTTTAGAACAAACATCCAATGTGGCCAATGTAATGTGATTCACGAACAAATGACTCTAATGAGCCAATTGTTTTGAACTGTGAATGATTCACAAACCAGTGTCAAACATACTAATGACTCTTACTCATTGAATCAGTATATTTGTTTAATATTTATAAAGTTTATGTCAACACTGAAGGACAAATCAAGGGGGAGAGGTGCTTCACTAAATGTAATAAAAGAATGGTTAAGTGAATCATAAAACGGTGGATTGTTTAATTCCTGTGCCACTACTGTCAAACGAACAAACAAAACTGCAAAAGTGATCCAATAAACCAACATCTGTCTCCCGGCATTTAGCGCATTTGTACTCTCCCTCACAAATGCAGCAATGAAGTGTTGAGTTTATTTAGATGTGCCCTGCACCTCGCACCCGTGAGTTCTTTTCCAGCACAAACAGAATCCCTAAAATCCTCAGTCTGGGAGGTGATTCAGACGGCGACACCCTGGGCTTTGCTCTCGGAGAACCTCTTTCTATCCCAGGCTCACAATAGCTCTTCTGCTGCCTTCTGCTTTTATTTGAAGGGTCTCTCTACCTTGACCTCTGAGCGCTTCCTCCCGCTACAGCTAATTAGCTAAAGCAGTATGTTTCGCTTGCATTCCAATTACGCACTGGAACGTCAACCTAAGTTCCCGCTCTTATCCTAATTATCTGTTACTAATTTAAATTTTGGCTGCGGCTCTGCTCGGGAATGATGTTAATGTAAGTGTTCCTGTCAGTCGGAGAGTAATTTGATTTAGAGCGTGTCTATGGTCTAATTAAATATGCTGTTTATGCGCAGTATGCAACTTTCGGCCGAAGCCCCATCTGCGTTTCATCACTTTGAGAGCTCAAGGGAGTAAGGAAGAGAGAAAGAGAGCGAGAAATTAAATGATTTTAAGGACTTTAAGAGGAGAAGATCTGTGTAACCTTTAAATGAGGTGTTAATACTCAGCACATGCTCTTCGTAAGTCAAGAATTATAATATTTCTCGAAGAACACAGAAAATCAAAGATGGAGTGCAATTAACAAAGTACCGTCTATCCGAATGTGTCCGTATAAATATAGCTCAACAAATGTCAGCACACAGCCATGCGGAATTTCAGTTAATAAAAAGTAGATGTATATTAAATATTATTTGTTAAAAAATGCTGCAACAATGTACAAGTATTTACTGTCACTTTTGATTAATTTAATGCATTTTATTAATATTATTAAAATATTTAATATTATTTATTAAAATATAAAATATATTATAAAATATGTATTATAAAAATATTATAATATATTATAATATAAAATATTAAATGATTGTAATAAATGATTTTATGACGATATAAATATTTTACTTTAACTGTAGTGGCATGACTGATGAAATGTTGGTAGTAAAATCCAAAATGCACCGAATATATAACACAAAAAGAGCTCTATAAATGGAATCCACGCACACACACCCAAACAAAATAAATTGTGTGCTCACCCGAAACAAAATTTACCCACCTAAACAACACGAGGTTATGTCTGCATAGTACTGGATGAGGCATACAGGCTTTTAGTACAAAACACACACACACAGCTTCATCACGCCAGACAAACACACATTCCATCATGAACACACTTGTGTGTAAGACCACCTAAGCACACACACACATATACACATATACATCCACAGAGAAAAACACACGAGTGCTCATTTGCACCCAGTCTCTCTTCAGTGTGGCAGGCGGTGTGTGTGTGTGTGTGTGTGTGTGTGTGTGTAAAGGCTGCTCTTGTCTCTTGGGGCAATTCCTTGAGATGATTTGTCGGTTGCCTTGTCTCTCCTTACTGATGGTTCCACAGGCTCATTAATATTCATCTGAGAGCGAGTGGGGTACGAGACACACACACATCGTGCTCCACATCACCGAGTCCTCATTTATTCATACTGTGGACTACAGTCTGATATCTAAGCCTTCCTGTTACACACATCTACAGGAATCACAAGCTTTGGGTCTGAGACAAAGAGGTTTACAATACCTGGAGAAAAGTAGCCCCTAGCATTTCCATTCATCTCAATGGTAGTTGCTCAGCTGGCACAGGAGTGCCAGAACGCAGTTTGGACCGTCTCTGCTTGTTTGCAATGCAAGGATAAATAGTTCTTTGAATAGGTACAGCAATTCTTCATCAAACACATATTTAAAAGCTAATAGATTTGAGTGGCGGAAAAGTCTACCATTTGCTATCGAGGTGTAGCCAATACTGTCTTAGTCTGTGTGGCACTTTATCTTTAATAACATGAGATTTTATTAATAAATGATTTGATTAAAAAACCGAGCACCCACATAGCTGCAATAAACGTTATAACCTGTAAGTCGATGAAAACGTACTCCCTCAGATGCAGCCATTTTTAATGACGGAAAAAACAGGTAAGTCCGTTATTCTCTGAAATTCGCAGGTCAAAATCCATTGACTTTGGTAAAATGTTAATAATATAATGACATGCAACTGCCTGACCATATATAAAGCCACAATATCAATTTTGACCAAAAAAAAAAAAACTTAGTTTTTTTCCATTTTCTGAAAAGATAATTTATGAGGCTTCTGTACGGTGGCCGAGAGAGCTCAAAGCGCTGCGAATAATAAAACACATGCAAATTAAAAAAAAGCACATGCAAATAAAAAAAAAAAAACGTGATCATCAGTTTGACAACACATGTGCTGCAAATCCTCACAACACATGCAAACACAAAAACGCGCTGCAAAGAGCACAAACCACAACGGAAATGTTTCAAGGGGACCCCAAAAAGTGACGGACCCTACTAGGACGTGCGTCCAAAACCAGTTCAACTCACCCTTCACTCATTCACTGATCCCTATATAGTGTACGGCATTTGAGTGCACAATGTGTTCACAATCATTAAATACTATAAAAACTGCAAACAAAAATAAACAACTGTACATTAGTTCATGTATTTATTATTTTTAATAAAGTGTTTTTCAGTTTGCTAGAAGCTCACGCTCACAGATGACGTGGTCGTCGAGCGCCTCAGGCGGCCGTTACCATGACGTCACATTAGTACGCTACAGATGATTAACCAATATTTTTAAATCATCCACTAAATGATCATCTCTTAAAGTTGAATGATTGAACAACAATGTCACATATTAAAACACTTTTCTGTTAGTGAAACACATTACATTGAGTTAATGCTTACATGATATATTTTAATATTTTTTAGTTGGTGCTGTTGTCAAGTAGGGTCCGTCACTTTTTGGGGTCCCCTTGAAACATTTCCGTTGTGGTTTGTGCTCTTTGCAGCGCTTTTTGTATATGCGGCGCGTTTTTGTGTTTGCATGTGTTGTGAGGATTTGCAGCACATGTGTTGTCAAACTGATGATTACGTTTTTTTTTTATTTGCATGTGTTTTTTTTAAATTGCATGCGTTTTTTTTTTTATTTGCATGTGCTTTTTTTAATTTGCATGTGTTTTATTATTCGCAGTGCTTTGAGCTCTCTCGACCACCGTACTTCTGTCCGAAAGAGACAATATATAGTGTTTTACTACAACTATACACAAATGTTTGCACAAACATTGACCAGTGAATCAACTCTCACTAGTCCCCGGCCCTCATTTCTGGCCTGGACATTCATATTGAAAAAGCAATAATGTGCAGGATTAGAATAACCCTTTTTTTTTTGAGAAACTCAACAGGGTGGCAGACTGCCATATGGAGGCAGGACAGAGATAAGCCTCCACAGAGAGAAGAATTGTGCTGCTTGTGCCACTGGAACAAGCAGAACCGCCTCGAACTCCAACACAAAACAATGTCAGCGAGTCGTAAATCAATGCTCAGACGCACTGCCTTATGGAATCCAGCGCTCAGCACTTGACCTTTGACTGGTCCAGTCCTAACACACCACTCTGACTTTCAGCTTCCACAACAGAGAAAGGGCACTTTCTGTTGTCAATAGATGAGAAACATTTAGCCTATTATTATACGAAATGTCACTGGACTGGCAAATTCAACTGAAAAAAACAAAACAAAAACATTGTGTCGCGAAGTTTAGCTCAAACGTTTCAGACGTTCTTGTTTATTTTGAAAAGGCGAAGGTAAGTCATTAAACTTCTTATCGCTCACATTTTAAGATGTTACAGAGAATAAGCTAAATAGCTTTTAAATGCAAAGTAAGTATGAAAAAAGCAAACTTAAGAAATATACGATGGAATATAAATGCGGCTTTAACTTACTGACATTTAAAGAGCTGATGTGCGGTCAATGCTACTGACACGGACATCCTTGAGATGCTGCTTCATATGTATGATATTCAGACATGAGGGACGGATTCACAACACCGACTCGGACATCAATGACATAAAGAACACTGAGAGGCAACACAGACCTGTCGAAATTCTTGTCTAAAAGCTCTTGTTGGAAATGTCAATGATTAAAATCCTGATATTTTCAGCGTCCCAGTTTCATTTTTAATCAAATTCTAAACGATGCGCATTTTTTTGGCCATTACACTGAAACTTGGATGATGTGTTTGGGTCATTTTGACCCAAATCACATTGGATCGCATTGGACTAAAACTTACCGAATTACTCATCTGGAGTATAGTAATTCCCTATAGTAAAACTATTTTTTTTTTACTGTTTTCACTGTCAAAAATGTCCGGCCAACAAAAAATTGCTTCTAAATCTCTCATTATTCTATATTATCAGCAGATATTCGATTCAATCTTCTTGTCAACTTGTTATCTTTCAATTAGGACGGGTTTTGTATTTATATTTTTTAGATCTGATTGATCATAGGCCTCCTTTATCTGAACTTATAAGCATCTTCGTTTTTAAGCCTTATTTGTGGGTATTTGTATTTATAAAATTTAAAAAAATATATATTCTGTACAATTTATCACACAAGTGTGCTTTAATGTTTGTTTTGAAATGCTTTTATCTTGTACAAAATGACACAAAATCACACGATCGTGGTGCTCACGAACAAAAATGACAAAAAATTTTGCTTATAAATATCTTTATATCTAATATTATGCTATGATTTTGTCAGTTTTGTCGGTAAAATCAGCATGAATTGATTTTAAACTATTTAGCTTTAAGTCAAGGTTTGAATCAAGCGCTCTTGGTTATTGCCACGGAGTCTTTTCACGTTTTCTTTGCTGATTTTGGTGAAAGTTTAGTGGACTTCTGCATGTTTAACAAGATTAAACACGATAAATATATAAAGGCTTAAAGTGCCACACTCTTATTGGCAGCTAAAATCTTTATTAAAATAGCTAAAATACTTTATAAATGAGCAAGCAAGAGATGGAAGATGAGTAAAGACTGGTGAATGACAGCTGTGGAAATTTCGTGCAACTTTCTGGAGAATTCTGTGGGTGTAGATTCCATGCAGGCCCAGTCACGGCTCTTACCGTCGGTTCACAGGGCGTTCTTCTTTGACAGAATGCAATATGATTTCTTTATGAGATACTAACAGGTTTGACTGATAGACTAAATGAGGGTTCGATGTATGACTCTAACCCTGTCACACCTACACTGTCACCGACAATATTCCAAGGCGCCATGACTTTTCCAATTGTTCATGATTTACTGGAGAAGGATAAAGGATTTTTCTTTTTTACTCACAATTTATACCTGATCAAATATTTTAGAGCCTGAGAAAATGTATTTTCATTATAAAATTCCCGTTGAATAAATGGCTTTAAATAACTCATGACATTTGCAGGCCTAGAAAAATCACACTTTTAAAATTGGGTTACATCATAAATCCAGGTGTTGTATATCCTCGTATATCCAGGACTATTTGAAAGCCACTGTTTTCTAGGTGAACTCAAATAAGAACTATCTTGATTTTTGATCATGGCATGTCTTATCGTGTTTTAAATGTATTGTTTCTTTGCAACCGTCACAGCTGGGAGAGCCTATAGCGTCTAAACACGTGCCTGAACACAGACACACTCTCACAAATCAAGGTTGCAAAAGGGGGTTTTGATAGTGATGCTATTGAAGAACCATTTTGAGTTTCCCAAACAACAACCCTTTAATTCCTTTTTTTTTTTTTGGTTGCTTAATGGGAAGATTATTTTAATGCTTTGGTGCTGTTCCGTCATTTTTGACCAAAAGATTTTATGTTTTATGAATTTTTAAATTCATCAGAATTCTTTGAAACTTGGTAAAGGTTTTGGCACTTGCTAAGTGAAAAAGAAATCATGGAAATGATTCGAAAATGGTCCTGAAAAAAATTGTTTTTTTTCCGGAAGCAAATTTCAGCCAAACTGCAGCCAAAAAACTCTTAATGAAACCTCAATTTTTGAGACTATTTAAAATAGTATTTTCATGCATTTTTCATAATGATAAACTTCTATAGCTTTTTTTAGTTTTACTTTTTTTTTTTTTTTTTTAATTCACTTCATCAATAATCTGCCAGGTGTCTTTTTTAAAAAACGAGACCAAATTTAAATGCGCTAAAGCATTTAAGATTTACAACGGCTTAAGATGTCAATTTCATTTTCAGGTCTATGCTCAAAAAGTGATTAATAGGTAAAAAATGGATCCTATGGAATGATTCCATAAATATAATTTAGTACCATAAAATCACCTAAAAAAACAAAATATTAAATAAAAATCATTATCATTCAATTTCAAAAATAGTCAAAAATGCAAGCAGGACCAGAGAGTGAAAAATCTAAAGAACTTTTTCCACAAGTGGATGTTGAGGTTTGTCATGGAACATATATATATATATATAACCAGGGCTGGGTAGGTTACTTTTAAAATGTATTTCACGACAGATTACAAAATACATGCTTTAAAACTTAATTTGTAACGTATTTCGTTACATTACTCAAGTTTAGTAACTTAATCTAAATACTTTAGAATACTTTGGAATACTAGTAAGTGTGAAACAAACACAAAAAAGGTCATTGTGAGTTTTTATCTCACAATTCTGACTTTTTCCCTCAGGATTGTGTGATATAAAGTTGCAATTGTGAGTTATAAAGTCAGAATTATGAGATATAAACTCGCAATATTGAGAAAAGTCAAAAATATGAGATATAAACTCACAATATTGAGAAAAGTCAGAATTATGAGATATAAACTCACAATATTGAGAAAAGTCAGAATTATGAGATATAAACTCACAATATTGAGAAAAGTCAGAATTATGAGATATAAACTCACAATATTGAGAAAAGTCAGAATTATGAGATATAAACTCACAATATTGAGAAAAGTCAGAATTATGAGATATAAAATCATAATATTGAGAAAAGTCAAAATTATGAGATATAAACTCACAATATTGAGAAAAGTCAGAATTATGAGATATAAACTGACAATATTGAGAAAAGTCAGAATTATGAGATATAAACTCGCAATATTGAGAAAAGTCAGAATTATGAGATATAAACTCGCAATATTGAGAAAAGTCAGAATTATGAGATATAAACTCGCAATATTGAGAAAAGTCAGAATTATGAGATATAAACTCACGTACTAAATTCACAATTGCAAGAAAAAACTTGCAACTTGCAATTGTGAGTTTAAATCTCGCAATTCTGAGAAAAAGAAGTCAGAATTGTGAAACACAAACTCACAATTGTGAGGGAAAAAAACAAATTGTGAGAAAAAGTTGCAGTGACGAGTGAATTATAAAATGACTCACAAAACATGAAAACAGTGGAAAACATGAAACTTAACTCTTTTTCAGACGGTCAGAGTCAGAGAATCACCAATCGCTGTTTAAATGACATTAAAACTCAAAGTAATCACTTTGGTAATCTAAAACACTTTTCAGATGTAACTGTAATCTGATTACCACCCATTTAAAATGAAATACAGTGACTCACATTTTGTATTTTAAATACGCAACTAAGTTACTTGTATTTCGTTACTCCCCAACCCTGAATATATTCAACACAGTGTGTATCAATGTAATGTAAATCAACAGGGCTTATTTCAGAGAGAATGCACATACAAGAAACAAAATTACCCTCGTAAGGAACAAAGAGGGCAGGCAAGTTGTTCATAAAAGTAATCCAGAGTGTAAAGGACAAATCCCAGTGGCTGAAGAGGTGTGGCAGCTAACAGGGGCAACTTCCTTTTATGAGGCCATCACTATAAAATATCTAATACGGTACAAAACAGAGTATTGTACTGAGATGCCCCGCCACTACACTTCCATAAAGCAGCAGACAGCGAGAGAGAGAGAGAGAGTATCTCCAAACAAGAGAGCCGCCGTCCTCAGCGGAATCATAATTTAGTAGTTACTAAGCCACTGGTCTGAGAGCTGTGCTTAAATATTATTACTGCAGCAAATCTAGTTTGGCTCAGCGCTGATGCCGTGGCTTTAATGCCCTACATGAGGCCCTGGTGTACTTGATGCTGGCGAGGGAGCCCTTTCCTGCCCTTGTGAGGGCCGGTGTTTATTATATCAGCTGTAATTGCCTCTCACACAGCTCGTGTTTAGGAAAGAGTCAGTGCAGTGTGTTAGGAAGGCTGGGAGATCACAAAAAACAACTACTGGAGACAGGTTTGGAGGTGGATGTGGGGACACTGCCGTTGAAAAGCGTTTAATGTTTAAAGATATTCATACTTTCATTTAGCAAGGTGATAAAGACGTTCATAATGTCACAGAATAAATGCTCAGTTCGTCAACGAATCCCAATGTTTCTCACACTTTCTGCAAAAATATGAACCGTTTTCAACATTGATGATAATTAGAAATGTTTCTTGAGCGGCAAATCAGCATATTAGAATGATCGACACTGAAGATATAGACATAAACATATCAGTTTACCATCTCAGAAAAAAAAAGAAAAACAAAAACATGTGAACAAAATGCAAGTTTTGGAAGCTTGTGATGCATTTACAACACCTGCTGCAGTGTTTAAACACTAAAAACACTTAATGTGAAACAATCTTAAAGTGTCTTAATGTACTGAAACAGTGATGTTAAAAGATCAAACTGTGTTAAATTCAGGGTTCATCTGCTTGCTTGTACATATTATGCACAGGGTCGGGGAGTAACTTAGTTACGTATTTAAAATACAAAATTTGAGTCACTGTATTTCATTTTAAATGGGTGGTAATCAGATTACAGTTACATCTGAAAAGTGTTTTAGATTACCAAAGTGATTACTTTGAGTTTTAATGTCATTTAAACAGCGATTGGTGATTCTCTGTCTCTGACCGTCTGAAAAAGAGGAGTTAAGTTTCATGTTTTCCACTGTTTTCATGTTTTGTGAGTCATTTTATAATTCACTCGTCACTGCAACTTTTTCTCACAATTTGTTTTTTTCCCTCACAATTGTGAGTTTGTGTTTCACAATTCTGACTTCTTTTTCTCAGAATTGCGAGATTTAAACTCACAATTGCAAGTTATAAAGTCAGAATTGGGAGATATAAACTTGTAATACTGACTTTTTTTCTTGCAATTGTTAATTTAGTATGAGTTTATATCTCATAATTCTGACTTTTCTCAATATTGTGAGTTTATATCTCAAAATTCTGACTTTTCTCAATATTGTGAGTTTATATCTCATAATTCTGACTTTTCTCAATATTGTGAGTTTATATCTCATAATTCTGACTTTTCTCAATATTGCGAGTTTATATCTCATAATTATGACTTTTCTCAATATTGTGAGTTTATATCTCATAATTCTGACTTTTCTCAATATTGCGAGTTTATATCTCATAATTCTGACTTTTCTCAATATTGGGAGTTTATATCTCATAATTATGACTTTTCTCAATATTGGGAGTTTATATCTCATAATTGTGACTTTTCTCAATATTGCGAGTTTATATCTCATAATTCTGACTTTTCTCAATATTGGGAGTTTATATCTCATAATTATGACTTTTCTCAATATTGGGAGTTTATATCTCAGGGAAAAAGTCAGAATTGTGAGATAAAAACTTGCAATGACCTTTTTTGTGTTTGTTTCACACTTATTAGTATTCCAAAGTATTCTAAAGTATTTAGATTAAGTTACTAAACTTGAGTAATGTAACGAAATACGTTACAAATGACTTTTTAAAGCATGATTTTTGTAGTGAAATACATGTTAAAAGTAACATACCCAGCGCTGGTTATGTATCATCAGTAAGGTGTATACACTGAATTTGGTCTTTGATATCACTATCTTAAATTGGGGACACACAAACAAAACATTCTAAAACTGAACTCAACACACTTAAAGACGGTTTCCATCGACTAGAGCAGATTTTAGTCTTTTGTCAGTCAGAGAGGAGGACAAACATGTACTGTAAAATAATAATAATAAAAAAGCCTTGTTTTTCCCTTCCGGTGTGATTTCAAGTGAAAACTATGAATTCCATACACTGACGGCAACTGAAGAGTAACTGATTTTGATGTTTTATTTTTTTAAGAAACATAAATTGCAAATATTTTATGATACTGTAACAGATATTTTGTATATATCTTTTTTGTAAGGGTTTGAAATAGAATTTTTGACGGAACATTTCATGATAGTCACAATGAACTGTTTGGGACCAACAGCCAATCAGAATAATTAGCAAATAGTCACATGACATGTACAGTTGAGGTGACTGGCTCAAACCTAGCTATTTTAACCGGCTCTCTCTTGAAAGTACTAGTATTGAACAGTTTCATGTTTTTACCATCTCTGGTGCAGAATGTCAACCTCTCCGCCATAGTATCTTTTACAGTAGAAGTGACACTCGCACTTCACGTATAGCTCACTATCTGCTGCATGGCAGATAAGCATTTGATTTAACATCCAATTAAAAGGCGTCATTGAAAAATTACTTCAAATAAGCCTTTTATTTTCTTTAATCAGTCTTCGATTCAAGTCTTCCCTGGGCCTGCTCAACCACGAATCCAGGACTCATGAATTTTGATTAAAAAATCTAAGCCCACTCTTAGCTGCCGCCAATTTTTCCCCCCTTTTTTGTTACAGGGTTTGATAGAAATTTAATAAATCTATGAGCTCCTGCCAGCTCAATTTATCATCCCTTTTCCACAAGACTGGCCCATAATGCCCACACGGCAAATTACGAGGGAGCCAGCTAACCAAAACTTCACAGAGTGAGATTGAAGAACTATAATCACCGCCACTGAACCATATAATTGCAATAGAATACAGCTAGCTGAAACATTAGCCTTCTCTGTAATGTGTGACATCCGTGTGTTTGCTTAAAGCAAAGGGTAACTGTCTTATTCAAACGATGCAGATCGGTGGAACGCTCTTAGTTTATGGTAAATGCACATTTTTTGGACAAATGTCTATTGGCAGCAAAATTAAACAGAATAGTTCAGGAGTTCAGATAAATGAATAATGGGTCAACGTACGTGACACCGAGAATGAAGACAAGACAGCAGCAAATTACTATAATTTGAATAATATTAATAACAACAACAATAATAATACTAATAATTAATTATTATGACAAAAAAATAATAAACAACAGTAACTATTGTTATTTTATTATGATTATTTTATTATAAATATTATTATAACATACAATAATGCACATATGAATTAATGAATTAATGAATTAATAATAAAATAAAATTAATAATGATAATATTGATAGTAATAAATAACAACAATAAAAATAATAATTAATTATTATTACTACATATGACAAAACAATAATAAACAGTAACTATTATTATTTTATTATAAATATTATTATTATTATTATTATTTTATTATAAATATTATTATTATAACATACAATAATGAATATATGAATTAATGAATTAATGAATTAATTAATTAATTAATAATAAAATAAAATTAATAATGATAATATTGATAGTAATAAATAATAATTATTATTATAAGTATTATTATTATTTATTATTAGCATGATTAATTAATTAACAGTAATTATTATTATTATTATTATTATTATTATTATTATTGTGTGGTGTTGTTGTAATAATAATAAAAATAATAATAATAATAATAATAAATTATTATTATTATTATTATTATTGTTGAATTTCTTCAGGACAAAATAATAAGACATTCACAATACATTTAACCATAATGCAACATATTTCTCAGTAAAATGGATTCTATAGGAAATAAAGTAGGATATGTTTTATTTTATGCATCAAGATTTGATTAGATTGTAAACAGTAGGCTATATGATAATATAATTATTTAATTATAAGTATAATAATATAGTATTTATAATAATATAATATAATAATATAATATAATTAAATAGTATTTACTAATATTTATATTCAACCATCGGTGATCGGAGTTACATCAACAGAAAAGTTATTTGAGCGTCACCATAGAATTAACATGCGGATAAAAAAAAATAAGGTGCATATTAAATAAAACATATTAAAGTACAAAAATTTGAACAAAAAATAAGTCAATTTTATAATTATATATATATATATATATATATATATATATATATATATATATATATATATATATAATTTTTAAGTTAATATTGGCACGCGTGATTAATTCCGTTTATAAATTGCCACGTTCCAATTTTTAATCGATTAAAAAAGTTGTAATAAGAAGTCCCCTTTTCATCTCTGTTCTCACGCTCTGACTGCAGAACAAGCATCAAACATAGTTCAGGGAGAGAAATGTGTAAATGCTGGAGATGGCAGGAGCCATTTTTCAAACGGACACCGCGGAGCCCTCCCTCTCATTGCCGTAGGTGACAGCGCTGTGATTGGGCACACAAACCGTCCAACAGCATATGCCTGTCATGACATTTCCACGGCGACCCGGGCTCCACTGACGGGCAAAGGCTGGTGGGAAAAAAGACAGCTCTGTGCATACTGTGACACAACCCCCTCCCGACGCTCCCCTCTCTGTGTTGAATCCATTAGGAACCCCTTTCCCACATCTCTTTTCTGCTCTTCTTTGTCTACTCAGGCACATAAAATGGCCACCAACATTATAGCCAGGCCAATAACACACTTTTGATGAATTCAGTGCTATTCACAGGGGACATATTTGGCATGCTGGCGAGATTATCTCTTTTGTTTGTCTTCTTTATTTATTTTGTTGGTACAACATAACATTGCCCTCTTATGAGAATTTATGCAAATGCAGTGAGCCGGCTACGACCGTAATTATGCTCTGATTTATACAGCAGTCACTGACCATTTTACCATTAGAGGTTGCGGCTGCATTTATTGTACATTTGTCTCTGAGTTCACAAGCAACTTTTTCATTCCTTTTAATGATATGATTGACTAAACGAAATAATGAGGTCAATGCATTGTGTAGCGGCGCTCCTGATCGCACACATCTAAACACACACACACACACACACACACACACACACACTCACAAAGGGACACTGGAGTGTACGAATGACTACACTAAGCCATTAAAATATCACGTACATAGGCAGATTTTATTATTAAATTAGAGTTACACTGCAGACAAGACAAGGTAAATAGATTAAAGGCGATATTTATACTAAAAGAAAAACATTATTGTCTTGTTTTCCAATAAAAAGTGACCCTTTTTGAATGTAGGGTGCAATACAGCTGTTTTGCGATGCACACTTCAAGTCTGCAGGCTGCGCAGGCGAAGTCAAAGTGGCATTACGTCACGAAATTCGGACGCAGAGGAAGACAGTGAGGGTTTAGGGTGCCATTGGCTGCCTGCAAACAACGTATGCTTTGACCCTCAAACACTGTACATTCGTGTTCGTGTTCATGTCGAGAAGAAAGCGATACAGTAAAATCAACATCATTGCTGCTGTTCTTATCGCTGTGTATCGAGCGCTGAGGAAGATCTAGAGCTGAAATTCAGATATGGTAATGGGTGTTTCGTTTCCGACACGCACTGTAAGCAGCGGACCAATCACATAAGACTAGACCATCTGACCAATTCAGTGCAGAGTAGGGCTAACACAACAGACCGGGGCGTCTGACCAATCAGAGGAGACTAATCTCAACAGACCGGACCGTCTGACCAATCAGATCAAAGGAGGCTCTCGGAAGGGGAGGGGTTTGGAGAGACTGAATCTTCAAATATACTGGATTCTTGTGAGAAATGAGGTGTTTTTTGACCTTGAATGAGTGTAAACCTATGGCAGGAGAATAAAAAAAATAGGAACCTTTAAAATAGCATAATGGGGCACCTTAAAATAAGATACATTTATTTATTTAAAAAAAAACAATAAATAAAATAAATAAATAAATAAATATATATATATATATATATATATATATATACTGTATATATATTTTATTTTTTTTTTATTTTTTTTATTTATTTATTTTTTAAATAAATTCAATAAATTATTAACACACACATATACATATATATATGTTAATAATATATTGAATTGTTTATGCTTAAAACAATAAAAAAATTTAAATGGGGTTAAAAAAGTTAATTCAATGTATATATTTTTCAAGTAAATTTACTTGGTTACTGTATCTGTACTATATCTTACTATGCAAAAATAAATAAATACATAAATGCATATGCAAAAACCAAAAAGGTCACAGGAAGCACATATTGGCTACAAGAGAATCAGGAATTATCATTTTGTTTGCTCTTGTTTTTGAATGCGTTCATGATTTCTTGTATGACAAGCCTGAGCAAAAATGATCCCGGACAATTAAAACAATATGCGTGCACAGTCTTTAACACATTTTAAACAACATTTGACTAAACTGTGCCGATACACATTTTCAAAAGCGACATTCTAGAGGAAGTGCTGTAATGGACACGTTTCATAGGGACATTTACGTAAGAAAATGTGTGTTCATAATTAGCTAAATAGTTTAGCTGCTAATTAATTAGCTAAACTATAACGGAACTATATTAAGATAACTAGTCGGTCATTGGACAAAAAATGACCATTGTGACCCATCCCTTGGGATGTAATGTAAACGGGAGTTAACTGCGAGCCCTGATTGGTTATCCGGGAGTCATTATTTCTTTCGATTCCTTTCTTTTTTCAAACACTCCTGACATATAACACATGCGGCTCAGGTTTGTGTTCAAGTAAGCTGACCCATGATATGTTGTCATTAGCAATCACAAGCACAGTGTAAGCACAAGGCATTATAATGGACTTCCATATATCTACCTGTGAGCTTGTCACTGGAAATGATGTAAATGTCTGTGTCACGTTTAACTGCATGAATAATACCATCTGTTCAGCAGGAGCCTGTAATTGTTCCCATATTAAAAATGCTGACCCCTGCTTTCACTCCCCTTCAAATCTTTTCCCCTCTCTAGGGATCACAGGCTCTGTGAGTGTGTGTGTGTGTGTGTGTGTGTGTCATTCTCTCGCTCTGACGGGCACAGTGGGCTAATGAAACTCTAGGATGTATGCTCTGCGGCTCAGAGGGATTATCGCTTCTCCATCAGTCGTATCACCTAACTCACACTGGGCACACGCCACACTGTCAAGTGTGTGTATGTGTGTGAAAACACAGGCCAATTGTCATGTTCGCCGACACACACTCATACATACTGAAGTGTAAACATTCTTATATGGCTTTTCCACTGATATGGCTCAGGAGCTGGTAGTCAGCCAGGGAATCCGCTAATCTTTCTCAGGATTAGCTTATAAATATTAATTAGGCTTTGCACAAATAATTTAACAAGATAATTTACTGTTTTGATAAATAAATAGTCTATATGACGTATTGATTTGGAGCATTTGCTCATTTGCAAGATGTAAACAACAACATCATAAAAAAAAAATCAACAAAGTATTTTAAATATATTTACATTTTTTTAAAAAACATTATTGATCCTGGCAATGTGTAGTCCAGTGGTTAAATGCATAAATCAATAACTGAACGTTCAGTACGAATCATTGGCACTTGCATTTACGTCATTTTTTGGCATCTTTATATCATTACAACTTGGCTTTTAAGTAGCAATCAGAAGTTATTTATATATAAAACCATTCACAATCAATTTGTAAATGCAAATACTTAAATTAAGGAAAATAAAATGAGTACCTAACCATTTTAACATCATTAAAAACACAAACTGACTGACTGACTTTGACACTTGCTTGTTCACAAAGAGTTGACAGTTTGAAAAGTTCTTGTTTCCATTCATTTATTTTCAAGATCTGAGGTGAATTATTCATCGTGGCTTTCGGTATGGCTTTAAAGGTCACACAAAATGATATTCAACCTCACATTAAATACTTTAACATTTAGGGGCCCTTTACACAACACCGTTTTCAACTAAAAACGAAGACTTTTCATGCGTTTTTGCAGTTCATTCACGGCATTTTGGGGGCCTGAAAACGCAAACTTTTGAAAAGGGGATTCAAAGTTTATGGGAGCATAGTGTTTCTTTACAAACTACTGCCCTGGCTTGAATAATTCAGCATTTTTAGACGTTTTCACGGATCCGTGTACGCATCGTTTTGACAATGTCGTCTGTAAACGGAAAACGCAAACTTTGTTGTCGTAAAATAAAGCGCATAATCGGTTCTTGAAATGATCAGTTATACTTTGTATGTTGTTGTTCCAGTAGCGTTAGTCCGTTATTGTTTCTTGTCCAATCACATCCAATTACAAATTATACCACCTGAATCAGGTTAAAAAAAATGGCATCACTGCATATGCGACCCTGGACCACAAAACCAGTCAATTTTTCAATTTTTTTGCGAAAAATACGGTGGCTGAGAGAGCTCAACGCGCTGCAAATAAGAAAACACATGCAAAAAAAAAAAAAAACACATGCAAATTAAAAAAAGCACATGCAAATAAAAAAAAACGCGCTGCAAAGAGCACAAACCACAACGGAAATGTTTCAAGGGGACCCCAAAAAGTGACGGACCCTACTAGACAACAGCACAAACTAAAAAATATTAAAATATATCATGTAGGCATTAACTCCATGTAATGTGTTTCACTAACAGAAAAGTGTTTTAATATGTGGCATTGTTGTTCACTCATTCAACTTTAAGAGATGATCATTTAGTGGATGATTTAAAAATATTGGTTAATCATCTGTAGCGTACTAATGTGACGTCATGGTAACGGCCGCCTGAGGCGCTCGACGACCACGTCATCTGTGAGCGTGAGCTTCAACTGAAAAACACTTTATTAAAAATAATAAATACATGAAATAATGTACAGTTGTTTATTTTAGTTTGCAGTTTTTATAGTATTTAATGATTGTGAACACATTGTGCACTCAAATGTCGTACACTATATAGGGATTAGTGAATGAGTGAAGGGTGAGTTGAACTGGTTTTGGACGCACGTCCTAGTAGGGTCCGTCACTTTTTGGGGTCCCCTTGAAACATTTCCATTGTGTTTTGTGCTCTTTGCAGCGCTTTTTTGTGTTTGCAGCGCGTTTTTGTATATGCATGTGTTGTGAGGATTTGCAGCACATGTGTTATCAAACTGATGATCACGTTTTTTTATTTGCATGTGTTTTTTTTTTATTTGCATGTTTTTTTTTTATTTGCATGTGTTTTCTTATTTGCAGCGCTTTGAGCTCTCTCGGCCACCGTAGAAAAATCGATAACTTTGAGGCATACAATGTATTGTTGGCTATTGCTACAAATATACCCGTGCGGCTTATGACCGGTTTTGTGGTCCAGGATCACATATTACTGTCAGTCGTGCCGCACACCAAGACAATTGTCAAAACTTAAACGCTCGCACTCTTTCACCGTTAAAACTGAAATCATGTTTGGGCCCGTCTTCTTCGTTTCGATTGGCCATCGCAAACATTTTGACATTGGCGAGGACTTGTTCCCCTCAACATCTATAGTGTTTAAAGCACTGCTCTCTTGATTGAAAAGATTTACAGCATCTAGCTCGCTGTGTCGGATCAAAGGGGAGCCGGATAACTCCACACCCCGACCTCAACTCTCCACCATGTCTTTAACGCACTCTTTTATCAGCTCCTACTACAACGTCCTGATTTACATCTCCGGCTATGAATTAGCATCTAATTTTACTGTCGTCATCCCGCCCGCCTGCGTTGTGTGTGTGTGTGGAAATCAAAACCAATTTAGCACCCCAAATTACTAACATCTCTGATAATTCAAATCAGCAACCTCCTAAATGTCAATAGTTAGCACCCTCCGTAATTGTGGCGGAGGAAATGTGCATCAGATACAATCTCCAAGATCAGAATGGAGAACCCACAATAATAATTAATTGCCTTCCCCTCAGTGCCGCCCCGCTACAAGCCAGAGAATAAAGCGTAATTGACAGAGAGCGTCTGTCTGCGGCGCTCTTTCGTCTTCTGAGGACCTGGAGGTCCTCGTTTTTTTCATCTTCTTTTCTTTCTGGCAGTAACTGACACCATCTGTATCTGTCAGAGTGGGAGTAAACCAGGGCTCAGCCTCAGTGCTGGATGTGGCAGACGGGATGGGGTTGCTGGCCTCGCTGATATTAAGTAGCATTGATCTGCTTGGATAAACTCGCCAGGGTTCAGTGAGGTGCTCGCCGCCGCCGGCCCTCAGGGTCAAGCGTCACCTCATCAACCGCTAAGTCACCTTCCCGCCGCGCGACGTCTTCTCTTGTTTCGACTGCCGCGCGGCCTTTTCCCTCCATCAATATTACAGCGCAAGCCCATCTCCATTTATCGACGCTGTTCACGGTTCAAGTGATGCCAATTGTGAAAGAAATACAAAGTTACAAAGTTTCAACACTATTTTCAGCTGCATTTGAATTATTTCTGTGTGTAATTATTATTGTGACACTATTTATCTGCACTTTTTAAAGGAGAAAAGTATCAATGCAACTTTTCTATTTCTGCAAGTGTTTTTTTTTTTTTGCAATTGATATATTATAGAAGCATATTTGATAATGAGTAAAAAATGGTGGTGAATGGTATAATATTTATATCGTTATCACTATAAATATCAGAAAATATAATAGTTTTAAGTCCTTAGAACGGGAATGTGCTCACAACTTTATAAAAATGTTTTTTTGTGCAATTTGAAACATTGATTGCGTAAAACAACCCCACATTAAAGGGATAGTTCACCTAAAAATGAACATTTTGTCATTGTTTACTCAAATTTAAAAGCCTATATGACTTGTATATCGTTTATATCGCTTAATATCGTTTATGTTTCACAGAAGAAAGGTTTGGAATGACTTGGGAGTGAGTAAATAATGATTAAATGTTTGGGCAAACTATCCCTTTAGGTATGTAAGATAAATTTCCGCAGACTTTAGCTAGCATGCGTTAATCTGAGTTGCTGTGCTGATTTAAAGAGCACTTTTATGTGTGTCCAAGAGAGACTTAGTTCCGGTGCAAATTGATTCCCACTGGATCGGACAAAGGTTTCTTGTTCGTTATTACTATATCCATTTTCTCAATGGCTTCAGTGAACCGGCGACGCCCACAGACGGTTTAACGTGAGGGTGGATGAGGTTTAGGGGAGTGTTTGGTGTGGAATTAATTCTGCAATCAGGTACACATTATGTGCCGTGGGTCTTAAGGGTGGGCGTTGTTGGGTCCGGTTCCTTCAGCCGTGCCAGTACTTTGACCCGGCTGTTCCTTTTGTAACCTGTTGCTTAATCCTGTTCCGGTGAAGCAAAGCCAGTCACCATTACTCAGGTGTTGAGTGAGTAAGACTTCACCACAGATATCCCAACACACTCACACGCTCTGTTTACACAGTATCAAAGAGAATTGTGAATTTTTCCTCAACAGAGTACATATTACAGCTGCAAAGTCTATCCATATAATTAATGTGTACATATTCGTTATTAAATATTTAAGGCTTTTAAACATTTAAGACGTTGAAAGTGAGAGATTAAATTACTGTGAGACATTCTGTTAATAACCAGTATTTAGTTTGAGCATGACATCAATCCACATACTTAACTGGCTTTATTTCATTTGAATCATTTTTTAACAGAATTAGATCACAACTAGACTCTGAAGAAAAAGTAGCGCGATTGCAAAATGCTTGTGTGTTGAGGGTGATTGGCAGAGCACGGCTATGGAATTGCTAATTGTTTGTTTGTTTGTTTGTTTTTGGGGTGATTGTTCGGAGCTCCTAAAGAGACACAGTGAAGAAGAAAGAATTATTTCTCTCGCAAATGTTTTGTGTTCTTTGCAAGAGAGCGCAAAGTTTCTCGGGCGAACGCGAACATTTTGCGAGCGAATGCAAAGTTTCTCGGGGGAAACGCAAAACGAGAGGACACAAAAGCGTTGACTTATTATTTTCCCGCCCATCTCGATTCTTAAAATCAAACTGATTCCGAATGGCTGTTTCATAGTTCATGGTTCTGAAAGAGATTCAAATAATATCATCTCTCTGTATTATTGAAGACTTCTCTTACAATTAGAACAATTATTAAAACCTTATAGTTATTGTTGAGGCCCGTTCACACCAAGAACTGTAACGGTCACTATATTAGTGTCCATGCCAATGGATGAAAACATTCTGTACATTATAAGCAAGTGCTGCAGTTATGTCGCCTGTTGCTTTAACCCTTATGTGCTGTTGATTTCTGCGTTCACTCGTTATGGAGCGGGTCAGATTGACCCTAATTGGATTCAATACAATTCCTCAAAAATCACACTATGAAAAACAACAAAAGATTCAGGGACAAACTGTAAACTTTTAATATCAACATTTGTCAAATATTCCAAAAAATATATATATCTGAAGATATGATTTAATGAAAATGTTTTTTAACCATTTTTTAAAACAAAAACAAAATTTGAAAATAAACAGTGCATTTTTAAATACTACAAATACATTTTTTAACCTTTTTTTTCTTAGAACATCATAACTGAACAATTAAATGTAGTTGTGTAATGAAAATATGTACTTAAGTTGACTGTTTTTCCAAACTCAAGTCAAGAAGTTTCTTCTGACATGATGAGCTCACAGAACTTCACACTCATGCTGCTGCTTAAAACATGTTTCTGTATTGAAATAAGTGTCGAAAACCTCATTTTTAGCTTCATGAGGTAGTAAAAAAATAAAAGAACAAAATATAACCAAGAAATGTTATTATTTTGGGTCAGTACAGTTGCTTTAGAGCGTTCAAATATGGACCCGGCGAACATCACGAACGTAACAGTGATTTTGTTTGTATATGTCAAAAAACACCAGCATGTTGAAACTTTGCATGATGATAAATGAGAAAAAGTCACAAAATATCAAGAAAAAAAACAGCATTTCCAACAACTAGAAAATCGAAACGGGTCAAATTGACCCGGAAAATAACACAAGGGTTAAATATGCAAATGCTTTCAATTGAACTGGATTCTGATTTTGTCTATTTTATCGTTTACCAGCTTAGAAAGCGTAGAAAAATAACGGAACGGTTCTCTTTATCAAGTCACACAGCTTGAGGTGTCACTCATTGTCTGTAGCACAAACTGCTGTAAAAATCAAGAAATCATAATAGTGATGCTGGCCAATAAATACAATACACTAAGAACTCAAGAGCACTATCATATTTTGGCAAGCATGATGAGATGAGAAAAAAAAAAACACTGCTGTGCGATTGCGGTCGGTAACACGAGCTGCTCTACGACAGAGCCAGTAACAGGATCTATGGAAATTCAAACGCTGCCTTTATTTCTTCCTGTTGCTAATCGGCTTCTGAAACGAAACGATGGCATCCGCGAGTATCAGCGTTCCCGAGCCAGCAGTAGAAGTCCTGAAGGGAATGAAAGCCAATCCCCTCCATCCCAAACCAACTTCCTCTGCCCACCCAGTCTAGCCCTCTCTGCCAGCTCCTGCCCCGCCTGAGGAAAGCGGGCAACCATGTGGACAGATGCAAGACTCAAATCACGTTACCCCTGAGATTCTGCAATCCGGCATCAATTCGCTTTCCAACTGTTTGGTTGAGGGCACACAGGGCACGAACCGCGAGTCTGTCGCCGGTCCAAGCCCATTATCTCGCATTTCACGAATACTCTACGTGATCCGTGACAGTGTCCTTAGCTTTTTGGACTGATGTCACCAAGAGATGTCAAAAGTGTGTCTGTAGCTCTGACAAGAGCGGCTGCGATTTGTTTACTGATGAAACCAAACTCTTGTGTTCCAGTGCTGTCAGAGCTGTCATTTTCTGCCCGGGGACCAACGCTTGCGCTTCTGTCTCCGCGGGGACACGTCACATGATCTGACCTTCCGGCAGAAACGACTCCCCGCCCGTGACCGCCGGTGTTTGCGGTGCCGTGGGAAATACGACGCCACACGCACATAAGCCAACCGCGAACATGCAGCGGGGAACATCTTAATCCTTTATCGTTAATTAGCCGGGGTAACCGGTAAACAATCATTTGTTAATGCACTGGGAGTCACTTCTACCTGGAAAAAAAATAAAATAAAAAGCATAACCTTGAAACTATTTCTCGTGCCAAGCTAGCGTTCATCAAGCATTCATTTATTAGCTAATGCAATTTACATGTGGATCTTAATTCGGGTGTTATCTCAGGACCGGGCTGTGTGGGACTAATCAGCATGCAGCGAGGAGCGTCGCGGCTACACGCCGCGGCTAATGGATGAGTGTGTCATGTTATATTCCAACCATCATTAAAGAGCCGAATACATCCACACATTACCTCAAAGCTGCATAAACACAGGCCACAAAACACATTGCCTGAGAGAGCAAACAGCATGCTGGAGCTCAAACCGACGCGCTCGCAGATCCAAGCTATGCTAATTCTGTTAATTAACGTCATCTAACATCATAGAGAAATTTGTGGATATAACGTTGCTAAATAAGTGACTATATTAGGCATTTGCGTCGATTCCTGTGCACAGGCTCCCATGAGACGTAAACTCCTTCCTGCTAGTCAGCACTGCTTGACATGAGTACTGTGGGAGTATCTCACACCGCTCGAGTTATCACTATCATAAAAAGCTGAAGACTATTGGGGGTTTTGTTATTGAAAAATTACCATATACAATAAAATAACACTGATGCTATTATTTATGCAATTCCTTAAAACTCCAGTTGCATAATCTCAATTTCTAAGCAAATCTTTGTTGGATAGTGTTAGATTTTGTTGATTATGTAAGAGATCAGTCTTCTGAATTGTTCATGTACAGGATTTTTTTTCAAACAAAAAATAAATAAATAAATATATGTGTATATATAATGTATTATAGTCTTGGGACACCAATAAACACATCTTTTTTTATTTTTATAATTTTTTAAAAAGTTAATTTAAGCTACTTTAAAAATATGTATTCTTTATTTAATCAAAATTGCATTTATTTATTTATTCTATCATTTATTTTTGCATTTTTACACATGCAGCTTTTTTTCCCTTTTCTTTATTCCCTAAATAAACTCTCAGTTTGAAAACCCCAGAACCAGCGCATGTGTTTTTGAATGAGTTTATCCCAAATATCATGATCCCTTTGGCAAGTATACAGTTAAGAGCAGTATATTTTCATTTATACTGTGTGAAGCATTTAAGAGTGATTTTTATAGACAAAAAAAGTTACTTTTTAATTATTATTGTATTAAGGCCAAAGCAAATGACTTAAAATACTATTAGAAAAGTATTCCAAATTATTCGTAAAATATAAATACAATAATTTTCCTTTAGTGGCGAACAAAATGTTATATATTTTCCTCTTGGTTATGGTTCTTCCACGAGTTGGTTTGCTTTAGAAACCACCTAATAAAAATCCAACCGCCAAAGGAGTTTTAAATGAACAATATCCAACACATTTTCTTCAGATATTACGCTTGTTCACAACCAATATTTATAAACTCAAGACTGACCTTATTTTAAAACAAACTACTATTGTAGAGACATCCAAACCTATAACAAAGAGATCGATCTATAACATAAATCATAATGTTTAAGGTGGTTTGTTTACATGCACAGCATATAAATTTCAGCCACAGGACCTCTGGCAGATTCACATGAGAATGGGCAGAGACTATACTATATGTCAGCATCCCAGCGTGAGACAAGGCCACCCCGGACAAAGTCTTCACCTCAGGTCCACCGGCTCCAGCTATGAGGTCAACAGTTCACCACATGGCAACCTGTTCCATGCCACAACCTGACAGTGAGTGGGTTTGTGTTTGTGTGCAGATAAGCCATGTGGTATTTCGCACCACTGAATCACCTCTAATTCAACAGTTTCATCAGACTTGTGGGAGAGGACTGTGACAGCGCTCACTTAAGCATTTCTCCAGCAGAGAAAGACTTTTGTTGAGGGTGGGATGGGGGTTAAATCTGAAATCAATGATACTGTTCTCATAATGACGCAGCAGTCGCTGGGAAAGGTTGCAAAGACAACATTAAAGAAACTAGCAGAACATGTGCACACAGAACTTTACCTGGATGACAATTGTTAAGTTGAAATTGCGAGTTATAACGTCAGAATTATGAGATATAAACTCACAATATTGAGAAAAGTCAGAATTATGGGATATAAACTCACAATATTGAGAAAAATCAGAATTATGAGATATAAACTCACAATATTGAGAAAAGTCAGAATTATGGGATATAAACTCACAATATCGAGAAAAGTCAGAATTATGAGATATAAACTCGCAATATCGAGAAAAGTCAGAATTATGAGATATAAACTCGCAATATCGAGAAAAGTCAGAATTATGAGATATAAACTCGCAATATGGAGAAAAGTCAGAATTATGAGATATAAACTCGCAATATGGAGAAAAGTCAGAATTATGAGATATAAACTCGCAATATGGAGAAAAGTCAGAATTATGAGATATAAACTCACAATATTGAGAAAAGTCAGAATTATGAGATATAAACTCACAATATTGAGAAAAGTCAGAATTATGAGATATAAACTCGCAATATTGAGAAAAGTCAGAATTATGAGATATAAACTCGCAATATTGAGAAAAGTCAGAATTATGAGATATAAACTCACAATATTGAGAAAAGTCAGAATTATGAGATATAAACTCACATACTAAATTCACAATTGCAAGAAAAAAAGTCAGTATTGCAAGTTCATATCTCCCAATTCTGTCTTTATAACTTGCAATTGTGAGTTTAAATCTCGCAATTCTGAGAAAAAGAAGTCAGAATTGTGAAACACAAACTCACAATTGTGAGGGAAAAAACAAATTGTGAGAAAAAGTTGCAGTGACGAGTGAATTATAAAATGACTCACAAAACATGAAAACAGTGGAAAACATGAAACTTAACTCCTCTTTTTCAGACGGTCAGAGTCAGAGAATCACCAATCGCTGTTTAAATGACATTAAAACTCAAAGTAATCACTTTGGTAATCTAAAACACTTTTCAGATGTAACTGTAATCTGATTACCACCCATTTAAAATGAAATACAGTCACTCAAATTTTGTATTTTAAATACGTAACTAAGTTACTTGTATTTCGTTACTCCCCAACCCTGTATATATCTATGTGTGTAATAAAACAGATAATTTTTTCTTAAATATCAGCTATAAATACAGTTTTCGAGAAGTTGCACTACATGACATTTTACAACCAGAATTCACCTTTCTTAGGTCATAAAAAGGTTAAATTAACTGAAATTTCTATCTATGATAGTATCAGGACTGTCACATGACCCCGACAGTTTTTACTTCATGCCTTTGTGATATTGAAAAATTATTCAAATTACACTTTATTTTGATGGTCTACTGTAGACTATAAACTTTTAACTATAAGTAACTTTGCAACTACATGTCAGCTAACTCTCATTAGAGTATTAGTAGACTGTTAGGCTTAGGGTTCGTAGAATAAGTTGAAATGTAGTTGCAAAGTTACTTATAGCAAAAACGTCATATATATATATAGAAAGACGGTGCACTCGGAATAAGTCCCGCCTTCTAAATAAGAGCCAAATGACCCTTCGCAAAACCCGTCCCCTGCTGCTATACCCGACAACCCAAGCTCTCTCACGCCACACATCACGTTCTCACGCAGTGAAAAATACATCGCGGAGAAAAGAGGACTTAAGAATTAGCTTGATGACATTTTTTTTTTATAACAATGAGCATTTAGAAACAAAATTCATTAGACAGTTGTTGTCAGATTTCAAATATGACATTTAATTGACAGCTTGGCGAACAGCTTTGGAGAATTTGATGTTGGGGGACCATCACACTAAATCAGTGTTTCTCAAACTTTTTCAGCCACTTTATCTTCCAATTTTTTTCTGAGGACCACCTAACAGAATCCCACTCTAACACGCCCCCCAAAAACAACACAATAGGAAGGATAAACTAAATTTAAGTTTAATATGCAACCGTTTCAAGTCAAAAACTAATTATTCAAACACAAATGCAATGATATGATCCATTTTTTCGTTATTAAAACACACTGACGTCACCCCCTCCCCCCGCCCCGCCTAGTTTAGGTCATCTTTTCGCGGACCACTAGGGGGCGAACACTTTAAGAATTACTGCACTAAAGTGTACTAATACTCTAATGACTGCTAGTTTACATGCAGTTGCAAAGTTACTTATAGTTAGTAGTAGTTTCCATCAAAATAAAATGTTACCAAATGAATCTAGTATATCTATACCAAAAACTTTTACAGATTGTAGCTTGTAATTTGTAAAAAGCTCATCATTTTTTTTTTTTTTTGTCTGCAATTTTGGCTCCATGAGACAAAACTCAAAACACGCTCTCCACTGCTACGTAGCATAATTCCTGCAAAACTCTGCAGCTCACTCAGTGCTTATTTCCCTAAACCGGTGGATTTGAGATCTGAAGCCGTTATACAATGACGAGAGAGAAAAATGCAGGCCATGTAAGCTCATGCAAATCCAGCCTAATAATCTCCAATTAAAGTATTGGGGAAAGAGAGGAGGGAGCCAGTCAGTGACGGTTGAGGATAGGAGGCCTGTGGAGCACGGGTAGCACACATTCGAGAGGAGAGGCGGGTGACACGGACCCTGGCTAAAGGTGTGTGTGTGTATACAGGAGATGAGCCAAAGCCGCATGCTCAGAGATCAAGGTTTTGAAATGAGCAGTGACATGGTAATTAGTGTCATCAATCACATTTGAGCCACGAGGGAGCCGGCGGATGCTGGACGCGGGTTTCGAATAAACAGAAGCCAGTTTGCCTGAGTCATCAACCACCTGCTTCTGTGTCAAGCTGACCTGAGAATCACTGCTGATGCACTTTCTAATGACACCTAGTTTCTCCACGGACAATGATGTACAACACGCAGCGAGTTTTGCATCCTCATCAAAGTCGTTATTGTAAGTCTCTATGGTAGCGGCGTACGTTTTTGAGCTGATGCGTGCACTAGCGTGTCTGCTTGCTCAAGCAGTCGGCTCAGCGTTTGTATTTTTAGTAACAGGAAGAGCATCTCTTATGACTCAATGTTATCATTGTCGTCCACCGGGTGTGAATATTTTGGAACGACAAACAGGAATTTTCTAGGTGGCATATTTGTACCGTTCTGAAAGCTTTTTTGGTAAAACAAGGGTAAACAAAAACGAAGGTGGGCGAATTTATGTGCTAGCGCCGCAGGGGGCGGTTGCTCCAAGAAAAATGGATCTGACCTTGATATGTTGAGATAGATTGGCTGGTGGGGTGCTGGTCACATGACCATTTCTCTCTCTGCGAGGAGCCAGACAGAAAGGGAGAGCGAGACCGAGACACCATCAGACGGGAACTCATCCGTTCGAATTTCCATTCCTCATCTGCAATTTGTTATACCATTACACCGCACGCTGTGCGAGGCCACTCTGTGAAAAAGAGACAGGCTCGAGACAACAAACTAGTTTTTATAGCCAACAAACTGGGATTTCAATCTAGTGTGGACACCTCTTTATTATGTATTCATTGATTTCAAAACTGCTTTTAACAGCCCCCAGATGTGAAAAATACTCAGAATTCCACATTGCCACTTCTGTATTAAATTTGCATATCTGGTCATGCTCTGCTTGACACACTTGCAAAATTGCACAGCGGGTATTTCATTACAAGGCACCGCAGATATTCAACAACAGCATCCAAAATAAATTAAAACGACTAAAGACCCACCAGTAGGCAGCATTATGTATTGTTTTGTAATGCCTAGAGTGCCAGTGCTTTTTTCACAAGCCGATCGACATGGAGAGGGTTGACTGCTGGGCTTGTGGGAAAAAATAATTGGGGGTTTTAACTGGCATTAAACTGACTGGGCTTAAAGCTGAAACAACTTAATACATGGTGTGCCACAGGGACGGGTGTTGGGTCCGTTTTCATTTTTCCCGCTAAATGACGTTCAAATCGATCGGTTTCGAGGATGTGCCTGAAATACAACACAAACGCAGAGAAATTTATATCGGGAACAACCTGTTTCCACAACTTTTGATTTCACGGGGGATCATCACAATAAAGTGTCAACAGATATTAAACAGACAGACTCTGAGAATTGGTTGACAAAATATGATCATATAACACCAATTCTATCATCTCTACACTGGTTACCCATTAAGTTCAGTATCGATTATAAAGTATTGCTAATGACCTATAAGGTTTATCTCCTGTGTACTGAACCGATCTTCTATTGCCCTACAATCCGTCCCGTTCTTTAAGATCACAAAACTCTGGACTTCTGGTTGTACCTAAAGTCCACCAAAGGAGGGAGAGCGTTTTCACATTTGGCTCCGAAACTCTGGAATAGCCTTCCTGATAATGTTAAGGGTTCAGACTCACTCACCCAGTTTAAATCTAGATTAAATACACATCTCTTCACATAATGCATCTCATATCAGATCAGTTGCTTATTATGACTATCTTTGCTTAAAGTTATAAACAGCAGCTATGCTAATTATTCTCCTTTCGCTTTTCTGTTTGACCTCGGGACACCCGAGCACATCTGCTTCAGTCTGGATCCAGCCTCTTCAGAAGACCTCAGATGATCATCACCTGTGAAGAGACGGCGCCAGTTCCTGCGAGGACTTCAGAAGACGCACTCATCTGGATCAACATGCTCATTGCCCAATTCTATATCCTAATTTTCCGGGAGCTCTTTGCTTCTAACTTCGGTTAAACTGCTAACTCTGATTGTAAATTAATTAACTAAATGATGTTATTTGCTAACTGCATTCTTTAAATTGTAATGTTGACATCCATTTTCTGTAAAGCTGCTTTGAAACTATATGTATCGTGAAACGCGCTATACAAAATACATTTGAATTGAATTGAATGTAGGTGTCAAGAGGACCATCAAAATAAAGCGTCGTGTGATGCATCATTCTTATTGAAGCTGTCATTACTCTCTAGTGTGTGAGCAACCTAAGAGCCCCTTAACATCTAGGTAACCAGAAGCCATATTACCTTAAGCAATGTGATAATCTGATTCAAAAACCTTAAGTTGGCTGGCTCGAAAGCAGCAGCGGCAATAAATATCCACCCCTGAAAGGCACCATACATCATGATGGGTTTGTAGCTCACAATGTCGCACGACAAAGACAAATGCAGCTGAGATAATGCAGCTCTGACCTTAAGATGTGGCATAGGGAAAATGTGGGTCCTCTACAAGATGTTTTGTTTTTACCATGTCTTGATGCAATTACACGATTCTAACCTACAGTCTAATGGTGCTGACTTGACATTCTTCTTTTATTTATAGTGGCTAAAATACACTAGAATACCTGGTCTAATGGAGGCAAGGGAAGGGAGGCATTTGTTATTGCTATGAGGGTCCGATCCAGGTTTTACGTGGTCCCAGCAGCCCTCTACCTCCCAGCTATGATGCAGTCAAGCAGAGATGGGCTAATTTAATAAGCAAATCTGCTGTGGTTTCCCTTCAAGAAGCCAGTTTCATTGAGAACCTTCCACAACACGTAACCACAAATAGCCAAGGGCTGATGGGATACAAACGGAGAGAATAACTTCTTCACATAAAACCTGCATGCAAAACGCAGGTCAAGTGAGCCGACATGCATTTAAGATTTTACTAAGATATTCTATGAATTTTGTCATATTTAAAAACTAATAAGGTTTTTCCTTTAAGTGCATTTAATACTTAAGGTGAAAGATTGCTGAATTTTTTTTTAGAATTTATAAATGATGTCATACCTGTAACAGAATATCTTAAAACAACAAATAATTAAAGCATTTATGAATCTGACACATAGTAGCATGAAATATTACTACATATGCTTAGGTACAGATATTCTTCATGGATTCTTGTAAATACTGGATAAAATCTGTTCTTGGAAGCACTAATGAACTAGTTTTTGTATTCTTTTTTTTTTTTTTTCCATCATGATTTGACAAGAAGCCTAGTAAAATGATGGGTATTATGCAAATGATACCAGCTGTTACTTTGGATGGTAAAAGCCTCCTAATAACTCTCTCTCTCTCTATCTTTCAGTGCGGACGCATTCTCTCATCTTCCTGTTAATCCGCCCGGGCACGTGTGTGACACGTCTGTGAGGGGAAGTGGCGGCGGTAGCCTGGCCTGATTAGCGTCTGGTCGAGGGTACGGTTGTGCTCGGTTCGGCTCAATCTTCTGACGACGCTGGAAGTGTGTACGGCAGCTGAATAGAACTCATTAACTAGCGGTCACAGAGCGCTAGTTCCTCATCTGAGGAGGCTAGTGTTGGGCCAAATGATATCTTCAAGGTCAAACTACAGGCGCTGAGGGGAGCCGGCGCACATCGGGGACAGCACATCATCGCGGACCTGGTCTCTGCATACCAATAACTGTCCCTTGTTCGTCTTTTTCTGAAATATTTTGCTAAAAATATTCTTGTCACAGCTTTTGGAGGAGTGACAACTGGGGCATTTTAAAGGCAATATTGAATATAAGTCACTCGAGGCTGCAGATATAGGCATTCTTTAACCAGAACCCTCTGAACAACTGTAAGATCACTAAAGTTACCAATTATTATTATTATTATTACTATTAAATGGTAAAAAAAAATGATAAAAGACACCATTGTTCACTGTAAGTTGAAGTTATTAACTATAATAATCAGAATAAAAATGATAGTGGTCAGTAATATAATCATAATTAGTAACCATACATTACATTAGTAGCTGAAGGTCGTTTATGGTTGCCAAGCAACATGGTGCATTAATTTAGAATTCGCCATCAAAGTTGTGCATTCACTGGCTCATCCAGTCATATTTCAGAATCAGATTTTTTTCAAAATAAAGAATACATTTAAATGACATTTCAAAAATGAGCACTTGTTTTTAGAATACAAGAATTGTAATTGTTACAGTGTAATTATGCATTTAAGTACTGATCAATATTAATTAACAACATACAGGCTTCTTACTATAGGGTGAGGTTTAGTGTTAGTTGCATGTAATTAAGCATAATAAATAATTGAAAATATAGTAAATGCATGTAATGTGTAAAAAAGACCAAATAATGGTCTTTAATATAATAATATAATTACTATATTATTATATTAAAAAGGCCAAATAAAATAAAAGACCAAATATCACCAAATAATATTAGGGGAAACATAATTACCACAACTTATATAATTAATAATAATATTAAATGCATGGAGTTGTAGATGCATACTGTAGAGATAGTTGGCCCAAAGTGTGTATTAGCCGTCCTAGGCGTATCTTCTTTCAGACAAACACAAGCGGAGTTATATTAAAAAATATCCGGGCTCTTCCAAGCTTTATAATGGTAGTGAATGGCGCTCATGATTTTGAATCCCAAAAAAAGTGCATCCATCCATCATTAAAGTACTCCACACCGTTTCCAGGGGGGTCAATAAAGTTTGTCGGAAGTTTGTTTGTCGGAAGCTGGTTAAAATGGATATTTTTCTTACAAAAACTCACTTCAGAAGGCCTTTATTAACACGCTGGAGTCGTGTGGATTACTTTTATGATGGACGGATGCGCTTTTTTGGGCTTCAAAATCGTGAGCGCCATTCATTCCTATTATAGAGCTTGGAAGATTTTTAATTTTTCTAATATAACTCCAATTGTGTTTGTCTGAAAGAAGATAGTCATCTAAAACCTCTGGCCTGAGGGCGAGTAAATCATGGGATCATTTTCATTTTACTGTGACCAATCCCTTTAATAAAAATATAACATTGCTTGCAATACTAATATTGTTTATTTCCTATTTGTCACACCGTCAGCATCATCCACTCGCACAACTCCACCCACACGCTCACAATCACCTGAATATTAATCACCTGCACCTGTCCCTTATATCAACCGCGCACTATAAAGCTCACTCACGCACTCATCCAGCTGTCTGATCTCGTCTTTACGACAACGGACTTACCTGATCGACTTACCTGATCGATTCTCTTCCTCATATGATCCCGTTCTTCAGACTTCCTTCCTCAGGCGTGTACGCTAGCCACTGGACTGAACTCCATCACCCTGCAATCCGGAAAACAGAGACTTTATTCACTCAGTTAAGTCACCAACCTTGTCTTGAACTGAACCTCCACACCATACCATACCGTTTACCTGTGTTCGTTGAATCTTCTGTTAATAAAACCCTGTTACACTTTCAACCCCTGTGTCTGAGTGTTACAGAAGATCAGACCGCACAACTTACCCATGGATTCGACGGCACAACCCAGCACCGCGAACACGATTCCCGAGTCAGTTCCAGCCGGCCGCGGAACACTGCCTGCAACGCCATCTGCGGCTTCTTCGATGGCCGCCGCTGCCTCTGCATGTCCCGTGGCCCGACCAGCGCCCTACTCAGGCGAGGCGGAGGACTGCGACGGGTTTCTCATGCAGTGCTCTTTATTTTTTGAAATCCACTCCCACCTGTTTGCTACTGAAAAAGCCCAAGTTGCATTTATAGTAAACCTGCTTACCGGAAAGGCTCTGCGCTGGGCTCAAGCATTATGGCAGTCCAACACTGCCATCCTCTCGTCACTCTCCGCTTTCACCAACCATTTCAAGGAGGTTTTCGGTCAAACCACCTCCGCACTCTCCACCTCTGATCAATTATTCCATCTCCGTCAAGGCACCTCTTCCGTGGGCGACTACACGCTAACATTCCGCACGCTCGCCGCCAATAGCGGCTGGAACGAGGTCGCCCTCTTGACTGCCTATCGCCTCGGTCTGAATCCGGACATCCGTCAGCTCATGGTGGTGTACGATGATACGATAGGACTGGAGGCCTTTCTTCAAAAGACCATCCGGGTTTCCCAACGCCTGTCAGCCTGCGAACCACTGCCACCCGCTCTGCAGTCCCCGTCCGCCTGCCTGCCAGCCGCCCTTCCAGCACCAGAACCCATGCACGTGGACAATTATCGCCTCACCTCTGCCGAGCGACAACGCCGCATCACGCACCATCTCTGTCTCTACTGTGGAGGTGACGGACACCAGCTGATTAACTGTCCCATTCGCCCTTCTCGACCCTCGGTGAGTACCATCAAGATTCATCCCAAAATCTCTCATTTAATTCGAACTACAGTATACTTCTTGATCCATAACTCCTATGTTGCAGCGCAAGCCCTTGTCGACTCCGGCTCCGCGGGGAACTTCATCTCCCACCAGTTCCTCCGGGCGCTAAACCTGAGGCGCCAACGCAGCACTCACCGAATGAAGATACACACCATTCTAGGAAAACCGTTGGGTCGAGGAGTCATCAGCCACCAATCACCACCTCTCACCCTTCACATCGGATGCCTACACCGAGAAAGGATCTCGTTTCTGGTGCTGGAAGGTTCCACCACGGACCTAATCCTGGGACGCCCGTGGTTAGCGGAACATAATCCAGTGTTCGACTGGAACACCGGAGAGATCCTTAACTGGAGTAAACACTGCCAACGGAACTGCCTACTCACGGTCAAGAAGATTCCTAGCTCATCCTCAACCCGAACTACCGGTCACTCCACTCTCCCCCTCGGCTCTACTTCCGTGGAAAGTCCCGAGCCAACCCAAGAACTGTCTATCCCTGAAGAATACCGGGCGTTCCAGGACGTCTTCAGTAAGCGGCTGGCAACGCAATTACCACCTCATCGGCCATGGGACTGTGCGATAGATCTGCTGCCTGGGGCCATCCTTCCTAAGGGTAAGGTCTACCCTTTGTCCATCCCGGAACGGAAGGCCATGGATGAGTACATCTCGGAGGCCCTTAACCAGGGTTTTATCCGGCCTTCCACGTCCCCTGCCGCTTCGAGCTTCTTCTTCGTGGCTAAGAAGGACGGAGGCTTGCGGCCCTGCATCGATTACCGCAAGCTCAACACACAGACCGTCAAGTTCCGCTATCCTCTTCCTCTGGTCCCAGCGGCCCTCGAACAACTCCGAGGGGCCCGCATCTTCACCAAACTCGACCTCCGTAGCGCCTACAATTTAATCCGCATCCGCTCGGGTGATGAATGGAAGACCGCATTCATAACTCCCTCCGGTCACTATGAATACCTGGTGATGCCGTATGGCCTGGCGAACTCGCCGTCAGTTTTCCAAAACTATATGAATGAGATCTTCCGGGATCTCCTCCACAAATTCGTCATAGTCTACATTGACGATATCCTGATTTACTCACAATCCCCCGCTGACCATCCTCACCATGTTCGCCAGGTCCTCCAGAGGCTCCGGACCCATCACCTCTACCTGAAACTCGAGAAATGCGAATTCCATATCCCCGAGGTCCAATTCCTGGGCTACATCATCGACCAGCACGGAGTACGCATGGACCAGAGGAAGGTGGACGCTATCCGGAAGTGGCGTGAGCCCCAAACGGTGAAGGAGCTACAAAGATTCCTGGGATTCGCAAACTTCTACCGGAGATTCATTAACAACTTCAGTCAGCTCAGCGCGCCGCTTACCGCTCTGCTCAAGAATGGGCCCAAGTCTCTGTCCTGGCACCCACAGGCGAGCACAGCCTTCAACCTCCTCAAATCCGCGTTCAGTACGGCACCTATACTCCGCCATCCCGACCCAGACCTACCCTTCCGCGTCGAGGTGGACGCCTCCCAGACAGGAGTTGGAGCGATACTCTCCCAGCGGCAGGGTGACCCTCCTCGCACTCATCCATGCGCCTTCTACTCCCACAAGCTCTCCCCGGCGGAGCAGAACTACGACGTGGGCAACCGCGAGCTGCTAGCTATCAAGTTGGCTCTGGAGGAGTGGAGACACTGGCTGGAGGGAGCGAACCATCCCTTCGAGGTTATCACAGATCACCGGAACCTGGAATACCTTCGAGAAGCCAAACGTTTAAATACCCGTCAGGCCCGCTGGGCCCTCTTTTTTACCAGATTTGATTTCATCGTTACCTACCGGAAGGGTGAAAAGAATACTCAAGCAGATGCACTCTCCCGTTTCCACTCTCCTAACCCGCTACCTTCACAGCCGGAACCCATCCTCCCTCCAGCCATCATTGTGAGTCCCATTCAGTGGGAGTGGGATGATCAAATCCTCCAAGCTCAGAACACCGACCCTGCTCCGCCGGGGTGTCCGGAGGGGCTGATGTACGTCCCGCCTACCTATCGTCAGCTCCTCCTCGAGTCGGTCCACACCTCTCCGGGCTCTGGACACCCAGGCAGCCAACGCACCCTCTCGCTCCTACAACAACGATACTGGTGGCCAGCCATGACCCAGGATGTCTCCCGATACGTCCAGGGCTGCTCTGTCTGCGCCATCACCAACACCCCTCGTCGCCTACCAGCAGGGAAATTGGTGCCTCTACCCGTCCCACATCGGCCGTGGACCCACATTGGGATAGATTTCCTCACCGACCTGCCTCCCTCCAACAAATTCACCAGTATCCTCGTGGTAGTAGACCGGTTCTCCAAAATGTTTAAGCTGATTCCCCTCACGGGGCTCCCTACGGCACTACAAACGGCCGAACTCCTCTTCACCTACGTATTCCGGAACTTCGGCCTCCCCGAGGATATTGTATCAGATCGAGGCCCTCAATTCATTTCAAGGGTCTGGAGATCCTTCTTCCAGCTCTTGGGCGTAACTATCAGTTTATCTTCCGGCTACCACCCTCAGACAAATGGCCAGACAGAGCGGAAGATCCAAGAAATCGGGAGATACCTGCGGTCATACTGTCACCAAAACCAGCCATCGTGGAGCCAATATCTACCCTGGGCCGAGTACGCACAAAATTCACTCCAACAATCCACCACCAAACTCACTCCATTCCAATGCGTACTCGGCTACCAACCCGCACTCTTTCCGTGGTCTGGTGAGCAATCGGATCTCCCAGCCATTCAGAACTGGTTTGAACAGAGCGAGAGGGTGTGGGACTCAGCACACGTGCACCTCCAGCAGGCAGTGCGCAGACACCAACGTCAAGCCGACCGCCATCGAGGACCTACCCCGACTTACCATCCCGGCCAACTGGTCTGGCTATCCACTCGGGACATCCGTCTGCGCCTGCCTTGCCGTAAGCTGAGTCCCCGATATATAGGTCCCTTCGCCGTGCAGAGGCAGCTCAACGAAGTGACCTACCGCCTGGATCTCCCAACCACGTATCGTATTTCACCATCTTTTCACGTCTCTCTCCTGAAACCTGTAACTGATCCTCTGTTTCCACCCACAGACCTGGACACCCCTGAGGTACCTCCTCCTCCCGACATCACAGACGCCGAAACGATCTACCAAGTCCATGAGATCCTAGACTCCCGACGACGTGGGGCCCGCCTGGAATACCTGGTCGACTGGGAGGGCTACGGGCCAGAGGAGAGATCATGGGTTGTTCGCGATGACATACTGGATCCGTCTCTCCTCACTCAATATCATCTAGAGCATCCCGGTCGACCGGGGCCCCGTAGCCGGGGTCGTCCCCGTCGTCGACCATTTCGGACGTCAGGAGCCGCCCGTGGAGGGGGGGGTACTGTCACACCGTCAGCATCATCCACTCGCACAACTCCACCCACACGCTCACAATCACCTGAATATTAATCACCTGCACCTGTCCCTTATATCAACCGCGCACTATAAAGCTCACTCACGCACTCATCCAGCTGTCTGATCTCGTCTTTACGACAACGGACTTACCTGATCGACTTACCTGATCGATTCTCTTCCTCATATGATCCCGTTCTTCAGACTTCCTTCCTCAGGCGTGTACGCTAGCCACTGGACTGAACTCCATCACCCTGCAATCCGGAAAACAGAGACTTTATTCACTCAGTTAAGTCACCAACCTTGTCTTGAACTGAACCTCCACACCATACCATACCGTTTACCTGTGTTCGTTGAATCTTCTGTTAATAAAACCCTGTTACACTTTCAACCCCTGTGTCTGAGTGTTACACTATTATTTCTCCTTTTCCATATTTATATCCTTTCATGCTCGCTGAAACAGACTTCTGGAGCAAATCGTTTTATGTTTATTAGCCACATTACTGACTATATCAGTGTCTTCACAGCAAAGAGTCACATTAATGAGCCCAAATTAATTTCGAAGCGATATTAAACAAAGGCTGATGAGAATAGCCCATCATGCATGACTGGGAAGAAAAGCAAGAGAGAGACAGAGAAAGATTGAGAGAAGACAGGGTGACCTAATTCTGAGATGCAACTAAGTGTTGTCGACTACGATCGCTTCTCCCCAGGCCCACCTACAAATGAACTCCAGCCTTTGCTGAAACTACATCAGTTCCTCTATGTAAATGTGCTTCTTAACAACCTCCTCTCTCTCTCTAAGTACTTTTCTGTATCCATTTGAGTCATATTAGAAGTCTTTAGCTCCGAGCCTGCAGCGAGTGCAAAGGCCGCTTGTATAGTGACACACTGAGATGTTGAGGATCAGCATGTCTGGTCAGGCGTGAATGCATTGGAGTAAAGACATAGACTGCTGAACAAACGCTCGTGACTTTCGAGAAACATACTGCTGAGGTGATTAGAAAAATGTGCAATCTATTTTTCATAACACAAGTCCCACTTGTAGCATCTGTTTTTATAAGAGTTTATCTGTTAAAGGAACATTCATAGCGCTCACTGGCATTGAAATATATCACCATAATGTCTCAAATACTGAAAACTATAACAAACATCCCATGAGTTGCATGAGTTTTTGCATCATTTGCTCAAACAATCAGTTACTCACATCAGCATTTACAAATAGATGACCTCAAAAGTTCACTTGAGCTCCAAAACGGGCTTGACCGTTACATCGACTGATGCATCACCATCAGCAATCGAAAAATCGATATCAGTATCCACTAAAATTAGGAACAGAGCAAGATATTGGTCAGACAGATTAATGTGGGTGTTGATTTCAAAATCAACTACAGGCTTAAACATGCATAATGTTTAAAAAAAAAAAAAAAAAATCATATCTAATATAGTACAATATGTGTTAAAAATTTTACATTTAATCAGCTGATTTAAATGCTTGTCTCAATGACTAAGACGTGAGGTGTGTGCTATACTGATGTTTTATCAAGATGATGAAAATATTTATACCAAATATTTTAACTAGTCATTTTCTTAATGTGAAAATTAAGACATTTTATATATAATTATATATATATATATAATTATTTATATATAATTATTATATATATTTATATATATATATATATATATATATATATATATATATATATATATATATATATTTATATATAATTATAATTATATAATGTATAATTATATATATATATATATATATATATATATATATATATATATATATAATTAATAACATTTTCTTAATGTGAAAATTAATGACCAAAATAAAAACTGACCGCACCCATTCAAAAATGAGACAAAAGTCAGAAATGTGACATTTATTAAACGGGTTTTATGTGAAGATACTGTAATGTTGGATGGCTATAATGACTCATTTCATCCCCAGAAATTGAGAAAAATAAAAAAAAAGTATTAGTATTGGTGATACTGGCCTTCATTCACAGCACTTTGTAAAAACATTTAAATTGTTTCTACATTAATTTAGAGATTAAATGTGAAAATATGCATTACAGCATAAAAATATATGAAACATTTCAGTGTTATATGAGATTAATTGTGATTAATTACAGAAAAAGTGTGTTTTTTTTTTAATTGACAGCATTAATATACATCACACTGACAAGTTTGTGCACAACCAGAAGATTCAGTTACACAAATGCACAATAGAGGCAGTATTTTCATTACTGATCTCAACCATCCTGCTCTTTACATAATGGCATCTGTAATTAAAAGACCCACTGAACACGATCAAAGCGTTGAATACTTTACAGCAGTATATGATCCATTTCACTCAAAGCAACCCTGTTTCCTTATTTCAATCTTGCACTTCGCACAAGTTATATAGCTTCTGCAGCTAATCAAACCAGAGACTCGCATCCTCGTTTCCTCACCAATGCAGAAAGATCGCTGAGTGTTCACGAGCTCATTAGCCTCTCTGGAGAGGAAGCGCTGTGTTTGGGACAGGCTAGCATAACTTATAAACAGATATTCAAATGAGCCATATGAAATTGGATAAGTGTAAACAACAAGGGTGTGCACATTATTAGAGAAGCTGAAACAGACGAGAGGATTTGGAGTGTGTGATTAGCAGATTGAGCAAAGAGAGACAAGAGATAGAATTGGTCTTTTAGGTAATAGAGTGCATAAGTTCTTTTTCAGGTGCACTAGTTCCCGAAAATTAATTTTTCCCATAGGGATTTTTAAAAAAAAAAAAATTCTTTGCGAAAGCATTATAATCTTTGAACTCAACCATGTCAATCGCCACACGACAAACTTTCATTTGAAGCAGAGAATATTTGAAAATTGGACAAAAAGGCACAAGGATGTGTACTTAAAGTGAGGGACTACAAAACAACAATCCCATGAAGCATCGCAAATGACAATCGAATAAAAAAATAAATAAATTTTAAAAAAAAGTCAATCTATAATAATATATAGTATCCTAACCTGAGAATGCATGACATACAAAACTATCAAGTCCATGTATCATAGATAGATAGGGTAGTTGTGGCCTAATGGTGAGGGAGTCGGGCTTGTCACCTGAAGGTTGCTGGTTCGATTCCCACGCCGGCAGGAATTGAAGGTGGGGATTGTGAATGAGCAGCACTCAAGGCACGCAACTCCTAATTGCTGTAATGAATAAATGTAAATGAATAAAAGTAGATTGAGTGGCATAGACTAGGCTTTTCAAAAAGCAGAGCTGTAGTAGTGTGTAGAATGGATATATTTAGATTGAGCTGCTCATTTGCATCTCACTTCAAACACACATCCTTGCTTCTAAAATATACGTTTCGAGAAATAAGTCCGCAGATGATTGCACTACCATTAATCATTTTAATACACCTCGGTGCGGTCTGCGTTACAGCTCCACGCACATGATCCAGCGCTGTGACTCAGTGTGGGTGAGGATGCTTTCTGGGGGGAAGTGGCGTCTTGCTTTGTGAGTCTTGGCAGCGCGGTGTAATCAAATGTTCCTGGAAATGACTTCCTGTCCTGTGAGATGGAGCCGGGCTCCATGTGAGATAAAGACTCCTCTGCCTGTTACGGAAAGCGCTGTTTTAATAACCCAGCGTGGCTGCGCAGAACTCGACGTGAGACCGCTGAGGAAGACCATGCTAAAATTCATCTCGCGGTCATCAGTGGATGAATAGACCTTATTCGTTTTTAACACGTTTAGTCTTAATTAGTCCAATGAATTTCGCATTAAACATTAGATGCAATTTGTCTTTGTAGATTGTAAATGGAAACAGTTTTGTTTTGTTTTTTAAATTGTACTTGTATGATCATTTCCTTGTGATGTGACCGTGAAGAATATTTTTGTTCATTGTTAAAATTTTTATTTTTCGTGAAGGTTGCTGGTTCGATTCCCATGCCGGTGGGGATTGTGAATGAACAGCTCTCTCTCCACCTTCGATACCATGACTAAAGTGACCTTGAGCAAGACACCTATCCTCTGAATGCTCAGAGTCACTTTGGATAAAAGCGTCTGCCAAATGAATAAATGTCTCAGTTTAACTACAGGTTAAGCAAGGTCACAGGTCAAGCATTTGTAGCTTGATTCCCCTAAAAAGTGTAAACACTTGTTTGAAGATCTCGGCCTGGGAACACGGGCTCAACCAACGGCGTGAGTTTGGGGCGGGGCTATCTGTTTGATCAACCAATGGCAGATGAGGAGTTTGGGAAACTTGTTTGGAAACAGTTATTATGCAGTTTGGCGAAACCTCACCTTTAACTTCAGAGGTTTACAGAAGTCAGTGAGGATTTTGATATTTTCCTGTGATCGTGCAATCACTCTGCTCTGATCTGGGATCAACAAGGCCAGGGAAACACAGGCACTGCATTTATATGCAGCAGATGTCGGCTTCTCCATTATATCTGATCACAAAGAGCAATCAGAAGGGAGACCGCGGCTTGATGAGAACTCCTCTGCCAGACTCCCGACCCAGACTCCAGCCCTCAATGCCATGACATCATTCACCTCTGCTGCCCACTGAGATTGCTTTTAGGTACTGCTATATTTAGTCATAGAACAGACCAGGAAGACTTCTGAACAGAAGAAAACTCTCAGTGTCACCCGTGCCAAAACGCACACCATTGGACTGAAAATGAGTTGACGTGACTGTAATGCTGATAAATCAACATTATTACACGATTACATCACAAAAGACAATTCACTCCGTTTTATTATGAAATTAGATTATAAAATAACTTGCAATAAGAATAACCAAACAACAAGCACGTTTGATGCATCGTTTTTAAATAGCCCAGCATGCAGCAGGAGAATATCTTTATTGTCTTGTCATATCTGCGCTTCAAGGAGCTAGTGATAAAGCTATTAGTCACATAAAGACTGGGTAATACTGGGTGCAATAACTGTTTTTAGATGGATCAATAGTCTTATCTGTCTGTCGATGTCTCATACACTGACAAAAAAAAAGGAAAAGAAAGAAAAAAGTGAGCCGCTCTTTCACAGTGAGCAGCACAAAGCTAGACACTAATCAATACACCAGGCGATAACAGAATGCTTCCAGAGCCATTTAGCACAGTCTTATCACTCCGCTGAGTTCTCAACCTGTCAAAATATTTTGTGGTGGGGTGGCACGAGGGAACATTTCATGCCTATCAAGGGGAACAAGCTTCTGCTTTTCAAACCAAAGGATGGCTGTTACTCTTTCAGCAGTGCAGAAGTGTGCGGCAGTCTGAAGATAATACACTTATGCAGTAAGCCGCTACTATGACTCTCACAATTAGTGCTGAGAAGTTTGATTCATTTTAGTCTATTGGCAAGGTATTTAAAATACAAAATTTGAGTCACTGTATTTCATTTTAAATGGGTGGTAATCAGATTACAGTTACATCTGAAAAGTGTTTTAGATTACCAAAGTGATTACTTTGAGTTTTAATGTCATTTAAACATTAATGTAAACATCCACGACTGTTTTCATGTTTTGCGACAGTTGTTTGAGTCCCTTGTAATTGTAAAAACGGTAATTGCAACTTTTTATCTCACAATTTTTTCCTGGCAATTGCGAGTTTGAATCTCACAATTCTGTATTTTTTTTTCAAAAATCCAAGATTTAAACTCACAACTGCGTTTTATAAAATCAGAATTGGGAGATATAAATTCCTAATTGCAAGAATTACATGATAAAAACTTGCAATACTGACTTTTTTTTCTTGCAATTGCGAGTTTATATCTCAACTTCTTTGCTTGCAATTCTGACTTTTCTTATACATCTCATAATTCTGACTTTTCTCATTATTGCAAGTTTATATCTCATAATTTTGATTTTATAACTTTATAAGAATTGCAACTTTATATCATGCAATTCTGAGAAAAAAGTCAGATTTGTGACATAAAAACCTTATTTGTGTGTGCTACATATTTATTAGTATTCCAAAGTATTCTAAAGTATTTAGATTAAGTTACTTAACGTGAGTAATGTAACGAAATGCGTTACAAATTACTTTTTAAAGCAAGTATTTTGTAATCTGTAGTGAAATACATTTTAAAAGTAACATACCCAGCCCTGTATATTGGTTGACAATGGACATGCTCAGAAGTTGGGATAAATGTGTGTCCGATGTGTTTTATTTAACCCAACTATTATTTAAAATGACTATATGGCTGGCTTAAAATGAAATTGAAATGAAAAAGAATCAAAAACATAATACTAGAGGCAACAATAATAATCAAAAGGGGAACATTTATTAAAAAGCAATTTTATAAATGTTTATTGTTTAATTATTATTAAATAAACTTATTAATAATTAATAATAATAATTAATTTACAACATATTTGGGGTTAATTGTAAGCAAGCAATGCAGTCATTTTTTTTTTTTAAACGATAGATGAGTTAAATAAAACAACCCAGCAGGTTGGGCAAACATTTAACCCAACCGCTACGTGTGTCCATTCTCAATCGAACTTGGGTTCTTTTTAACCCAGCATTTCTTTAGTGTACAAACCTTTTTACATCACTGTTTTTAAATGAATATGCGTATATTAAAAGCAACTTAGCATCAAAATTATTACTATTTTCAGTATAGAGATTCCTAGTGATACTGTGACCGATGCATGTTACTCCAATTAAAGTTTGCATTCAAAACCTTTGAAACAATGTTCCTTAATTTTCAAGTTAGAAAGGTCCACAAAACTATTGTGATGTTGAGTTTTGCATTCAAGTTCAGAAAGTTTGTTGATTATGTAGCATCATTTGGGTCATCACATTGAAGTAAATATGTTGCTCAATGCTGCTATTCGTATGAATACAGTTTTGAATCTTGCATTATTTCGGTTCCAACACGCCATCCTCGTTTGCCGTGAATCATCACAAAGAACCAGCTTAGAAAGATTTGTACGTGAATCGCAACATCACCGCTGACAATATTTCCCGTTTCAAAAAAAGATTTAAGCAACCAAAGAGCATTCTGCCAATTTTTCAGCACAATAAAATACCATCCGCTCATGTGACAACAAAGAAAACCTGGGAGGATATACAATCAGGAAAGGCTTTCACACAATTCAACACCTCAGCCGGAGCGAACCTGGATAAATAAGCCTGAAGAGCTGTGGAATAATAAGTAGCCAGCACAACACAGTACAGGTGAATCCCACGAGAGCCGCTTCAACAGAATCCACTCCTTTTAACAAACTAAAGCTACGCAAGGCAGGGAGGAAAAAAAAAAAAAAAAAAAAAATCAAATCAATGTCCTTGAAGATGTTTTCTTTTCTCCTGAGAGGCATCTTGAAAGAGCGGCTCCACGCGTGCTCTCTTGCGTTCTATTTCAATCCTACTAGCCCTGTTTTCGTAACTCTCTGCTTTTTCCCCATTTATTTTTTTTCCCCCTTTTGCATCTCTCTCTTTTCACTTTCCGGCAGTGACTCATCTGTCAGAAGGAGGGGTAGGGAAAGATGGCGTAGGCCCAGCTGGGGCCCACCCTACGGGGGGTCGTCTCTCTCTATGCCTGCACCTCTTTGCAATAACAACATCCATCTCCATTTTCCTGCAAGCTGACCGGTATGAGGGCACTCTCAGAGCAATTAAAATTCCCCAGGTTTTCACTCTTGCCACATGCTTAACTGTACCGTGCGAACGCACCATATGCTTCAAGATGGGCGATAGTGCAATTTGGAGCCCGATGGCCGTCGAGATCCCCGTAGAACAAAGAGGGAGAACAGCTGGCTGCCTCGCCATGGTTGGATAACAACGAGTCAACCTGTTCAATCATATGCCGCACTCTTGTTTACCGCACCTTATCTTATTTGGTTTGTTTGCTTTATCTGGATTAAACCCGTAGGTAAGAGGGATGGGAATTTCAACCTACTGCACAAACAAGCTCAAGGCGTCGATACGAGGCTATTTTTCAAAAAGCGGCACTAGAAATACAGGAAAATTACCTTGCACGAGATACCACCTAAAAGTGAAGAAATTCATTAGTTGCTGCTGGGCTTTTATAGAACCAAACACGAGCCTAAAGCATAATAATAGAACAATGTATGATCTACTAATCTATTAATCTAAGACCACCTACTGGCTAAATCCTAAATGATGGTATCCCCTGTCCTAAAGGACCATGCTAAGCTTTCAAATGCGGCTATTTCTCTCTACAAAATGCCATGGGATCAAATCCCCCTGCTGGCAGCCATTCAAAGGAAGGGACGGCACTGCATAGCCTGTAAACGGCTTTGGTGTGGCTCATGTATCACGACCCAAGCAAGGTCAACTGAACTCTGCTCCAAGTGTCAGTCCCACAGAAGGGATGAAGTTAACATTGCCGGTGATAAAGCGCCAGTGTCTTAACCTCCGGAGGGTTAATTCAGAACGTATGGGCCCATCCGCTGTGAAAACAAATGTCTATATGTTCAAGACATGGTCTTTTGAGGTGTTTTAGGAACATGCTACCCACATCAAAGGTCAAGACGGGTCATCTCGGTGAAAACAGATCGTATCTCGTTGGCAACCTTACAGAACAGTTACTTCATGAAAAGCCTCACGAAAGTTACAAAAGAGATTTACAACATTCTCGATTATATTAAGAATCAAGTGAACTCATCTTGACTGGCTTGTTTCCAGCGTCACATCTATAGCTATATTTAGTGCATTTTATTTAATTGTAACGCCTCTTGGTTTGGTGTGATTATAGATCTGTGCAACATAAATCATGGCCCAAAATAAAGACGAAAGTATTTTAAAAACAGACAGGGATGACAGATATGATCGTCACTGTACAATTAGGGCATGTTTGGGCAAACACCTAGGCCGACAAAGATTTACTGAACAAAGAGGAGCATTATTTCGCTCTGATTATGAAAAGTCAACATTTTCTAGTGCTGGCTATAACTGGGAAATATAATCATAAAATTGACCTTCTCAACAGTTTAAACTATAACATTGTTTCTACTCTCAAAGGAGAGCCAATATCAACTTACTTTCACTGAGGTTAGAATTTTCCTCCGTTCAAAACAGTAAAGCTGCAAAGAAATTGATCTTTAAACACGCCAACGAGAAGACTTCCTTGCAGAGTACATAGGTTCACAGGAAAGCCTGAGGTTCATTAGCTGATTATTAATGAAGCACTCCATTATGTCAACCCCTCGTCCTGCCAGGTTCCAATGCAAAACAGATCTAGCCAGGGGAATGTCAACAGAGCCAAGCCTAACTGCCAACTGTTCCTGCCCAACTAGCGCCGCATCCAAACGAAAGTGATTACAACATCTGCAGGAAGCCTGCACTTTGAGTAAGACAGGAAACGGTCACACTCACCTCCCCGGATTGTGGCAGTGTCAGCTTAGGAATTTTGCCCTTGGTCCCAGCCGTGCCGCTTTTGGTATCCAGCAGACCTCCGAACGGCACGCTGTTGTACCCTTCCACCAGCTCCACGGGGGGTTTGAGCTCTGGGGAATCGTTGGGGACCTGGTCTTGGCCGTCCATTGGCCTGACGTAGGCAGTGGGTTTCTGCTGCACAGCGCTGCTGGGCTTGCAATGGAGGCCTTGAGGAAATGTTGGCGTCGAGAGGCCGCTGGGAAGCAGGGACGTGGAAGCCAATGGCGAGATTGAGCCATGGGAGCACGAGTCCTGGTCAGCGGGAGACTTTCCGAGGCCAAGCTCGGCTGTGGCCGGTCCTTTGCCGGACTGCTTCCTATTGGAGTGTGATGAAGTTGTAGGTCCGCTGGGATTGGGACTTAAGTCCTCTTGGTCCTGATCATGTCTACTAGAGGTCTGCTCATGACTGGAGTGCTTCCCCCGGCTGACCGCTTGAGCGCTCTGGGTGCCACTCGAACCGTGACCCCCTCGTGACCAGTCTGAAGACCGTAACTTTTTGCCTTGATGTCCGTGTACAACGCTAGAACCCGGCATGGTGTTGGGAGGGGGCGGGGGCATAGAGGTGCTGTGGCTTCCAGGTTGGGAGGGAGCAGCTCGGCTTCGCTGAGCCTCGGGGAAAAAGCCTGGCTGGTCGGGTTTCTCCACCGGAGTCTGGGGAACAGAGTTCTTAGGAATACCTACAAGGTGACTCTGGTTGGAATGGCTGGTCAGAAGCTCCTTCATTTCGTCATAATTCCCAAGTGTGTTTTGGACCCGGTTGGCCAGGGCATCCCCTTTGTTAGTCTGAAAGAAAAGAAAAAAAAAACGACATCAAACATCTGTATAATTCAGCCGTATTCCTAACAAAAGTCTTTCAAATGAACAAGTTCACCCCAAATAAAACGAAAATTCATAAATGTGGTCCATACGACTCATGCACTACATTCCCAGCATCCTAAAGTCACACAAACCAAAACAGTTATTATTATTTTTATTATTTTTGAAGATACACTGCAGTCACAATGAGCTATTATTGCATGGAAAAGACTTTTCTATAAATTGCTTTTTTATTTGCATGTTTTGCATTCCATGAAAAAGTAACAGCATGACTGCATTAACGTGAGCAAATAATTACACAAGTTTCCTTTTACAGCTGAACTATCCATTTAATTGGAAGAACAGTCAACTGTATTCCAAAATGTCAGTGGACTGGAATATCATAATCTAAATTGGCTATAAAATAAAAGATAAAGATAAAACAATTACACACCATAACAAGTGTATTATTTTGTGTGAATACCAATTCAGGGAGTGAACCCTTCTCCGTATAGACAGATCTAAAGACTGTGTTTGTCAGTATAAAGAACCCGAGTGTTTATCATGAGCTTTAGCTGACTAGACCATTAACATAGTTTTGCAATGCGAGCCAACTCTCCATTTGATGTTAGTCAATATTTATGAAACCAGGCAACGTGTGATCACAGAAATGGTGAGACGCTGTATTTAGAATCTATTCAGAATTGTCTGTTTGTGTGCCATTCCTATCCATGCTTGTGTACTGATTTACATAAAATAATGTTTGCAAACATCTCCTGAATTTAGTGCGAGCATAAAGATACAGTTATTTCCTCTCCAGAAATATCTGTCCAACACTAGTCTGCTTTTGCTCACAACAAGAGTCCCTTTTATAATAATCGTTATCTTTTGGGTTTTGCCGCACATCATTAGTCGCACAGCATTCTACAGAAGAGAAGCATGTTCGCCCCCCCTCCCCCCCACACAGATTATTTGCATAATAAGCAACATTCTTCTTAATGTTCAGGCCTTTCCTCTCGCATTCATCGCTACATTTACATCTTTGCCTTTATTCAAAGTATCAGCATCCAAATTTTAAAGAGTGAATATAGAGGTGCTGCAACAATAAATAAGTAAATGTGTGCCTCTCTTGTACACTGATACAATTAAAGGCTGTGTTAATCCCAGGAAGCAAAGGTAGAGAGAAAAACCTATTAGCATTCTCCATTCATTTCACATGTAATTGCTAAATTAATAACAGTACAGCTCTTCTAAAATGCAAATGCATCTGTTATTGCTTTCAACCACATAAACAGTCAATAAACAAATAATGTTAAATGATGCACGACCAGCACGGCGCATGCAAGGCTATTATAGCAGTGATGGAATTACGCGCCGGACGGTTAACATGTGACCTTGCACACAACAGAGGATCTGATTCTAAATCTTCTCAGCCTAACATCAAAACTGACCTCTGACCTGGTAAAGCCTGAACACTAATGTCCGCAATAAAACCTTATTGACTATGCTAGACATTTTCAACAAAATAATTTCTGGATTATAAATTAAAAGGAATGTATCATGCTACGCTACATAATCGTTTACAAGCGCAAATGTTTTTCCTCATCAGGCCATTTGTATTGCGATTATTGATTGATTGATTTATGAATTAATCAAAAGGTTTGATGAAAGCCATTTGTATTGCGATTATTGATTGATTGATTTATGAATTAATCAAAAAGTTTGATGAAAGCCATTTGTATTGCGATTATTGATTGATTGATTGATTGATTTATGAATTAATCAAAACGTTTGATGAAAGCCGTTTGTATTGCGATTATTGATTGATTGATTTATGAATTAATCAAAAAGTTTGATGAAAGCCATTTGTATTGCGATTATTGATTGATTGATTGATTGATTGATGTATGAATTAATCAAAAATTTTGATGAAAGCCATTTGTATTGCAATTATTGATTGATTGATTTACGAATTAATCAAAAAGTTTGATGAAAGCCATTTGTATTGCGATTACTGATTGATTGATTTATGAATTAATCAAAAAGTTTGATGAAAGCCATTTGTATTGCAATTATTGATTGATCGATTTATGAATTAATCAAAAAGTTTGATGAAAGCCATTTGTATTGCAATTATTGATTGATTGATTTATGAATTAATCAAATACAACCCCCCCCAACCCACCACCCACTCTAAAGACCATTTTAGCATTTTATTGGACAAAACTTTGTAGAAAAATAAACAAAGATTAATATAAAATTATACAATAAACTTGTAAAAATGGGGAAAAACACATTTCCTTGAGCTTTGGAAAAGTAATATTCCTACATTTTCAAATCATTTTCATTTTTTTCTTACAATAAACAATTCCGGTAACCTTTCGGGTCATCACTTGCGCAATCCAAAATACTGGTCCACTGACATTTCTCTGCAGCTTCACTATTCAGATGACACGAGAGCCATTTTTGACAGGGCTTGGATGGGAATATGGGCCAGTGTGGCTCCGCTCTAGTGTTTTTAAAGTGAAAGATCTGAAAGGGACACTCTTGAGTGAGAGGAGTGGGTGAACCTCCCAGACGAGGTAGTTCGGTCAATGTGAGGGAAAATCCATCTGGGGCGCACACAAAGAGCTGTTGTGTGAGCTCGACTGCTTGACTGAAGCATGAGAATGCTGGACCACGGCCAGACACGCATTCTACAGCTCGGGGGAAGGTGAGAATGAGAGAAATGCTCTTATTTAAAGCGTTAATTGCTGACATTTTCCATTCAAGGTTTCTTAAAATTATGAATAAACCATTTATGAAGGATTAATCGTGTACTTACGTTGACGGTTAAAGCTCGAACTGGCTAATTAATGTGCTCGTCGGAAAATATAAAACACTTTTTAAAATGTCTAGTATTTTTAGGAGAGGTTTTAGGATTTAATACATAAAAATAAGTGTTTTTGCACAAATGCATCGTTATCTGTTCTCTGCCAAATATATAAATAATCAATCATCATCCAGCTCAACTTGTCAGATATCTTTAATTTCTCAAAGACAGTTTTTCTTAAGGCTCCAGTTTCATTTTTTCTGTTATTATAATATTAGTAAATTAGTAAAACAACAAAATTATTCCATATACCTCCCCTTAAATACAGATCTATACACATTTTCACTGAGCTATAATATCCCAAAATCTAAACCCCATATCCCAAAAATGATCTGAGCTGCCGTTCCATATTCAAGTTCTCGCTTTGAGTGTTTCCCTAAAAGGATTTTAAGAGGACAAAATGTAACAAAGTTGATACACAAAAGAGAAACCCCTTGGCAATCAAGCTAAAAAAAACATCGCTGACTTTGATACACACTCTAAAAGTGTCAAAGAATAAAACGTAACGTGCGCGGTCACAAGTGCCGTCATTCCTTGATTAAAGTATTAAAGGAGGTTCGGTGAGATCAATCACTTTTCACTTGTGATTTTCAGCACTCCAAAGTTTTAAACGATACAAGAGACGTTGTAATGGGCCATTACTTAATTGCCTGGAAGGAGCATCTTGGGAAAAAGGGCAGCATTCTTCTGCCCCTCGTGGCCTTCTTTACTTCAAGACAAGGAGAGATTACCTACTTAAACATACTTAAGTGCTCCAGTGTCAGCTGCCGCTTTAAAACACTCCACGAAGTCTTGATAAATGCTTGTACAGACTTAATTCTTCGAATTGTAAAATACAGCCCTGTGGCAGAGCAACATGAACAACAAGCGAAAGCATCATTCGATGGGTGTATATATACGTCCATGTCTGTGTGCTAACTGTGTGTTTGTTTGTTTGCTTGTTTAGGTGGTACCGGCAGTGTAAACGCAGTTTAATGGGGTCATATTAAAAAGACACTGTGTGTTCTCGAGATTTGGGCGCTACCACTCTGCGCAGGCCATTCACACGCACAATGAGAGTCTTTGTTTTCTCTCTCAATTGCCGGTCCTTGCCAGCTTCACCAAAGAATTCGCTGTATTTCAAAGAATTTCCTTTAATGGATGTTAACAAGAACCTCAATATAAACAATCGGTTCACTCACGAAAAAATGAATCAGATGCATTTTGGAGCAATTAATCGTCTTTTAGGCTGACGTGCTCAACATGACTGATGAGTATCTCATCATGTAGTAGATTTGAAAAGGGTTGGGGAGTAACGAAATACAAGTAACTTAGTTACGCATTTAAAACACAAAATTTGAGTCACTGTATTTCATTACAGTTTCATTTTAAATGGGTGGTAATCAGATTACAGTTACATCTGAAAAGTGTTTTAGATTACCAAAGTGATTACTTTGAGTTTTAATGTCATTTAAACAGCGATTGGTGATTCTCTGACTCTGACCGTCTGAAAAAGAGGAGTTCAGTTTCATGTTTTCCACTGTTTTCATGTTTTGTGAGTCATTTTATAATTCACTCGTCACTGCAACTTTTTCTCACAATTTGTTTTTTTTCTCCTCACAATTGTGAGTTTGTGTTTCACAATTCTGACTTCTTTTTCTCAGAATTGCGAGATTTAAACTCACAATTGCAAGTTATAAAGTCAGAATTGGGAGATATAAACTTGCAATACTGACTTTTTTTCTTGCAATTGTGAATTTAGTGTGAGTTTATATCTCATAATTCTGACTTTTCTCAATATTGCGAGTTTATATCTCATAATTCTGACTTTTCTCAATATTGCGAGTTTATATCTCATAATTCTGACTTTTCTCAATATTGTGAGTTTATATCTCATAATTCTGACTTTTCTCAATATTGTGAGTTTATATCTCATAATTCTGACTTTTCTCAATATTGTGAGTTTATATCTCATAATTCTGACTTTTCTCAATATTGTGAGTTTATATCTCATAATTCTGACTTTTCTCAATATTGCGAGTTTATATCTCATAATTCGGACTTTTCTCAATATTGTGAGTTTATATCTCATAATTCGGACTTTTCTCAATATTGCGAGCTTATATCTCATAATTCTGACTTTTCTCAATTTTGCGAGTTTATATAAAGCAGAATAAAGCAAATAAAGCAGCGTTTCCGTGCCGTATGTTCAAGAGAACAAAAAGTCAATTCCAGCAAAACTGGTGTTAAATAAAGTTTAAATGGAGGTTGGAGACATTGGGGAAGCCACAGTTTTTATTACTTTATTTTATTATTTTATTACATCACGCGAACACAGAGATTTCAATGCTTGGCACAGAATGCACAATGACGATAATATTCGATAGAACATTTTTGAGTGTGAAAGTGTCATTTTGAATCAAATTTAACTCCAGATGTCATTGCAAGTTACTAAACCTAACAACAAAAGAAATGATAAAACCGTGTATATACAGGTGAAAAGCCTTACTGCTGCTGTGCATGATGGGAACAACAGCATTTTATATTGTTGATATTTACGCTTTAATTTCTACAAGCATTAATTGAGTACTAATTAATAATTTACTTTTTTTTTCATTTCTTGCCTGGACTTTTTCCATGTAGAAATTACATTTATTTTTTCTGTAATATTTACTTTCTCCACAGAATCATTTATATCAGTGTTGCTGAGGTAAAAAGCACACAATTTTTTTATGTGCATCATAGCAAATAAAAACGACAGTATGTATTTTTATGCACATATTAAAATTTTTATTTGCATCTTTGTATATCCACTAGGGATGTAACGATATCAAAATATCACGGTATGATAATACCTTAGTATATTTATTGCGATATTAAAAAAAAAAAAAAAAAAGACAAATGAAGTCTTGGAAAAATCATCATTTACGAATTATATCAAGTGGGTGATGAAATGGAGAATGTGATGTTTTAAAGATTAATCGTGCAGCTTTGTGCACCTCTCTCTCTCCATATATGAGAAGCGCAAGGGCATTTCAGTGCATTCATTGCTATAATATTCATGAGGTGAGATGTCTCTATTAAAGGATACTCTGCCCGCTCTTCACCCACCCATCACACCAGAACCGTTCTCAGAACCAGGCTGAAAAAAAAATACACTTTTTCTCTGGAAGACCGTTTCATGCAATCATGTGACCACGATAATATTGAGTTTTTCTATTGCGTTACCACGAAATTGATAATGTCGTTACATCCCTAATATCCAGCCAGTATTTTTACATGGTTTTCTAACATTTACATTCAAATCAAATCCCGCAACAAATGATGACTCAACAGATGTGACTGTTCTAAATCTGACACCTAGCAGAGCTGGGTATGTTACTTTTAACATGTATTTCACTACAGATTACAAAATACATGCTTTAAAAAGTCATTTGTAACGTATTTCGTTACATTACTCAAGTTTAGTAACTTAATCTAAATACTTTAGAATACTTTGGAATACTAATAAGTGTGGAACAAACACAAAGAAGGTCATTGTGAGTTTTTATCTCAGAATTGTGTGATATAAAGTTGCAATTGTGAGTTATAAAGTCAGAATTATGAGATATAAACTGACAATATTGAGAAAAGTCAGAATTATGAGATATAAACTCACAATATTGAGAAAAGTCATAATTATGAGATATAAACTCACAATATTGAGAAAAGTCAGAATTATGAGATATAAACTCGCAATATTGAGAAAAGTCATAATTATAAGATATAAACTGACAATATTGAGAAAAGTCAGAATTATGAGATATAAACTCACAATATTGAGAAAAGTCATAATTATAAGATATAAACTGACAATATTGAGAAAAGTCAGAATTATAAGATATAAACTGACAATATTGAGAAAAGTCAGAATTATAAGATATAAACTGACAATATTGAGAAAAGTCAGAATTATGAGATATAAACTCACAATATTGAGAAAAGTCATAATTATAAGATATAAACTCACAATATTGAGAAAAGTCAAAATTATAAGATATAAACTGACAATATTGAGAAAAGTCAGAATTATGAGATATAAACTCACAATATTGAGAAAAGTCAGAATTATGAGATATAAACTAACAATATTGAGAAAAGTCAGAATTATGAGATATAAACTGACAATATTGAGAAAAGTCAGAATTATAAGATATAAACTGACAATATTGAGAAAAGTCAGAATTATAAGATATAAACTGACAATATTGAGAAAAGTCAGAATTATAAGATATAAACTGACAATATTGAGAAAAGTCAGAATTATGAGATATAAACTCGCAAACTAAATTCACAATTGCAAGAAAAAAAATAGTATTGCATATTGCATAGTTTATATCTCCAATTCTGACTTTATAACTTGCAATTGTGAGTTTAAATCTTGCAATTCTGAGAAAAGAAGTCAGAATTGTGAAACACAAACTCACAATTGTGAGGGAAAAAACAAATTGTGAGAAAAAGTTGCAGTGACGAGTGAATTATAAAATGACTCACAAAACATGAAAACAGTGGAAAACATGAAACTTAACTCCTCTTTTTCAGACGGTCAGAGTCAGAGAATCACCAATCGCTGTTTAAATGACATTAAAACTCAAAGTAATCACTTTGGTAATCTAAAACACTTTTCAGATGTAACTGTATTTGTGGGCTTTGGTTCTTCTGCTGTTGTAGGACCTTTAAAGTAGATTAAATAATTTGACAATGATTCATCAAATCATATTCATTTCCTTCATCAACAGTGCACTGTCACTTTAAATGAGCAGCGCTGCAAAAACGGACCGCTTTGACGTGCCGCTCCTGCTTCCGATGTGAATATTCTCATCTGTTAATGTGAGTGCCACACAGAATTAGACTGCTGATGCTTGTGGTGTGAAACGGGCCTTACGGGCAAAGTTACACACAACACAACTTCTATAAAGAGACCTCGGAGGACCGTTACGTGATTACTTATAGTTGTCTCTACATATTAAAGTGGTATAGGAAAAAGTAGAACTTCTATAATGGAGAAGTAGACTGTAGTCTGTTGTTTCTCAACACTGTGTGTTGCGTGTGTGCCTCTGTGTGCTCGCTGTCTCTCCTTGACAAGACATTGGCAGTGTTTACAAAAGAGCCTTGTGCTCATCTGCTGCGAACACTCAGGGCTTTTGCCCCCTGGCCAGAAAACCAACAACTGCGATGGTAATGAAGGTGGCAATACCTCCAGATTCCAGTCAAACAGAATCGAAACCCACACAGCACACATTTCTTACTCTGAAGGACGGTGCTGTCAGGGAAACGTCTTTGCAATAATTCGATATTTCTCCGCCGGTACGTGTATCCTGTCTGGATCACACAAAGACAGGAACAGCAAACAGCAGTGGTCTACAGAGCCATTAATGCTCCGGATGAAGGATCGATGCGGAGTCAAACGAGAAAACTCAGACTACACATCATTTAAAATCAATAGAAGATTGGTTACAGAGAGAAGGTGAACGAGACAGAATGCACGCGGTGAAATTCCATCGAGAAATGACGTTAAATGGGAACGCGCTCCTAGTCGACTTGAATTTAAAACCGACTTATCCACGGATTAAAAACAATCTCACTCGTGCGTGAAATCTGTGCGTGAATATTTTCACATGCAAAGTCTTTATGTGGAAATAGTTTGGCTGCATTTTATTAAAATTACAAAGCCAAGATTTCAGAATCATTTGAACTCGTCAACATCAGAAGAGAACTTCTATATGGTAAAATGAATTCACTCACCCTCAAGCCATCCTGAACGTATATGACTTTCTTCTGTATCCGGACGAATACGATCAGAGTTATATTGAATAATGTCCTGAGATTTTGAAGCTCAAACAAGTGCAATCATTCATCATAAAAGATAATCGCACGGCTCCGGGGGGTTAATAAAGGCCGTCTGAAGTGAAGCAATGAGTTTGTGTAAGAAAAATATCCATATTTAAAAGTTTTACAAACAAAAAATATGTCCTTATGCATCGATTTACATATCAATGTTTTTTTTCTCTCTCCATTCTGTCACCTGATGGAGTTTGGGTTCCTCATCACTGGTGGATGACGCTGAATAAAGGTGTAAATGTGCCACTGTCGCCTCTGGTTTGTTTACTTGGGGACACTCAGGCCCTGTTTCCACCTGGACGTGGAAGTGGACGACGCTAAATACAGGTGTAGAGGGGGTAAACGTTTTTAGCTTGGCCACTTTCAACCGCTTCCATGGACCATAACCAGACAGGATTTAAACTTAGGGTGCGTTCACACTTGTCATGTTTGGTTCGATTAAAACGATGCGATTGAACATGTGTGAACGCTGCCATCCGAACCAAACCAGCGGACCGAGACCGCTAAAAAGACGGGTCTCGATCCGCTTCCGAACGAACTCTGGTGCGGTTCGATTGATGAACGCAACACGGAACAAAGACGTGTGAACGAACCAAAAACAGGACGTGATGTCACGAGATGCGACGCTACAAGTCAGCTGATTTGACGACGCGGGAAGATCGGTGTATCCAAAATGAGTCGAGGGCAAACGTGGAGCAACGAGGAGGTGAAGTTTCTGTTTCTGCAAACAACGGAGGAAATCCTGGAGCTGCTCTGAGTGTTTTGAACATTTTATGAGCTCTTCGTGAGTTCTCAGCTGGTAAAAATAAAGCACATGTACACGCATAAAATGATGGTGTTTAATCCAGAACACAGCGTTGTTGTGAATGTTCGGTAAGCGAGCTCCGTCGCCAAATATACGTCATAAAAGCCGACCAATCAGGTCGTGACCGTATCCCTGTGCCTTTGGTTCGGTAACTTCAGGTTCGCTGTTAAAAATGCCAGTGTGAACGCTAAGAGGACCAGGACTATATGTTTTGTTTTTTGGTCCGGACCAAACGAACCAAACCAACCGAACTACAAGTGTGAACGCAGCCTTTGTCAGCTCGAGACCCAAGTTTGGTTTGAAGACAAAACACGTACCAAGCACAATGTTGTCTCGCCATTCCTGTCAGAGCAGAAACAAAAGACGACGCTCTCCGTGTTTTATCGTCATCTCTGGGTGCGCTCGTGTGTAAATTGCGCAAGCTTATTTTGTCCATTAAATCGAAAGATCTTAAAAAAGAAAAAAACAACAACACACAGACCCTCAAAGAAATCAGGACAGAAGTAGTCAACGGGTCTCCCTCATCCATATGTGATCCGATTGTCCAAAACGCATCTTAATGAGGTTATAATAATATTCAACGATATTATTGATCTGACATCTGTTTTCTCCAGAACTGCTTCTGGATTAAATGAACTAATTGATGATCTTTACAACTGAGCTGACGAACAGCTAAAATGCACGATTTCTGCTTTTAAACAATCTCTATTGTATAAAGCACTATATAAATAAAGGTGACTTGACTTGACTTGTTTTTGTACTACATTCATTCCTTAATTAGGAAACAGAAAAAAACATTGTCTCCAAGTGAACCTGGTGGCAAAAACAAGGCAGCCATAACAACAATTCCCACAGAGTAGAGCTAAATACACACTCCAGGACAACAACTTCAAATCACTCCTGAGACCGAGCATTAGACTGATTTTATTTAATTCAGACCCGCTATCCATCCGTTCTACGCAATCCAGATCTTACCACAAAAATAACCTGGTAGACAAAAACAAAAAAACCCCAGAGAAACGAGGTATTGTGTGAGCATGCACAGGTAGACATCTATTCGCTCACGTAGTGCATTTGACTCAGCGAGTTGCTTGTGGTAGAGGGTAATTTGGGAATATTTGCCTTGGGGCACAAAAAAAAAAAAAAAAGGAGAAAAGTCTCTCTGTGACTGGGATGGTAGAAAACTCTTGGAGCAGCTCCAGAGGTCTGACCTTGGCTGGCTGTAAGCTTTTAAAAACAGCCTTGTACGGAGAAAGCATGTCCAACAGGAGTGAAAGGCCACGAAGGGACATTGGGGGGGGGGATGTGGGAAACAAGCAGCAGGGGCACTCGAGCTACGGCACTACTACCACTGGAACTGCTTTGAAGGCGCCAAACGATCTGGGAACCAGTGAATTAGTCCCAAATAGCTGTTAACGGCACAGTTCCATTAAACAGGATTTAGGGGGATTAGCTAATAGCAGCCTTAGATGAGTGTTGGGGGGGGGGGGGGCAAAAGAGTGGTTGGCGAGGGACTAAAAAAACGAAGCGCTCGTGTCCTAGCGCTCACGGAGAGGAAGGTTCACATCGACTTACGACATGGAGAAAGCCATGTGGCTGTTAAATATTTATTGGAATTACAGCTATTTAGCGTTTCTGAGCAAACTTTCGCTCGCGTTTCGAGGGCGTACTCATATTTACGCAGCGCTTTTCTTGTTAATCTTTCGGCGTCTTCGGCGGTAGGTTGCTCTCACAGAGCTCCTGTCTTGGATCCTTCATTGTGCTCTGCTTCAGCGCCCCGTTTTGAGCTCCAAATCCCTCTCACATTTGACAGGACACAGTGTGGCTCGCTGAATGGAGTCAGGTTCAAAGCACGGCACATCATTCAGGAGAGTGATGCAACCGCACAGCTGCAGCGAGGAATGCTGGGACAGCACATTCCTGTGGACCAGGAATGATTATATTCTCTGTGCAAGCTCACTCAGAAATGGCTTGAGCCTCCATTTCACATCAAGATAAAAGTCATTTTTCCTAGTATAGTGTACATGTACAGTGACTCTGTATATTTGAGTTGTGGTTGAATATGTGTGAATTTCATTGAGTTAGATAACAAAATCTCAGTAAATGACAAGTGCAAATGATTCTTTTTTCAAGCATATCTTATGCATTTTTTGGCAGACTTTTAACAAACTTGAGTCGAGGTGATTTATTATTATTAGTAGTAGTAGTATTTTTTTATTAATTTAGTGTATCTTCCAATTTAATACAATTTTCAATATAATAAACATTTTCTACGTACAAGTCATATTTTATTGGACATTTTCTCCCATCATGCAGACAGTAAATCCCAAAATAACAGTGATGTTATTAACTAAAACTATTAAAAAAAATCGTCTCTATTTGAAATGAAGCTGAAATAACAATAAATAAAATATTTTAATAAAAAACTTTAAACAAAAATGAGAAAAGTTTTAGCTGTACTAAAGTACTAAATTGACCAAAAATAAAACTGAAATAAAAACAAATGAAAGCTAAATACAAATATTTAAATAATAATAAAGACAAAAGCACATAACATTCCTAAGTACTAAAACTAAAATTAAAATAAAATATTAATAAATAATATAATAGTACATAATACTAAAATAACAGTGACTAAATAAACGCATAAATAATAACACACATGTATATACTGTATATATAATAATAATAATAATAATAATAATATTATAATAACAGAAATAATAACACACGTGTATATACTGTATATATATATATATATATATATATGTAATAATAATAATATAATAATAGCATAAATAATAACACACGTGTATATACTGTATATAATAATAATAATAATAATAATATAATAATAACATAAATAATAACACATGTATATACTGTATATAATAATAATAATATAATAATAACATAAATAATAACACGTGTATATACTGTATATATAATAATATAATAATAACATAAATAATAACACGTGTATATACTGTATATAATAATAATAATATAATAATAACATAAATAATAACACATGTGTATATACTGTATATATATATATATATATATATGTAATAATAATAATATAATAATAGCATAAATAATAACACACGTGTATATACTGTATATAATAATAATAATAATATAATAATAACATAAATAATAACACATGTATATACTGTATATAATAATAATAATAATATAATAATAACATAAATAATAACACGTGTATATACTGTATATAATAATAATAATATAATAATAACATAAATAATAACACACGTGTATATACTGTATATAATAATAATAATAATAATAATAATAATAATAATATAATAATAACATAAATAATAACACATGTATATACTGTATATAATAATAATAATAATATAATAATAACATAAATAATAACACACGTGTATATACTGTATATAATAACAATAATATAATAATAACATAAATAATAACACACGTGTATATACTGTATATAATAATAATAATATAATAATAACATAAATAATAACACGTGTGTATACTGTATATATAATAATATAATAATAACATAAATAATAACACGTGTATATACTGTATATAATAATAATAATATAATAATAACATAAATAATAACACGTGTATATACTGTATATAATAATAATAATATAATAATAACATAAATAATAACACGTGTATATACTGTATATAATAATAATAATATAATAATAACATAAATAATAACACGTGTGTATATACTGTATATATATATAATAATATAATAATAACATAAATAATAACACACGTGTATATACTGCATATATATAATAATAATATAATAATAACATAAATAATAACACACGTGTAAATACTGTATGTATATATATATATATATATATATATATATATACAGTATATACACGTTTATTTAGTATATAGTATTTTATATAGTATTTTTTAATATTGCATTCTAGGAATTTCAAAGGAATGAACACTTCAGTGCACTGGACAGCCCTAGAAATGGCACACTCCTTGTCCAGTGCACTTGTGGATCTCAATAAGAATGAATTGTGCCCATTGATTGTGCTGTTAATTTGCATGCCCTATCTGTGTAGTCTTTTTGTGCCCGATTCACTAAAGAAATTACACAAATCAGGTAACGGCGCACACTCGCCCACAAAATTACTGCCGAATGCAATTTTCACTGCGCAATTCCCAATCTTGCAGTGCTAAATTACAGCAGAGCACACAATCCAGCACACTTAGACTGTACATCACCACAGAGATCCACCCGAATCAGCTCTTAAAAATGCTGAAAGTGTCCATACTACACCTTACGCCGGGATATCTGCCCATTTACAGAATCTCCCTCCATCATTTGATGAATAACTGCCATGATCAATGCAAAATGTAAACAAGCATCTCTTTTCAATGAAATTCATTTCACCCTCCCGCTTTCTTAACACCGCATCATTAATCGCACCGAGCGAATAGCTCTGTGTTTTTGTAAATAAATTTATAAGTCTAATTTACACAAAAGGAGGAATATCTGCGCTGACGAGAATGACAATGATGTACTCAAGACTCACAGTGGTTTTTGCACTGCATTGCCACAAACAAGTGCTACTGAACCTTTTCAAAAAAGACCATTTACAGCCAATACAGAGAGTTTACCACGGGAAATATGTTTTTTAAAGGTTTTTATAGCGCCACCTATGGTCTGATTTCCATAAAAGTTTGCATGATTCATTAAAGTCGCAAGTTTTCGTGAAGTTCTGAACGTTTATTTCAGAGTTATACTCTTCTGCAAGCACTTGGCCACACCCCTATTATAGCTATCCAAAGGGTTACAGGCATTTTAAGAAAATTGGCTCCGCCCACTTCGAACGTTTTGGCACCCCTTAACGACCATGAATGGATATTTCAACTTTTTTTGAATTGCGTTTTGATAACTTTTGATGTTTAGTCTCCGGAGAATATTTCTGCACTGGTTTGGTTTCGATCGGGTCAAAAACTTAGGACGAAAAATTCAAAACGGCGGATTTGTTTTTTTAATGACGGAAATAATACATACGTTATGTTCCAAAGATATAAGACACTTGAATCTGTCATGAACTCACTCCGTCATGTTCCATTCACCTGCCACCAGAGGTCGCCCGCTCACATCACCACACTACATTTCCCATAAGCCCCTCACCCAATCACTGATCACCCTGCCAGCTGTTTCACGTTACCTTTCCACCTGATTCGCATCTCACTACACATAAAAGCACCACTCTCACATAGTGTTGGGCAGAGCGAGGCTTCATGAAACACTGAAACAGTTGAAGCAAATGTGCCGTATTGTGTCGAGGCTTCGAAACTATACCGACACTGTCTCCACGGTGACACCTAGTGGTCAATTGCACATGTTATCTGAAACAATTTTGACAACAAGCCATTTAAAAAAATAAAAATGTTGTGTTTTTGTTAATGTAGAGAGTTTTTAACATCATCACTATGTAACTATAATATATAATAATAATAACTAGGTTATTTTGGTCATGAAAATGAAAATTAATAAAACAAATCAATCCACAACGGTCTCATTTTTGTTTGTTTTTTACAGATTTTTTTTATAAATGTCACTATATCGTAAACGCTATCTCAAAATCGTTCTCCTCTCACAAAAACCCACGAGGTGAAGGTGCGTTAACTCCTCTTTTAAACTCTGTGGGAGTTGAGACAGATGTGCGATCGTGTGATTTGTTCCCGCCCCTGTCAATCAAACACAGACTCGGCAAACACGCCTCCTGTGGAAACGCGCAGAAGCTTCGTTTAGCCACAGTCACGTGACATGGGTGTTCTGAATCACAGCAGTGTTTCGAAACATCTACGCTTCGGGATCTCGACACTGTGTCGAAACGTTGGTTTGGCGTCAGCCATCCCTACTCTCACACTCCTTATTCGCAAAGTCTTGTTTACTGCAACATTTCTGAGCAATATCCCTGTTTTTTGAATCCTGCCCGCCTTTGACCTTTTCGCCTGGTTACTTACTACGAGACTGCCCCCTGTTATCATTGTGTTGACCATTGCCTGTTTGACCACGTCTCTGAATAAAGCCGCATTTGGATTTCAACCCGCTGACTCGCTCATTCGCTCGGTCTACGAGTTATGAGCAGTTTTGCGTTTTTGATCACTGTAGCGCCACCTATTGGCCAATTGGTGTCAAACTCTCCCCAAATTGAGTCCTGGCTTTTTTTTTTTTCAAGTCTTTGGTCTCCTCTATCAGTTTTACGGCAGAAGAAAAATAATAATAAAAACACTACGTGCTTGAACCCCTAAACAGAGACACATGATTTATGACCGATTTTTTTTTCTTCCCGAGCGACTGTACACTAACACGTTCACCTTGTAGTCAATCTCCGTACTTACTTTCGGGCAGTTTTTCATTATCACAAACACCTTGCGCTTGCTCACCGGGGATTTAGTCTTGGCACCCCGTAAAGCTGCTTTGGGACCATTTTCATTATTAAAAATGCTATATAAATAAAGCGAAAGAGGCAACACGTTTACCCTTCACCTGATGTCACCCAAGAAGTATTTCAGAGGCCGATGATTCTCACATTAAGAGTCAGAGTGAAAAAGCTCAACATCCGCAGCGACCCAATTTCAGCTTTATGTATGTGAGGCTGAAGTTGTTTTTTAGTGGAGAGCTCTGATGTTGAGGCAACTAATTTTGGAGGCTAAGAGGAAGAGATCTGGGCCCAGATGAAGATAAATGGCATGTGTAGAGCTGATTAGAGAAAGAGAGAGAGAGAGAGAGGGAATGCAGATATGAAGTTAAGGAGAAAAAAAAAATTAAACGCCAAACCGAAAGGAGGGGGATAGAGAGCGGCTTGTCTTAGGAGGACTGTAATTACCCCTCAAAAAAAAAAAAAAGGAAGGCAACACTACATGTTTCTACGACTGCTGCTCTGTGGGAAGTTAACAGAAGAAATTCCAGGCCCTTTTTCTACAAAACGGCATTCCTTGCTTCAAAGCTCCAGTGTACAGACACACCATCATGTTTGAATGCCATTTATGAGGGAATTAGCTCTTCAAGTAAACTAAACTCAGATGTTCCCGATGGTAAATCAAGCTCACGAATCATATCTGAACCAATTAGAACAGACACTTTATTTCACTCAAAAACAACCTTCATTAAAATTTCGGCATTCCTCGTGTGAAAAACATCAAATATCGTGGTCATTTCACAACTGTCACTCAAAGCCAAGCTCAAGCAAAAACTTGCTATTTAAAGAAAATCCCTGTCCTGTATCAAAGCCATAAAATGTTGTCATAGCCTGTCACAACTCATCCTGACATAAGTGTTTACATGACAGCGCCGCAGAAACGACTCGACGGAACAATTGAGGTACGAGTAAGCGGTGAGTGACGGTAAGTTCATCCTCATCCAGGCTTTCCAGCTGAAATGACGATGAGAGGCAGTTCTTCACCTACTGACTGAATGCGGGAAAATTGATCCGGTTCTCTAGACCCTGAGGACCTCAGGATCGCCGTAATGACGGTGCTTCACTCTCGGCCCTTGCTAACAGCTGGCTAAGGAATCAGATAAGCTACCTGAGGCTGGAGGGGCGACCTTCACACTTATTGACACAATCCAAGTGATGTTCTTACAGTACACAAGTGCTACTGTATCAGTGAAGGTGTTTTGTTCGGCTACTCTTAACCCTTGTGCATTGTTCAAATTCACGACCCTGAAAACAGCCACGATTTTAACTGCTTTAAAAATGTATCAGATAAATATTTTTTTCAAATTTGTTTGCTTAAATCTATTAATCAACCTCAGTCCTGATCAAAACTACTAAATTTATTTAAAAAATTCAGGATTTTAACTATTTAAAACGTTAAAATCTGATGCTGCACAAAAACTAACAACGCATCAAAGCCAATGTTGTTTCTAATCTTTGACACGTTTTTTCCCAAATCAGTGACATCATTTATGAATTTGGCAATTAAAGAGTTAAAATCCTGATTTTTTTTTTTTTTAAATTTAGTAGTTTTGATCAGGACTGAGGTTGATTAATAGATTTAAGCAAAAAAAATTGAACAAAATATTTATCTGATACATTTTTAAAGCAGTTAAAATCGGAACATAACGAAAGGGTCGTGAATTTGCCCACAGAGTACTGTTGAGTTTTTGAACATTTTCAAAGCATTTTCCCAAAATATGTGTCAAAATAAGATTTGTCACCAAAAATCATTCCATTTGCTGAAACACGGAGAAAGTTACGGCCAAATTAAGACTCAAAAATTCCCCATAGTGGATGAAAACATCCCGAACAGCACAGAAGGGTTAAAGCCAACACTGACTTTACTTACATCTTTAATGCATAAATTCTTCATTCAAAGTGATCATAATCCAGCAAAATGTAACTTTTCCTTTGCCTACCATTGCAGGAAATGTTAGCCAAATAGCTATTTAAGCATTGGTATTTAGAAACATCTTTTCTAAAAAATCTTAGCAATTTTGTTAATGTCATAAAGGTTACGGTAATTATAACAAATGAAGCCAAATTTCAAAAAGTACAACTGTCAGTTGAATATGCTCAGATGCTCTTTATGGCCTTTTTAACCGCGAAATCCGGGTCACCATTTTTGGTTCCCCGCAGACAGAAGCTTAAATAAAAATGTCCTGTTGAAAACTACATCCTTTCTTTAATTACTCCATTTGGGGGTGTGCAATGCCAAGCGTTCACAATCCAAGTACCAGTGGACAAAAACCAATTCCCACCATGTTGGATGATCAATTTTATTTGTAATATGCAGTGTTGATTCTTACACTTTTTAGTTTTAATCTTTAAAAAAAAAAAAAAAAAAAAAAAATCCTTTAAATTTAGCCAGTTAAATAATGTAAAAAAAAATTTATTATGTTTATTCTTACACTTTTTTATCGAAAAAAATCCTTTAAATGTAGCCAGTGTTTTATTATTAAATAACGTAAAAAAAAAATCTCTGTAATTAGTTGATGAGGTAAACACTGGTAATTTAAACAATTATGAAAGTAAAATCGGTTACGAATACCATTTCATGTTGACTTTAAAAGCAGTACAGCCATTTTTCAAATGCTTTTTTTTTTCCAGTTTTTGATACAACTCACCTTTAACATCCCAACTTTAATCCTAAAAGGAATATTTTACTGAAACATCTAAAGGGGAAAAAAAGTTACATAACCCTGATGGTGAGCATTCCTTCAAACCAATTCCAGCTGAGCCCGAGGGGGGGCGGGAGATGTGTAAATATTGGACGTAAAGAGAGCACCTCAGCATCCTTTAGCTGGAGCGATGCCCTGCGTCCGATGATGAGAGAGTGTGTGTGTGTGTGTGTGTGTGTGTGTGTGTGTGTGTGAGGGCTCTGATTGGGCCTTTACCTTGTACGGCTCACCAAACAGATTAAATCCGGTCGAGAACAAGTCTTCATCCTGCTGCACTTCCTGTGTCCTTCGCTCCCACTCCTTCTTCTTCAGCGCCGAGCGGTCCTGCTCGTAATGACTGCGGGAAACGAGAGAGAAAGAACGATAGAGAGTAAGAGCATGATTCGAGTTGGCATGCGAGAAATCGACGGCAAAAAACCCTGCCTGTAAGAGATTCAAGGGAAGCCCTTATCTGTCTAATAGGCCCGAGCTGACACTAAGCAGATGAGGAGAGCGTGGCAGAGGAGATAAAGTAACTGGATTGGTGCACAGATGCTTTGCAGGAACAGACAGGAGACTGCCAGGAAGAGGCAGCTCTGTTTGAAATGCTGTAAGAAGGGCTGGAGCCTCAGGGAGCGTTTATTTAGATTCGAAGGACCTCATATGGCAATCAGTGTGGGGGATTGTTACAGGAAATTCAAGCTTGTTTTAAACAAAGGCAGATGTCATACTGTGGTAGTTGACAATCCCAAATTCAGCGTGTGGAGTAAATGATTTCACAAATGAAATCTCCCTCGGAGGGGCTCGTATTTTTCTTTACATTCATTAAAATGAAGACTTCATCCGAGCGCTTCCTAGCACACCTCTCTCAGGCCTTGTTTGAGTTGTTTAACGTCCACAAATGACTTATTGTTTAAGAAACGTCATGTATTAGCGATAGAAACAAGCACGAGGGTGCTAAGCGGAGACGGTAGCGTGGACTGGTCGGCCCTGAGGCTGGTGTTAAAGGCTGACAGTGTCTGATTAGGGCCCGCAGACTCGGTCTTTTCCATTATCATAATGCAGAACGGCCTCAGGTTAACGCGGAGCTCCCTCAGGAACAGACACACACCGCAGCCGCTAGCTGTAGCATTAGCATCAGTCCCTGAGGAGGAACAACGGCGTGACAGAAAAAGGGGAATTTTCACTCAGTGGCCCCTTTATTAATATATATATAGAAGTTAGATCTTGCCTGATCATTTGTTCACTCACTGAAGGCTTTATAACATGCTTCATAAGAAAACTATTCCTTTAAAAATGAATTACCATGCATGCTAACAATACTGTTTGCTATCTAATTTAGAGGGAAGGATCTGAAACTGAGCCATGTGCTTTTAAACAATTTTTATGAGTTTAATATCCCATTTTCAGCTTGAAAAATACGTTAATTTGACTAAAAACACCGGAAATGTAAAGCATCATTCCAGTACAAGTCGGGAAAGACTTCAGAAATGGGACGTTAAACGATTTTAATACACGACGTGTGGGCAAAGAACCGCCCGACAAGAAGCGGAAGGCGGATGCTTCCGCGAATTAACAACTTAACGCCGTTATTGAAGCGCAATATACATTAAGACAGAGACAGAGGCGGTCTCATTTAAGAAAAGTCATCGTTATATATTGCAAAGTAAGAAAGAAATTACAGCATTTCACTCCTCACGAGGAATAAAAGTCATTTTTCTTCCTTCAAACGCGGAAATGAGCTGCAGCTACAGTCGGAGAGATAAACTAGTGCGTCGATTTCGTTTATTTAAATGAATGATTTGCAGCATTTATTTGAATTATTTATCGAGAGAGATGACAGATGCGTACCTGCGTATTTGCAAAGAAGCTGTGCGTTTAATTACTTGAAAATAGCAATGTAACCCCCCTCGCGAATCTATTTAAAGTCGCGGGGCAGCGACTCTGTGTGCGCGCGCGCTTCAATGAAAACAGCGCATTAATATAGAACTTGGAACTACTTGTGCATACCTTCCAGCCAATCAGAAACGAGTATTCAGACAGATCATTGTATAAAAAATGAAACTGCAGTAATGTTGTTTTCTTTGTTTTTTATTATTATTATTATTATTATTATTATTGAATAAAATAGTAAACAAAACAAGAAACAATTTGGCCAAATATATATGATATATATATATATATATATACAGCTCTGGAAAAAATTAAGAGACCACTGCATGTTTTTTGTAATTTTGACCAGTTGTTGCTTTTGGCAAATAAATGCTCTAAATTACAATATTTTTATTTGGAATTTGGGAAAAATGTCAGTAGTTTATAGAATTAAACAAAAATGTTAATTTTACCCAAACACATACCTATAAATAGTAAACGCAGAGAAACTGATAATTTTTCAGTGGTCTCTTAATTTTTTCCAGAGCTGTATATATATATATATATATATATATATATATGCCATATACTGCATTTTTTTCAGTCCAGTCATATTATATATATATATATATATATACAATATGACTGAAAAAAATGCAGGATATGGCATTTTTTTAAAAAAAGTAAAAACAAACAAACAAAATTAGCAATTAGAATAGTAAAAATGCAACAAAAAAAACAAACAAAAAAACAATCATCCATATAAAGTAATTATGAGTAATAATGAAAACTGTTCATGTAACTGGTATTCGAATGGGCGCCTCAAGCAAGATGCTACAAAATAAACTCATGACGTTCTATTTTACAATTTAAAACGACTATTATTTTGACTTTTTGCTGATAGAATCATTGCTTTCATCTAATGTCAACATTGCTAAAACCCAAGATTCCTCAAACACATATTTCATCAGCCCCTGCTAATAGGACACTTTCCCAGAGCAACAGAGAGTCGTCCAGCTTTCGGAGGTGATGGATAGCGGCGCGAGCCGGAGAGCTGGAATCAGTCCGTCTCCAGTCGGCCTGTGCCGTCCTCTGAAGCACACCTCGGAGTCCTGCGGCTTCAGCCACAGCATTTAATCCATCACCAAATTATTCCAGAAGGCGGGAGATGAAACGGTGCGAGAAAAACGAGGCCTGGTCTAGGGGTGACAGGTGCTTCTTCTGAGGGGTCGAGGAAGAAATAAGTGACAAAGAAAAGTGGGAATAAATACAGCGACGAGAGATTGACGGTGCTTCCCCGGCCTTAATGACAGCAAGATGTCAGTTATCTTTATGTCAGTGCGCTGGGCACACCTGACATAGCCACCTGACAGGACGATAAATCAAATTTACAGCTGTCAGTGGCAGAGCCTTGCAGGCACTTGGGTCTCTTGACACTGCATTACCCTCCGAATGCAGAGCGCTGCTTTGGGCCGCGAGAGGTTGGTACAGACCATTAAGGAACTAAAAGAAGAACGCCGAGGTGCAAATAACGCCTAGTTATCGCTGCTGTAGTGCAAGACAACTTAACAGAGTGAAGGCAATGCGTGTTTTCTGGCTATGAAACCTGCAGAGTTTATGTAAAGGCAGTGCTGGGAAAAGTTACTTTTAAAAGTAATGCATTACAACAGTTTGTTACTGCTTAAAAAAAGTGCTTAGTTACTTTTTATGAAAAGTAACATGTTACATTACTTTGGTGGAAAAAATAAACTACATTACCCATGATGCTGTACAAAAAGTCCACCAATCAGAGAGTCAAATCAAGCCAAACGCGCCGACAGAGCTCTTTAGCGCCAACTTTTTTGGTATTGTCATATTATAAAATAGAAATATTATTTGGAGAATGTAAATGTTAAAGAATAGTACAGTAGAGATGTTAACTTTGTAATTTTATAAGAATTTATGAATACCTTTACACAGTGCCGCATAACTTGTTACGTAATCAGATTACTTTTTGTGGAAAAAAACTACATTACCCATGATGCTGTACAAAAAGTCCACCAATCAGAGAGTCAAATCAAGCCAAACGCGCCGACAGAGCTCTTTAGCTCCAACTTTTCCACTTTTTTGGTATTGTCATATTATAAAATAGTAATATTATTTGGAGAATTTAAATGTTAAAGAACAGTACAGTAGAGATGTTAACTTTGTAATTTTATAAGAATTTATGAATACCTTTACACAGTGCCGTATAACTTGTTACGTGATCAGATTACTTTTTCAGTTTACAATAAAATAAGTTACTTTTTCAAATAAGTAACAAAAGTTACTTTTTCATATTTATTGACTGACAGCTCTCTTGTCCCCATGATGAGAAAAATAAAGTGCGGAGGTGTTGTGTGTAAACATGATGGATATTTGGTTGTTCTAGACTAAATGTGAACATGCATGTATTCTTCAAAATGTGTTACGTTACTTTTGCGTTACTTTTTCTCACCTGGGCTGGGCTTGTTTGTTTGTTTCTTAATAACTAGTTGTATTTTTGGCAAAAGCTAACTTGCGTTACTTATTTGAAAAAGTAACTTAGACATTGAAAAAGGAATACGTTCATTAGTTACTTGAAAAAGTAACAAGTCTGTGTACTTAAGAGCTTTAGTCATAGAAAGAACTACAATCCAATGGGGGAGGAGGAATATAAGAGGAATATAAAACTACTGATTTAAAATGTTGATTACATATATAAATACATGTAATATATGCCTATATATTCAAATATTTAAGTATTTTGAGAGTGTTTTGCGGAGCTTCATGGGAGTGGGTGGAGCGTTTAGCTTGTTTAGACTCTCTGATTGGTGGAATTTTCTGCACAGCATCATGGGTAATGTAGTTTTTTCCCCAACAAATTTCACTGTTAAACACAATTATTTTAAAACTAAGTCTACAACAGAAGCAAATACCATCAATTAACAACTTTGAGGCTCGTTATTGTTAAGTTATCATTAAAAATCAATTTCCTTCTCAAGAAAACGAATGGAGCTTTTATTTCCGGAACCGACTGTTGGACTCTATAAAAAAAAATAAAAATACTTCTGTTCAAAAGGTTTTTTTTTCAGCAACAATGCATTAATATTGTATTGTATTGTATTGTCTTTTATTGTCCCAGTGGGGAAATTTTGTTTCAGTATTTTTCACACACACACACACACACACACACACACACACACACACTAACACAAACAAACAATGTACACAAACGTAAAAATCACATTCAGCACCATTAAAATCCCCTCAACTCATAAATTTATAAAAAGTGGCAGTATTCTTATCAATCTGTTGAACAATTATAATAATAAAAAATGTACATTGATAATGTGTGACACTGAAGACTGGAATTGTAAATTAATAAAAGTAATAAATTATGTTTTAAAATATATTAAAATAGTTGTTTTAAATTTTTTCCACACCATTACTGTATGTTTTGAAGATATATAATATATATATATATATATTTTTTTTTTTTTGACTACATTTATCAATATAAATTTAAGTGAACTATGCAGAAAACATGAATGATTGGATAAAAAAATAAAAATGATAAAAACACACCAAAATGGCAAAAACTTTAACTAAAATTAGTGGAACGGAAATAAAACAGATAGTAAAAAGATTAAAATAGTAATACAAATAGTTTACTATGAATAGCAAAAAGGTTTGCTTTGCTTCATGGGATTATATATATATATATATATAATCCCATGATGCAAAGCAAACCCTGGCAACCTCCCAAAACACCCGAGCGTTGAGTCTCGCACAGGCTGTTAAACACTATTTGATCTCCTCTTTCGTAATGTTTGTTTTGCTTGATTTTTGTACAGTCAATAATTTTCTCTTCCTATGTTTCTGAGAAGGCGCTGCCCACCTTCCTTCCTTCCTTCCTTCCTTCCCTCCCGAAAGCACCAGTAATATATTCAGACTTCACATGAACACGTTACCAAAATTTCTTCGGGCCATATATTCGGTCTTATCCGTGCGCTGACAACACGCTGTATGTTAAACAGCAGTGCCCGGGCAGTTTATTACCGCGGTGTTGTTGGTGGCATGATTATGTTCTGGAACATGTGGCATTGGCAGTTTTCCCCTTCCATTCTTTCCGTACACCACCTCTCCTCTGCCTCTTCCTAACTCCGCTGCAAAAGGGGGGGAAATGAACAGCAATATCCATGGAAAAGCGAATGAATTTAATCTTAGCTGAGCTTTGCTGCATTTGAAAGATAACCAAATAGAGCGCCTGCATCGCTCTCGCCCCTCTTCCCCTTCCCCTCCGCCGGCAGCCCCCGGTGAAAGCCTCCCATAGAGAAATAATGTAATAAACAGCCAACGAGTGCCACTGTTATTAGAACGGAGCAGCCGCCACAACAGTGGGCCTGATTTCTGATTTAAGCGGCAATTATTAATTTGAAGCACAGGCTAATTAAAACTACAGCTAAACGTTTAGCCTCTTGTTACAATTATTTTGGAGGATTGTAATTATATGGAGCTGCTTATCGCACACATTAAGGCAGTGACAGAAGAGGTGGAGATCTCCTCTCATTTATTCCTGATTTATCAGCGTTCGGACGAGAGAGATGCGAGAAAGATAGCGGCCGTTCATCAGGAGGAAGCCGGGGTTTGTCTGGAGGGAGAGTCTAGCCTGAGGGAAAACCATTGGGAACACTCGTTTTTTCACTTTTTTCTCCTTTCTGTTTCCTCGCCTGCCTTTTTTTTTGTGACGGGACGGATCTGGATAGCGTGGATCTGAGGGAATGTGCTGTCCTTGAAACAAATGCTTTAAACTAAACATATATTGCCTTACAATTAAATGAGTGGTCAATTACACGAAACAACCTAACGATGATCGATGATGCTATAATCATGAAAAAGATGTTAAATTAAACGGAGCATACAGTAAATCACGATGCTGACAAATGTTTTTATTGCGATTGTTTTCTTTCAGAAAATATTGAGTATATATATATATATATATGTCATTTTTTTATGTTTTTGAGTCTCTTATGCTCATCAAAAACAGCAAAATGTGACAAAAGTGTTTCTATTTTACTATATGTTAAAATGTAACTTGCTTAAGAAACATTTCTTATTATTATCAATGTTGAAAACATTGCTTAATATTTTTCATTTTATTAATAAACCGTGATGCATTTTTTTAAAAACAGATTTTCTTCTTGTTTATTTTACATTATAAAACTATAGTGCTAAACTATAGTGCTTTTTCGGGATTCTTTGATAAATAGAAAGTACAAATGAACACCATTTATTTAGCATAAAAATCTTTTATAACATTATAAAAATATTTACTGGTAATTTTATGCATCCTTGCTGAATAAAACTATTTAAAGGTGATGAATGTATTTTTTTTTTTTTTGTACTAAAGCATAAAAATACAGAGAGATTTAGGAAACATAAGCCGCTTTTCCATCGAAATTACCCAGAATAATTTGTCCCAGGAACTGTTTTTCCAGGAACACCCCCCCCCCCCAGACCTGTTCCATCCTGCTGGATATTGTCCTTCACATATAAGCTTAATGTTACAGTAAATTATTGAATCGGTGAAATAATGATATTCTTGAGAGTGAGAGCTTTCATTTGATATATGACTTGTCTATTTTTGGTGAGATTTTTTCATATGATTCTCTCAAGGGGGGGGTCGAATTTTATTATTTTCTTCTATGTAACATAAATGCAATTGGGTTGTCATGAAAGCTGAGGTTCTAAGCTTTCAAATGATACCATATTTGTCTAGTTCTGTGCTGCACAACTCATAGATTTTTTAAAATGATTATGATGATGCAATATTGGACCCACCGGTGGGTCCGCGCAGAGTTGCAAAGTTAAAGGAGTTTTAATAAAGCCTGAACCTCCATTGTTGATTTGAATAGCAAACAACTCTTACTACACGCACCGCAACAGACTTTTAAAAATGGTGGTTGAAAAAAAAAAATACTGCGGGGAGTCAACCAATCAGAATGCTGTGTGAACTCAACCAATCAGTGTGTCCAGCGCCCAAGTCCCACCTCCGAAAGTTCCTGAACTTTGAAAAATTTCTGGACCCTGCGGTCGAAACACACCCTGGGGAAAGTTCCAGCGGCTATAGTAAGTTCAAATAATTGTTTCTCTGAAAAGCAATGCAACATTTATTCTACTTTGAAATGTGATCCCGCCCACTGCCATTTACCCAATAGTATTTGGGTTGCCAGTTTGTGGAAAACGCAGCACTGAACTGGGTCAGAGATGCGCATCCTCAATCAACCATCTCCAAAAATGTTGAATTTGGACGGCATTTCAACCGCTAGCTGTCAATATTACATACTGCACCTTTAATTTCTTTCTTTCCTTGAGTTTTTGATTTAACCAGACAGCCACTGCTTCTATATAAACACCGAAAGGTAATTGCAAGAAGCAAAAATTATTTCAATACAGCAAACATAACCACCCTCAGAAAGACCGATTCAAAATGCCCCAAATTTAGCATTCCTTCAGACAACCCCCCCCCCCCCCCCCCCGAGCGGCACAGCGAGCTCAAATGACCCACACGGGCCAGAGACTCGTCTCCAGGATGGAGAGGCAGCGGTGGCAGCTGCTTGTAGGCGAGCAAAGGACTCTCTCAGATTAATGAGCACCCCTGACAGTAATTGCTAGGTGCCAGGTTATCACCCTGGCCACTGACACCACTTCCCCCCAGGAGTCTTTCCATTTCCTCAAGGAGGCCATTGTTTGCGCTCATATTAGCAGTGGCTCAGCAGGATGGCTAAGACACGGGCCGGGCTAAAACACACTTCACCTTTTCCACTCCACCACTGCGACTGACTTTTGTGGCGTTCTTCCTTCAGGGCAGTGCTGAGTAATCATAAATGTGATTCCCAATGTCTAAAAGGCACTGAAACCACCTCTCGCCTTCACACACCGAGACAGCCATTTATATCATCCATCCAGAAATGTGCATATATAATTCTAGTTTAAAAGTGTGGACATAATTGTATTATTATTATTATATTAATGTATAAATAAACAAATACTTTGTTTAATATAAGTATATAAAATAATAATAATCAATACTCATCATCATCACCATCATGTGACTTAAGTAAAGCATAAATAAGGCAAAAAAAAAAAGATATTATTATTTAACAAATAACTGGAAAGGTGATAAATATGTCAATATACAAACAGATTTTATTATTATTATTATTATTATTATATATTATTTTCACTGTATCATTACATTAAAACATAATAATAATAGTATCATTTAATAATAATAAAAAATATTTAACACTGTAATATCCCCTCGAGTCACACTTTGAAACATGTGTGTTTCAGGAACAAAGCGCTCAACCAAGGAAGTACAAACATATAGCGTTTAATGATAACAGGAGACGGGAAACGTACACCAAATCAACAACAACGACGGAACACGGACTGAATGGAAACACAAATGAGACTGATGACAGACGCCTGATGATGATGAACTGATGATGGTAACGAAAGAGCACACCTGACAGACCAAAACAAAGACACACGTAACAATAAGGTTTTTATATATATATTATATTCATGTTTTTATATATAATATATAATCATAAAATAAAAATGTGATAAAAAATTAAGACATCTCTCATATATATATATATATATTATATATATATCATATATGTATATATATATATAATATTATTATTATAATTTTATATAATATAATAATATTATTATATATATAATATATATATAATATATATAATAATAATATATATAAATTAAAACATTTGATAAAAAATTAAGACATCTGATAATATTATTTGTTTTTCCAACAATTGGAAAAAAGATATATATATATATATATATATATATATATATATATATATTTTTTTTTTTTTTTTTTTTTTTTTTTTTTCATGAATACATGAATTCATGAATTATATATATATATATATATATATATATATATATATATATATATATATAATAAAATCATAAAAATAAAAATTAAAACATTTGATACAAAATTAAGACATCTAATAATATTATTTGTTTTTCCAACAACTGGAAAAAGGATATATAAATATATTATGATCATATATATATATATATATATATATATATATATATATATATATATATATATGAATAATCATAATCATATAATATATTATTGATCAGCACTTGTAACATGATTGCATTATCCAACCCCTTAAGTCACATTTTGAAATTGCATAAAATTATTGCAATTCCATAAAACGGCCTGGAGATTCCCTCCAGTGAATGATAAAAGAAACTCAACGTCTCAGCGATTTATAATAAATATAACGTTTCATTGTTTTAATTGCCTCATTTGTTTAATTGCCTTTGTCACACAGTCTTGTGCTGTTTCTAATTCGCTCCATCTTCTTTCTTCCTGGGCGCTTTCAACTCGCAATGCGAGGGATCCGTGATTAACTGCGTCAACCAATTAGAAAGCATGTCTGGAGTCTGAAATGTCATGTCATGAATATTGCAGGAGGAGCTCCGGCACATTTCCAGAATTTGACCCAATTTAGCAAACAGACCTCGGCGTGCGCTGTAACATCAGTGCAGTGTCCACAAACAACACGAACGCTGTCAGCCACAGTGGGGATTACACCACAGACAAACAGCTCACCCCTGCGCCACGACGCCCGCCAAACAAATGTCAATTTTCCATGTCATCAAACTGTAAAAACTGATCTGAGCGCAGTAATAGTCGGAGACGTTAAGCACATTCAGCAGACTGCATAATCGAGAGAGGAAATTATGGCAGCTGCACGTCGATTATCCCTTAATGGGCACCGACTTCAAATTAATGTCTTCTTCATGTTCCATATTTCACATTCATATTGAGAGGAATTTACCACAATTACGGTGTAATTGCAGATCTGCGGCTGAAGTTAACAGCGTACAGGGTGCGTTTAAGAACCTAAATCTAATCTCAGTCTATTTTGAGTTGCTCTCGAGTTGAAATCTGAATGCTGAGTTTGGCCTTCCATGTGGTTTCACCACAAATGCATTAGAAATGACAGACTGTGTCATGCAAACATGAACGAAATCACGCGTACACAAACAAATACAAACGTATGGCATTGTAAATCTCGCCTATACAAAACTTGCATGTCATCTCTGGCTTTTAAGCTCGGCTGTCAGACGGAACACTGTTTTGAGACACGTCAAGCGCTTTTAACCCATGGCCTGTAATTATGCAGAGGAAGCTCTTGGATGCAGTGAAGAACAGAAGGAGAGATGGAGAGGCTGATGAAGTGAAAGGCGGAAGAGGTCGAGGCTTGCTCGGCTGACGTCTGTCTGATAACCTGCACCAGTTACCACTGAGAGATTCAACACTTACAAAAGCCATCAGGAAATATTTCACAAAAAGATAGTAAGATATAAGATGTTTTGCTTCTGAACAATGAAGACTATTTAAGAAACTACAACTGGGTTGAAATCAATGCACAAACCCAGCGATTGGGTTAAATGTTTGTTTTATTTAACTCAACTATTGTTTAAAATGACTGTATTGCTTGCTTGAAATATGTTGGATATTAAAATGTATTAACATGTTTAATAAATGAACATTTGTTACATTTTTTTAATGAATAATAATTAAAAAATAAACATGTATTAAATTACTTATTAATAAATGCTCACCTCTAGTATTATGTGTCTGATTTTCTATTTCCGACCTATTTTGGGTTCATTTGAAATAGTATAGCATATATAGTCATTTTTAACAACTTGGGTTGCTTTTAACCCAGCATTTTTTAGAGTATAATAATAATATTTAGCTTTTTTTTTTTAAATAAAATAAAAAATAAAATATATAGTGCTCTTGAATTTATTGCCATTTATCTTTGTGTTACAGTCATTAATTTTTTGCAGTAATAAGATAAAAAAGTACTCATAATATAATATTAATACAATAATTAAGAAATAGTTGAAAATTATAAATTTTAATAAATATATTTAGTATAGTGAGAATTATTTAATCGGTATATTTATAGTAATACATACATTTTAAAATGATACCTAATTTATACATATATAAATAAAGAGTAATATTGTTGTACAGTACTATATACACATGCATATATATATATATATATATATATATATATATATATATATATATATATATATAAGGGGAACATCTGTAAATAGATACGCATACACATTTTTTTTTCCACTTCAAATGTTATTATACATTATTTGTTCATCCTTCTGAGAAAACACTTATTTAAAAAAAGAAATACATTAATTACCACTATAACCAGCGGATGCCGGAAGAGGACCGTTTATTTACGCATATATCAGCCATTTCCCTTTCACTTAATTTCGCTTTTTAATAAGTTTACGAAATAAACAGGTTTAAAAATACATTTTGTCAATGTGATGTATGAAGTACTCACAAAGTCTCCTGAAAAACAAAAACTTTTCTTGTGAATGAATTACACAAAAAGCACTTTCCCTTTGTAATCACAGCAGCTGTCCGTCAGATCAACGATTTTGGCACACTTTGAAAACTCACATTTTATTAAATGAAATTTTAATTTTTTACGGGTTTTTTTCCCCACGAAAGTGAGGAGGAGGAACAGTGAGGTAGCTACGCCTTTATTTATTTATTTTATTTGTTGAATAATTAAATGAATACTATGCCTGACTATTTAAGAGACTATATTCTGATTAAAAACTATGTATTACACTATTGATAAAGACCCGCCTCCTTTAGTTACTGTTGCCCGACAATGTCCGACATGCCATGCGCTCTCGCACCACACATCATGTTCTCACGAAGTGAAAAATACATCCCGAAGCAGGTTACTTTTGATAAGAAACAGTGTCATATTTAAAATATTGTAATTTTTAAAAGAAGTTGAATCAATAAATAGCGTCTAGTGTGTGTTTAATGTGTGGTGACAGATCGCTGTAGCTCCTCGTGAAGCGATCATCTCTTCATACTAGTTCATTTATAGCATCAAATAAACATGAATGAACATCAGAAGGAATGTTGTTTCAAGACATGATTCAAGTTCACCAACGTTAATCTACTAACTCCCCTGACCGCTTTGACCGACAAAATGGCCGATTCGGGGTTATGATTGGTCAGATCACCTGTCAATCAAACTGCCGGCGAAGGGTCAAATAGGCAAAACGTTACATTCTCCATGAGGACAATAAACTCTTCCCAGAGGCAAGAAGCCTCGACGTGACACATTTAACAACGGTCTTATTCTTATTCCACAGCCACCTGTTGTTTACTGGAAAAACCCCTGACTTCGCCAAAACTGTCCATTAGCCACAGATATATTTGACCCTCCTAATCACAGTCATGTAGGCCATGAAGCCTCAAAACACGTCTGGCTCTTATAATGGTTTTCGATTGGATATTATATCCTACAGACAAACAGAACAGATTTTTGAAATCTATACACTTTAATTTTCCATTCCTTTGAACTCGTTTTGGCATTTGTTAATCAGCAGTTGGTTTCTAAACATTTCCCTCAGAGGCTGGTGTGTGTTTTTCAGACTCGAAAACAGCTAAACACCAAACAACAACTTCCAATCATCGAGCGGCAGCCTGACGTCGCTTTCTGTCCGAAAGCTGTTAATTGCTGCATAATTTCAAAGCGAATCCATCTGAAGAGATCTCAGGGTCCACGAGCTTGTCTTTAATCATGCTCTGTTCAACTCTGCATGGCAATGAATTTGTCACTGATAGACTGCAAATTACATTGACTGCACTGGAGACGTAATTACTTTCAATGTCTTCAATGAGAGACACTGCGGCTTCACAAGAATAGAGTGTGGGTGAGGCTCACATCCGCCAGGAAAGATTCGGAAAATTTAAATCAAAAGAACATTTATGTTTAAATTCATATATACTGTTCAAAAATTTAGGTCAGTGAGATTTTTTGGTAACACTTTCTCTGAAGCCTGTATTTATAATGCATTATAAGGGGTTTCTTAATACATTATAAACAACCTTATAATATGTCGTATTATCCGATAAATTTAATAATAACACATTATAATACTAACCCATCTGAGGTTATAACTTTTAAGAGTCCAACGCATTATCATATAATGCATCATAAGGGTATTATTAATGCAATATAATGCATGCATAATGCCTTATAAACCTTATAACGTGTTAATAATCATAACAACAGTAAAAATACTTACCTATGCATTATGCGTACATTAAGAAAACCCTTATCTGGTATGATGGAAAAATGCATTGTACACTTAAATGCTATAACCACAAATAGGTAAGTATTATAATGTATTTGAACTGTTGCTATAATTATTTATCAGAAGATACAGTATATTATATGGTTGTTTATAAGGCATGTTGTGAAGAGCAGGGCGGGCGAGAGCCGTGAGGGAATAATGAGCGTCACCTGCGCGCTACACCGGTCTCGTATCTCTCACGGAAGAGCTCCGGAAGCATAAAAGAGGAGCGACGACAGTGAAGGATGAGAGAGGACCAGGCCTGGACTTTATGTTGTGTTTTATTTTGTTTGTGTGGGCGGCAGGAACTTTCGCATTATTTTTTGTTTATTTATTTATTTATTAAAAGTTGTTGAATGTTCGCCGGTTCCCGCCTCCTTCTTCCCGTTCTTACGAACAGTGTTACACATGTATAATGCATTAAGAATACCCTTATGCTTTATATACACAGGCTTCATAGAAAGTGTCACTGATTTGTTTTTTTAAAGAAATTTATTCAGCAAGGATGCATCAAATTGATCAAAAAGTTATAAAAAGATTACTTTTTCAGTTTCCACAAAAATATTGAGCAGCACAACTGATTTCAGCATTCATAATAATATAAAATGTTAATGAGCATCAAATCAGCATATTACAATTATCAAATCTGAAGGATCATGTGACGCCGATGCTGAAAATTCAGCTTTGCCATCAGAGGCATAAATTACATTTTCAAATATATTACAATATAACACAGTTATTTTAAACTGCAATAATATTTCACAGTTTTACAATTTTTTTTTACGGTATTTTAGATTAAATAAATGAGGACTCGGTGAGTGCAAGATACTTAAAAAACATCTTACAGACCACAAACTTTTGTCCTTGTATTCTCACTACTGTAATGTGAATAAAAATGATAATAATAATGTAAAAAAATGACATTTTTGTGTTTTGCTTTTGGAGTCAAATATAACCTGGAAACTTCCTGAGATTCACCCATTCAGAAGTGTTTAAAACGGATGATTCCAAAGCCAAACTGCTTCAGTAAAAGCTCATGTCCAAAAGCCGCGGTCGTACGTCCACCTGTGTGCGTCTCTCAGCTCATTACACGTTAACCTGCGTGGCTGGACGTGTAGCGTGACAGGAACAGAAGCTAGGTCAGTAACTATTTCATCATAATTTATAAATTATTTTGGGATCTGATATATGTCATCTCTTGGCTAAGGTCCTGGTTTCTGAGTTACATATGTCACGTACAAGCACGAAACGCAGCTCAATTGTTTTTCTGGCAGCATGCTCAAGTTGAAATGTATGTTGTCTCTCTGGTGGGTGGAGGTTTTCACCTCCGTTATGCTGAGACGGACGTTGGCGTCCCCACATGTAAATAAACACGTCTGTCAGAGCTGCTGAAAACAAATGTGGTTTTAGTCACGTCTAGACAACCGCAATGACTTCATAAGCCATATTCTTCCACACGTGTCTAGTCGAGTTGGAGTTGCTCCAGCAGAGGAATCGTGCAATACTTTTCCTCAGTTTTTGTTGTCCACTGCGGCTAAAGTTTCATCACTCGATCCGGAATAAAAAAAAAAACACATTTGAATCTTGACGGATATATAGAGCTACAATCAGTTTCCAGCTCGGTTTATAAATGCAATGATTTGTGTTTATCATGATGATGGTAGTCTTTACTAGGACTGTCAATCAATAAAAAATTAATCAAATGAATTATATGATATGCTCATTTATTCAAAAGGCAAGATTAAACACATAAATGTTTTATTGATTTTTTTTTTTTTTTTTTTAAATAAAAAAGTCCTAAATTATTGACAGCACTAATTTTTATGTATGGTAATTAGTTGTTGACCATTTTAATGGCTGATGCTAATAAGATATTGTGGCTAATAAAATTGGGTTATATAAATAATATGATTAAATGAAAGATAAAGATATCCACTAAAATATCCTACAGAATACAGAATCCTACAAAATAGCCTACATAATTATATATAAATAGCATATTATATATATATATATATATATATATATATATATATATATATATATATATATATAGCAGTAGAAAATGTATAATCCAAAAAAAACCAATAAAAAAAATCATCGGATTTGTATGTAAGACAAAGAAAAGAAAGGTTCGATCTGGATGTGCAGACAGAGACGAGGAGAGAATGAGGTAGTGATAGAGAGAGAGCGAGCGAGAGAGAGAGAGAGAGAGAGAGAGAGAGAGAGAGCAAGCGAGCAAGAGAGAGAGAGACCAAGCAAGAGAGAGAGAGAGAGAGAGAGAGAGAGAGAGAGAGAGAGAGAGAGAGAGAGAGAGAGCAAGCGAGCAAGAGAGAGAGAGAGAGAGAGACAGAGAGACAGAGAGAGAGAGAGAGAGAGAGCAAGAGAGAGAGAGAGAGAGAGAGAGCAAGCGAGCAAGAGAGAGAGAGAGAGAGAGACAGAGAGACAGAGAGAGAGAGAGAGAGAGAGAGAGAGAGAGAGAGCAAGCGAGCAAGAGAGAGAGAGAGAGAGAGAGAGAGAGAGAGAGAGAGAGAGAGAGAGAGAGAGAGGGACAGTAGTAGGTTAAGTAAGACGAGTGTCTTTGATCTCTGATTCCAGCACACAGAGCACGGAAATGAATCCCCAGGCCCTTCCATCCCCATTTCTGTTATGTGGGCAAAAATAAAGCAAGCACAAATTTCAAATTAACTTAAAAAATAATGAACTTCTGGGACCCTTACAATTCACACATGTGAAGAATGTCCCTGATTGCTTGCAGTTGCAGGAATCATTACATTGCCTGAAATTTCATTTCATCACATTGTTGATTTAATTATTTGATGTCGGCTAGACATGGTAAGAGAATAATTTCAGTGACAAAAAAAGAACTATTTGATGTGGCCAGGCAAAGTTGAAGTGGAATTTAAATTAAAAAAAAAAAAAAAAAACAACATCATCAATTTACGAGAGTTCTGAGATAATAACCAACATATAAGATTACATCATTTGGATGATTTTTTTTCCCCCCTTTTAATATATAATGTGCAAATTTGGCTCAGAAAACATATTAGCATTACACTGCACTTCAATCATGACAACCCCCGGAATAGTTTTAGCATGTTATTAAATATGACAATGTTAATGTATTTGGACTGGATCCACTGCTGCTGCTGCTGAGCAAATATGGACTTAATACTGCTAATAGATACACAGATATGCTGCTGTGAGCATGTAAGATATGCTGCTGCTGCATAAACGGACATGCACAAATACCGTAGCAGATCTAGGCAGGTGGAGCTGGGGAAGGTGGAGGGTTTCAAGTCTGATTGCATGCTGTGAGGACAAGCTTACAGCAATTAATGAACCAGACTTTTATATGTTGAGCAAGCAATCTCATTGGCTGGAGGATCAATGATTTGATTGTTTGCAGATTGCATGAAAAGAACCTATCAGCCTGCGCCATCTAGTTTCATGACTGAACTATATATGCGATTTCATTGGCTGAGGTAATCAGCTCCGATTTATATATATATATATATATATATATATATATATATATATATATAACCATATGATTTCAAAGATATTACATGTTTTGTTTCTATATGCATGAACGACTTCTGTATAACTTTAACGCTTTTCGAAGGGTTCCCATGGTAATGTGGCACCTGTGGGTTGCAGGCTAATCTGTGAATTCTGGGGTGTGAAAGTTTTATTCCTGTCTCCTCACACTCAATCCATTATTATCAGATGATGCTAAATGAGGATTTACAGGTATATATGGAATTAGCATCAGTACACAGCAATAAAATGAGATTTAATACAGAAAAAAAGCCAAAATGAAGAGCAAAAAAGTCCAGAAGCCGGAGGTGTTACCGTACATGTTATAGCTCAGTTACTACAAGCATCACAACTCCAGAAGTGATACAAAATGTCTTCATCTGACAGACAGAAACAAGGCAATACCAGCAGCATCTTTTCATTGAGATCATAGAAATACAGTAGCGGTCAAAAGTCTTGTTGAGACTGTAGTGATGATCATGTCATTGCACTGGCTCAGACTCACGGAAATCCCAACTGGTAAAACAGGAATGAAAGATGTATTAATGATTAAATATTGTCCAATTCATTTGGTATCGATTGCATACAGGACTGGGCATTTATATACCGTGCGACAGTAGAACTGTGTGAACCAATAGACTGCTTCAAACTCTGTTCTATTGTACAATATTACTTAAAATTAGAATTTTTTTTAAGTGTTACAAAATGTAAAGCTGTTTTTGCACTGATGCCACAAATACAGTATTCATTTCTTATAATCATTTAGTTTAATACTTTTATTTTTTTTTTTGTTTTTTTTTTTAGCGGATTCTCTTAGTGTTTTAAAATCTTTACTTAAAACGTATTTTTTCCAGGCTAGCATACGAGTGAATAATCTGTTTTTTTTTTATAAATACATTTTTGTCTCTTAAATTTGTTTTGATGTATGTTTCTATATTTTTTTAATTCAAAGTATTTTATTTGTATGTTCTTGTAAAGAGCTTTGAGATGCACCTTTCAAAGGTGCTACATAAAATAAAGTTTATTATTATATTTTTATACACAGTTTTATTTTTTATTTTTTTAAATTATAGTAGCAAAGATGATAAGGTTTTGATCACACTGCCCAACAGTAATTATGTTGTTGCTGTCGTCTGTCTGTCTGTCTCTCTCTCTCTCTCTAATTATATATATATACACACACACACACACACAATATAAAGCATTAATTTCTGATAATTTTTCAGTTTGCATCCATTAAATTGCAAAGACAAAGAACAAATAATCAAAGAAGATAATATATACACACACACACTCACACACACACATGTTGTGTTTTCATGGTTTATGGGGTCATTCCATAGGTGTAATGGTTTTTATACTGTACAAACTGTACATTCTGTCCCCCTACACTACCCCTACCCCTAAACCTACCCATCACACAAAATGTTCTGCTATTTTAGATGTTCAAAAAAGATCATTCTGTATGATTTATAAGCTTGTTTCCTCATGGGGACCAACAAAATGTCCCCACAAGATCAAAATTTACTAGTATTACTATACCTGTGGGGACATTTGGTCCCCATAACGTAGGGAATACCCACACACACACATATATATATATATATATATATATATATATATATATATATATATATATATATATATATATATATATATATATATGTATATATATGTATATTTCCCACCAAAAATAATCACGCCGTACAGCATTAATTATGCTTTTGCCTAATGAAAGACGTATTAATTCTCAGACTAATTAACCAGCATTTTTTGGCATTCGTTTCATCCAAAAACACCAAACACATCTGAAAATGTATCCAAAATTTTTACTCTGTCTTTTTTTTATAAAAGAAATGAAGTTGAATCTGCAGCAAGATAATAAACTACCTCGGTGCTTATGTTGTGTCACATTCTCACGAAATTCTTCTCCATTCCCTGTTCCCATGAAATGCATCATTTCCCGGGCCTAATGCATGAGAGAGCGTTTACATGAAGAGGGAGAGCTGGGTAATCAGTGCCTTTGAAGAGAAGATAGCAGTGAGGTTTCCGAGGGCAGCGTGCCAGCCGTTCTCTCGCTGCTTTTCTCTCCCCATGTCCTCTAAAGAGACGTCCCCCGAGAGGGGCCGAGCACCGCAGGAGGATATTGCCTCACACATCAGCAGGGGCCCCCGCCTCTCTCTTATTAGTCTCCAGTCTACCGTCCCTTCACATAAATATGCCAAGAAGCTCCATCCATTTTTCACTCCTGGTGTCAGTGTGACGCCCGCCATGAGCAGAATCACACGGATTACACCATTACCATGTAGTGGCACGACCCGTACCAGAGCACTTCCACCAATGACGAGATCAAATGAGGCATGTTTATTTATTACATTAGCATTAATGGACTTCAAAAGCCACAATTAACAGGGGTGCTTTAACCCGTATTTACTTTGGAAAGAGAGATTCTTGTGTTCCAATCAAAATTCACCCGCGCTCTCGTACACAAGTGTCATTGTGAAGTGTCTGTTGGATTAGGCTAAAATTACACTCCAATACGCCAAATACAACACAATTACTAAAATGAGGAAACATGATTGGAAGATCCGTGAGAATCCTACTAATGACAGCGGGACTGTATCGACCTTAAATCCTCGTTTGTGTTAAAGTATGTTAACGCACATCCCGATTTCTTCATTCTCAGATGAATTTCTCGCTCAGAAATTCAGAAAGTAGTTTTTTTTTTTTTTGCAAATAATTATAAAGAAATGGCAATTTAATTGAACTGAATGTGAAATTTTGAAGTAGAAAGACTGAAATTCTGTATTTTCTCATGCACTCCAGTGATATTTTACAAATATTATATTTAAAATGTACTGCAAATAATGTTAAAGGAATAGTTCGCCCGAAAATGAAAATTCTCTCATTATTTACTCACCCTCAGGTTGTTCCAAACTTGTATGAATTTCTTTCTTCTGTTGGACACAAAACAAGATATTTTGAAGTATAATGGCAACCAAACAGCTGATGGACCCCATTGACTTACATAGGATGGAAAAAAAATACTAGCCATCAACTGTTTTGTTTACCGACATTCTTCAAAATATCTTCTTTTCTGTTCAGCAGAAGAAAGAGATTCTTAAAGCTTTGGAACAACTTGAGGGTGAGTAAATGATGACAGAATTCTCATTTTGGGGTTACTATCCCTTTAAAAACATTTGTCCTGTTAGTTCATTGTAAAGTGTATAAACATGACATCTATATACAAAGACTTCTTACAACTGTGAAACGTTCTGCTCAAGTCATCAACCTTGAAAAGTTGGTTCGATCTGCTCGGGCTCGAACTGATACTTTAAAACCGACAACATTATTAACTGTGTGTTTACAATGGCTTAGAAGCCTCGCTATTATAGTAAGGGGCGTTACATTTCCAACACCAATTGAGGTGTTCAGCCAATCACGACGCACTGGGTCAGCTGGCCAATCAGAGCACTCTGGGCTTTTGGGATGTAGGGGCTTTGTAGAAATCAGACTGGGAATAGATGTGCTTCAATAATTTACAATATGTGAAAAACAATGTTTTCTGAACATTAAAGCATGTTAACTTATATCATTTCAATAAGCAAAATGATGAACTTTTAAAATAGCATCATATGACCTCTTTAATAAATTATTAAAAGCATAAGTGCTTGAAAGCAGTCTTTTTCTTTAGTCCATCTTCTGCATACCAATTAACAATGAACAACTATTTAGGTATTAATACATATTATATATAATTAGGTAACACTTTATTTTACAGCGTCATTGTTACATGTAGTTACTATCGTAATAACTATAAATTTTGCATAATTACATGCAACTAACCCTGAACCAAACCAAACCCCAATCCTAAAACTATAGTAAGTACATGTAGTTTCTTAATATTACTCAGTACTTAAATGCATAATAACAAAGACACCTTAAAATAAAATGTAACCTACATTTTATATTAAGTGCGCACAAGTATAAATGCAGTGGATTTGATTTAAATCAATGCATTCGCAGTGCAGTCTTTTCTTATTTCCGAAATCTGCTTTTTAAGAGTTTTATTTACAGTTCAGACGGCCTTCATTTTTCTAGATAAATGCTCAACAAACAAGGTCATTAAAGATCAATGCAGCCCACCAGCACTCACCCCTGGCTGTGTTTGAGAACACTTCCCATGTCTCTCAACAGATGGACAGCCAACTGAGGTTTTCAGTGCTCTTGTTTACACCGTTTACACGAGAGCTGCGAGGTCTCATAGTGAAGCGAGGCTGTCAAACGGGCTGCGAAGCACATGACATTTATTTCGGGTGGAAAAACATTCCAAATGTGTCTAAGAACACAAAGAATTGTTTTAATGAGAAGAAACCCAGAGTAGACGCTCTAAATTAGTCTATAAAAGTTGAGCTGTCGGCCTCAATCAATGCGTTTAAGATGACATTGTACAAACGCTTCCTCTCTGGCATGCATTCAGTCGCAAACCTCCCGAAGTCTCACTCTACACTTGATTGAAGCAGAATATGTAATCGGTGTTCAATTCAAAATGACATTTTTAGCCTGAAAAATGTAAATAAAACGCTTTTAAGCAGGTTTAAATGAATTGTTTTGGCATAACACGGTTTGACAGTAAAATATTCCAAGGCCAAAGCTCATTGTTCATGCTAAAACTGACAATTTGATGTCGAAATGTGTCCTGACTTGCGTTTTTAAGCGGTAATACCATCAGATTACAGTGTTCAGGGTGCAGCGGCTGCTGTCTTACCGCGGTTTTTTCCACCTGTCGAAGCGTTTCCTCTACTGCACTGACCTGCCTTGCCGCAATTAAAACCATGTGGGATGGCAGTAAAAAACCTCTATTATATTCTGAAAAAACCCCTAGCAGAAACGAATATATCACGTTTGACTAGGGCACTGGTGTTCTCTGAAGCGACCGGAATGCATTTGATCCCGAAACCTGTGCCAGAACAAATGGTGAAATCCTCAACTCCACACTCACGCACAATCCTGTCCTTCGAGCCATCGAGCCTGCTGTTGAATTTTCAAACAGCCAGATTTTGATGGGCAGAAAATGGCGTACACGTTCATGCCGATGCTTCTGCTTGACCGAGACACGATAAACCCGAAAATAAAATCTCTGAATGTAAAAACAGAGCCCTTATACTTGAAGGAATGACAAATACAGTTTTGTTTTCTTAAGCACTTAAGTCAGTCTTAATAAAGAGGAATCAGCTCTTAATTAAAGGATTGGGTTTTATCTCACGTTAATTAACTGATTTAAGGAGACATCTTGAATAAAGACAAGTCCAGGACTTTGAAATCTCGATGTCAGATCTGTATAATCACAAACGTTACTTCACAAGGGTTTGATTCTTTGAAATGAGGGACAAAATGTTCTTATTCTCAGAGGGCAAAGCAGCAGGCTGTTGGTTTGAATCGCTAATTTAAGCAAGTGGCATAATAGCGGTAGAGGCTGATGGAAGCACTCCAATCAGTGTGAAATAACCAGCTTCCTAGACATGTCTGGAAAGGTGCAGTGACCCTGAATACACACAAATGGGTCAATTCCAATTCCAATGGACTAAGCTAATTTGCGGTACTGCTCCCTAGAGAAGGGTGTTAAACCCCTATCTTACATGTCAAACACTTAATGCCCTCTCACACAGATGAATTACAAAGCATAATTATAAAACAAATCCAAAATGGCTATATATATATATATATATTAGGGATGGATCATGATGGTAAACTAGTCCCCCAACTGTCCAACAACAAAAAAGCCAACTACTGTATATATTTCTATCTACGTTGCTATGTTTGGTCTTGGTGGAATACATCTGCTACACTGACGCTGCCGTGAGCAAGAAAGACATGCTGCTATTTTTCGATATAGTGTACATGAATTAGTATAGTAGCACTATATACACTGTTCCACTATATACACAAATGTGGTAGCAGATTTATACAGGTGGAGCTGGGGAAGGAGGAGGGGTTTCTAAAAGTGTGCAGTGCTACAAATAATGTTAACTGAGTATTTGAAGGTTGAGCAGCAAGATTATTGGCTACTGATACAGCAGGAACCAATCAGCTGTGCCCTAACGAGAATGACGTGATTGCAAGAAGATTGAGTTAAGGACATCTCAGCCTGCGCCAATTAGAGTTTCATGATAGAACTTTGTGTGTAATATATATATATATATATATATATATATATATATATATATATATATATATGTCTGTGTATATATAGGTAACACTTTACAATAAGGTTCATTACTTAACATGAACTGATATATATATACAATACTTACTAATACATTATTAAAATCTTGTTAACATTAATTAATGCACTGTGAACTAACATGAACAAACAATGAACAACTGTATTTCATTAACTAACATTAACGAAGATTAGTAAATACACTATCAAATGTGTTGCTTAATACATTAGCTAATGTTTAAATAATGAACCTTATTGTAAAATGTTAACATATATATATATATATATATATATATATATATATATATATATACACAAAAACTGCAAATATATGTTAAAGTTTAATAATTTAGCACAATCTTTGATTTTTTCGCTTTAAATTGTTAGTATGTCAATTGAAATACAATTTTATGATAAAGTTTTGATATTTTAGCGCAATATTAGATATTTAAAATGGTTGTTAATATGTCAAGTTAAAATAAAAGACCTTTTAAAAACGCATAGGCCCCATCAAGACCATTTCTTTTGCCGATTTTTGATGTATTTTGTAAACACCCCTAAAAACATACCTAAAAAAACCCACAAAACTGCCAGGACTGAAGAAGAAACTTGAGTATAGAGGCATATTCAAGGCAAGAGGGAGACGGGCAGATGATTGGCGAAGGATTATTGGATCAGATAGGCCGTGTCAACAGATAGACCCGCAGAGTGGCTCTGATAAAGCTTCGCTCCTCTCGGGCCAGCGGTGCTTAAAGGTCACGGTTCTGTGGTATGTTACAGCTACAGACCCGGTTCTGCCTATGAGCAGCTAACGGCCTGCCAAGTCCTTTGACCCCAAGGGCTCCGTGTGCCAAAACTTGATACTGTCACTAATCTTCAGATAATGACTCTCCAGTCACCTCATTGATGGAAAAAAGAAAAGAGTCGGTGACTGCGCTTGTCACAAGAGGAATGGAGACGGCACACATCGAGAACAAAAGACTCAGGAGAGGGAAATTTCGCTCCGCCGTTCTTCGCTCAACTTCATTGTTGTCATGAAGAGATCTTTGAGTAGCTTCGGTTGTCCTGTACACGGTTTGTTATTAGGCAGAAAAATACACTAATTTGTCTTTTCATTCTCAACAGCAACTCAAAGGACGGCTACAGCTGTTGGGTTCCTGCCGTACAACACGGGTAACAAAGCATTTAATTTTCTTTCACATGGTTTGAATGTCTTTGAAAGGAAAAGAAGAGTCCAGGGCAAATGGTTTTGATTGAATATACAACTGCCTGTGAATGACTTAAAATAGCACATGCCAATTCAGTCGTTTCAAAGACATCTTTCTTTCTTATGCACCACTTTTCTTATGGTACTTTTTGTCATTTTGAAGTTGGACAGCAAAATTCACTTTCATTATAAGAAAAGGAATTGCTAGAAAGAATCAAGAAAGTCATATACGTTGATAACGACATCATTGAGAGTTTTCATTATTGGATGGACATTTTTTAGACCACACAATCCAACTCTTGAAAACAAAGGGATCAAATATAAACCCAATACCCTTGTTTTATAATAACGACTCTAGCAGGACTATGTTCCCATCCCTTCATCTCCAAATAAAAATGGTCAATAGGACAGCACTCTTTTCAACATGTGGCCGAACACATTTTACGGCCAGCACTGAACGTTACCCGGTTTATTACCCAGGAGCCTTAGCAAATAAAAACACAGATCTGCAATTATTTCCAGGGGCCGCTTAACAGTATTGTTTTATTGTGCTATTAGCGCATGCCTTGTTGGCGGCCAACTCGTTTCTTTCACCCTTTGTCTTTTTCCTAAGTGATTTTTTTCCGGTGACCTTTCAGAGTTCTGTGTTCATGCTACAGAGGGGTCCTAATAACAGTCATCTGGCATCACACACAGAGCAGGAGAGTTTGTTGGAAACTGGAGAAGTTGTCAGTCTAGAGGGTAATGTCCACCACATGGGGTAAGGAAAGCTGTTGAAGAGGAAATTATGTGTCACCGCTGGGAGGTTGAAGTCGGCCGTTCGAGCCTGGCAGACCCCCTCCCCAAAAAAGTGGAGCCACATTGGATTCATTTGGCATGAACGCTTTTCTGATTTTTTGGCTCACGCTGCCCTGTTGGCAAAGACAATGAAGGCTGGTACATAAAGCAAGCCATATGAGCGGGCGCATGTGAAACCTTTCACACAGAGGCGCATTATTCATGACATTGGATAAACTGCTTGGATTATTTTTCATTTATTTTCCCCAGTAGTGCTGGCAGAAATTGAATCTTAAGTAAGTGGATCGTTTTATTCACCACCAGCGATGACAACAACAAAAACGTTAAAAGTAAAATAATAAATGTTCGGGCATTAGGGTTACTATTTCATTACAATGACGTAAAACGATCAATCAGGAGACGGCGATGTGACTTGCATTAAGGGGTTTATATAGTCAAAGTGTGCCATCAAATATAATTGGGGATTTCTCGGCCCACGTTCTGTACATATCTGGTGAAATTATTCTTCATAAAAACGATTACGTATATAACAGTCTGCATTTACAGGTGCAAAAGATGACTTGCACACGTCATCGATCCTGTGCCACAACGTTTGATTAAGGCTCACTGAATATTTAAGGATATTCAAAAAGAAATGGAAACACGATAACATTATTATCAGTGCATTCTTACAACACTTTAATATACTGTCCTTTTACACGTTAAATGTACTCACTAGGGTAATAATAGTAAATTATGCGCGTGTCATACAGTGTCATGTTTACACATGTTACATGTAGAAATTATGCATAATTACACTCAATTAACCCTGAACCATAATTACACTGTAACACGGACACCTTGAAATAAAGTGTAACCCTAAACCCTAACCCTATAGTAAGTACATGTTGTTAATTAATATTATTGGGTTCTTAAATGTATAATTACACTGTAACAAGGATATCTTAAAATAAAGTGTAACCAGTTCTTACAGTTGAGTTTACGGAATATATGTGTAAATACACATTTAATTGGGGAAACACACACACACACACACACACACACACACACAGGCACACACACGCAGACACACACACACACACACACACACACACACACACACACACAGACACACACAGACACACACACACACACACACACACACACACACACACACACATCCTACTACTTAAACTACAAAACCTTAAAAGTCACTATAGTATGACCCTTCCCTACACTACACCTAAACCTGTGTGTATATATAATATATATATATATATATATATATATATATATATATATATATATATATATATATATATATATATATATATATATATATATATATATTGAATTTCAAAAAAGAAAGGAAAGAAAAACACCATTTAGTATGTTGCTTAAGGATTTGGTTGCGAGGAGCATTTGTGTCCTCATTAACCACAGACACAGAGTGACAAGCAATGAAAACCAGGAAAATTCAATATACTTGCACAATTTCATCATTAGTTGTCTCATTAGTTAACTAACTACAAATATACCAATCATTTTTGCCTGACGGTGAGTTTCGTCGGCTTATCTAGGTTGCTCAGACATGGCGGATGTGCTCGTGAATAGGCAATTAACCACAAAACACCATCAAGGGTCATTTTCGTTGGAAGACTTGCATTTATTCACACGTTTGATGATTTTGCCACACAGTTAAAGCTATTATGTGTATCCAGAATGGACATAAATAAATGAATAAATACATTCTACTGCTTTTGGAAATGAAATCGCTTCTCAAACAGCGCTGCAAATGGAAAACAAAGATCATTTTGAACTAGGCGATGGTGGTATTAATGATATTGGGTATATCTTTTAACCAGTAACAAGAGGCCATCTCTGTTAACACACACTAATTAATAAACAGTGACACTCAAAACACTCTTTCTATAATAAAACTCCCATCGGGAGAAAAGAGGAGAGTACAGAGCAGAACGATGAGATAAGATGGAAACAGCTGTTTTATCAGGAGGGAAAGAGAAAACAAAAATGAGATTAAAATAATGAGTGAGACACTCCAACTTTAACCGTACAGGAACTGATAATCCACCGTGTGTGTGTGTGTGTGTCATAAAAAATATCATCAATTAAATATGTAATATATCCAAAAGATTTGGGTCAGTAAGTTTTATTTTAAGGAAAGCAAGGATGCATTAAAATGGTCAAAAGTGACAGTAAAGACAAAGGATTTCAGTTTTATGAATAGACAGGGTGAATGTGAGTGCATTTGTTTTTTTTTTGTTTTTTGAACTTTAAATTATTTACTTTATTTAAAAAAAAAATGCAAAAAAGAAACTGCTCTTTTCACATATGGAAATATAACGCCGGCAACTTCAATCATCAAATTCAGAACTTGCGCCCTAATAGCGTCTTTAACAGAACAGTATAATATCAGATAGATGTTGTTTTGGTTTAAATAGTTTCTAAATGACTCAGACATTAATAACCCATGAATGTAGCACCCTGTACCAAAGAGTCATTAAACCAGCTTTCTAAGTCAATGTGCACAGAAGCGTGTCTAAATTCCAACTCAGATCTGGTGTATAATTTCTTGCCTCCTCTCTCAGCATGTCTCAGTGTTTCGTCTAGCTTACATTCAGAGCCTCTATTAATTTTCCGCTTGCAAAAACACACATCTCCCCAGTTCGTTCGTCACATACGGTGGTATTACAATATGGTTAATACGTGGATTTCAAGCAAATCCGGTGGTCTTGAGTGGAGCCCTCGGACCCGCACTCATCACTGTCAGTGAATGGGCAGGAACATGAAGTGAGACAAGTAGTTGGAGCAAAGCAAACAAGCCCTCAACGGAGCTCAAGTGTCAAACAGGAAATGGAGGGAGGGTGATGGAGAGCACATGGATAACGGTGAGATCGTCCAGGAAGCGAAAACAGGTGAAGGTGGAGAGATAAATCATGTTTTTCCTGAGAGCAGCGACAGTTTTTGTATGTCGTTTTGAATGTGAAGTTCTCAAATGAACGGAAAATGGAAACGGGTGGAAATACCACAAACATTTAATATATATATATGCATATATATGTATGTACACACACAATAGAGATATATGTCTTATTTTATCCATAACGTAAAAACAATATTTTTATTAGAAATCTTGTGTGAAACAATATTCCTCTTTCCCACCACCAATCTAGCTAATACCCCCCCCCCCCCAAAAAAAATACATAAATAATAAAATAAAAAAATGAAGAAGGAGAAGGGGGAAAAAATAGAAGATAATACAATTTCAGTCTCCTGCTGCATTAACTCTTCCTGAGGTTACCATAGCAACGGGCTCTAGGCCCAGACATGGTGATGAGGGGGGTAGGGGGGGTGGGGGGGTAAGAGAGAGAGGGGGGGGGGGGTGGAGGCCCCCAAGGACAGATGAGAGAAAAAGAGAGAGAGAGGCACACAGAGAGTGAGAGTGCTGGTGTTGTAGCCAATCACACCGCAGCCAGCACACGAAGGGTTAACCCATCAACTGCCGCTCCGCATGCTGATGAGTGCAGTCAGACAAACCTTCAAAGACAGAAGACAAAACACTTTCCCTTTACAAGAAATTGATTTAATCACTCAAAAATGAGACATGTTCGGGTGAAATGCTGATCTCATTTTAGAATCCCTTCTGAGATTCTCATAAACAAATATTGGCCAATAAACATAAATCCCTCTATTAATCATTCTTGATCATTTTAAGCCGTTTCATTTTCAATATGCTGTACAACAATATTATTATTATTTTGGAAAAGAAAAAGATAATTGCATTTTAACACATTCTATTGACTATCGCCTACATGTCTACTTGAGCGTTAGTGGCGTATTACTGGTAAAGTTTCTTATAGTCAGCAGAATGTCTGTGAGTATCAAAAGAAAGAGTTAGCAGACATTAAGCAGAAAGTCTACTAATACTGCTTGACATGCAGTTGTAAAGCTATTCATCCCTAATAGTCAACAGAATAATATATAAAAATAAAGTATTAGTGAAAAAATCCATTCCTTGACATTAAAGAAACTCTTTGATTTAAGAATGTGTAGTAAATGTTCTGCCTTTGTTGAACTTGATTCAAGATGAATTGCAGAAATGCTCTGTGTTCAAATACAAGGCAAATACGCCACAGAAAAGCATGTTGAATCATCCCATGAGTTTGTACAAAGCAAAAATACAGTTCTTATAACGCAAGTCTACGTGACATATAAATATAGGGCGGATAAATGCTCAGATGCACACAGTATAAGATTTAGAAATACTACACATGGTAACCTGAGACTAATGACTTTGTATCATGTGAATGTTATATATTCACCATGCAGATAATCATATACTGTACATACTGTGTGTGTGTGTGTGTGTATATATACATAAATTATGTACAAACATTATCATTTAAACAACTTTATAGCTCAAATAGCATTATTAAATGGAAGAACAAATTTGACATTCGTTATTGACTCGCTCAGAACTATTCAAAAGTTTGGGATCAGCAGGGGTGTGAAGTAATGAATTACAAAACCTCAGAAATTTGACCTTTTTAAGTGGTTTTAAAAAGGTGTACTTTTACTCTGCTATTTAAAATATATATATATATATATATATATATATATATATATATATATATATTTGGGGCATAACGCCGCCCCTGACATGAAATACAGTGTGTACAGTGTTTTCTGCAGAGACAAGGTGGTGGGGGGAAAAAAAAGAAACGCAAAATGTTTTCCGTGCGAATGGCAAGTTTTTTCCTTCACCATGTCCCTTTAGGGGCTCTGTAGTTATCTAAAAAATTTTAAATCGCAGTGTACAGTTTTTATTATTTTAAAATAACTGTTTTGTATTTTAATGTAAATTCTTCCTGTGACGCAAAGCTGAATTACTCCGGTCTTCAGTCACATGATGATTTGCTTCTCAAGAAATATTTCAGATTATAATCCATGTTAAAAAAATTGTTGCTGCTTATTATTTTTTATATATTATATAATATTTAAAAAAAAAACATTTTTTTCATTTTTTCATTTTCAATTTAATACATCCATATATATATCACTAACCCCAAACCTTTGAACGGTAGTGTGCATTAATGTAAATAATTCTGAAGGACGCGTCTAAATGCATTTCAGTAGTGATCAACAGTATATGACAGATTATATTGATACTGCTCAACTCGTACTGAACCCAGAACATTCCTTTGAAACAGAAGAGGCCGATAAAAAACCACATTTCCCTTCAGTTCCATAAATTTTCCATTTTTTAGTTGTTATGTAGTAATTCAAAAATGTCTTTTAATCATAAAAATCGCAAACCTCTGATCTGATAATTGAAATCTAAAAACATCAACTCGTGTTTCCAGGCTTGTTTCTGGTCTGCAAGAATGCCAAACAAAATGAAAACAACCCCACTATCTGCTGACTAAAATGTCATATCATTTTAAACACGCGACTCTCACAATAAAGGCAGACGCATTACAGCATTCCTCCTTGAATTCTTTCACTGTGTCTGCTTTCCAAAAATTCCCTCTTGGTTTTGAACAGGAAATTCTGATGAACGAACTGCCACCACAAAGCTGCTAATCCCAGAATCCTCAGAATCTGAGTATAAACTATCCAACACACACTTCCATAGTGTATCTTCTACAGTACATCAATTTGTCACGGCAAAATGGCAGATATTATTGTAAAGTGCACATTTACATGTCATCCGGCAACCACTCCATAAATAACCCCGGGTCATTTCTCAGCTAGATGGATCGCACTTGGCATCAGATCAAGTTACATTAGTTCCGATTGTCACAGTTCATCCATAAGGAAATCCGATACATGGCAGCATTAAATAAAATTACACGACTACAATCAGATCCGAGACTTGAACTCTCCAGGGAATGGTCAGTCTTTGAGGTACTGCTGAAAAATGTGCGGTGAATCTGAAACGGATGGGAGCGAGGTGTCGAATGGGCAGGTCAGAGCAGACTCGCTGCCAGCGAGCTGACAACCAGCGGCACTGCAGCATCCGTCACTAAGCCAATAGGTCAAAGGTCATTTTGTCTCCAGAGGGTCTAATGAGGAAATATGCCAGAGTCCGGAGCACCGGAGCTCTCTTTAACTCACAAACACAGACTCTCACACACAGTGACAAAAGGTTTAGGCCTCAGGAGCTCGAGGGGTCCGCTTGTAATTAATTGGCAATAGAGGACATTGAAAAGGCTTCGGTCTGATTATGCCGGCTACGGATATCTGGAATTTGATTTCTGCGAGATAATCACAGCATGTGCTTTTTTCCCCCCCTGCTGATAATAGCGCACTTCGATAATTATATGGTGTACAACCGGCAAGCTCCTCCAATCAAAGTAAAGTGATATTTACTATGAACATTTACATGGCTTTATTTACACAGAAACTTCCTTTGATGTACCAATAAACACACACTGGCTACCTTCCAAAACCTGGTGAGTAGACCTCTAAAATGGCTTCTTTCCAACAAATGCTAAGACTCAAGAGCAATCCCAGAATGCATTGCGGCGAGCAGAGCAACAAACTGTGTCCAAGACAGTGGAAAAGCAGTGTTCGAGTCTGGATAAAACCGAAAGAACATATTTTCTGGATCATATGTGGACTCGAAATGAGCTGGTTTCAACTAATCATAGAAAATATGGTCATGGATTCGCACAGCAACTACTAGCTGGCCTCCGTTACACTCACCCCCTTAAACCTCACTTCCATCTGGGTCACGGCACCAATGTAACCCCTCTACCCGGGTCTTCCGGCATGGGAGTTGGACGCTCTAACAAGGAGACTGAAGGCTGCAACCCCTAGCGTCTTGAGGACAGAGGAGTGAGGTTTACTCGCACAGCAACTACTAGCTGGCCTCCGTTACACTCACCCCCCTAAACCTCACTTCCATCCGGGTCACGGCACCAATGTAACCCCTCTACCCAGGTCCTACTCGACCTGCTCCGAGCGGGTGCACTAACAAGGAGGCTAAAGGCTGCAACCTCTCGCACAGCAACTACTAGCTGGCCTCCGTTACATCAAGACTCAAAAGTATAGTTTCATCCAATTAAAAGTGGCTATGTGTCATTAACTTAGCAACATGCTAATGCCAAACTCTGCTGAAAATAACTTTGAGCTGAATCTCCCATGCACGTTCTTTATATGATGTACAGACTTGTTGTCTATGTACAGTAGAGCGCTCCATATTACCATCTTAAGGGCCAAGTTGAACTTCTTTTAAATTGACAGTATTTGTGCTCATGCGCAAAATGCAGCAAAAGATGCAAAATATGAATGGAATGGTCAAAAACGTGTGTCTGGTGCATGTTTACATAGAAAAACAATGTAAAAGCAATGCAGTGAAACGCAGAAAACGTTTTATGTGTGAACGGCCCCATAGAAGGCAGCTGCTTATGTAGAAAGTAGACAGTTGGTTTTGGAACAGAGCCATTGTATGTTGTTAAATTATCATAATTAGGGCAAGCTTCTAAAGATAAAGGCAGTAACGATAACAAAAAAAAAAAAAAAAATGAAGAGCTAAGAAGCAGAATGACCTAATTTTGAAGCATAAATCATTTCAACAAAGGGAGACACAATGTGAAGAAAAAGATTTTTCTTTCTTTTGGAAGAGAGGTAATACTGTTCTACCTTGATTTTTAGTATAACATGCTGAGTAGATTTGCCAAAGTGATTGTAATTTGGCAGCCTGGGAGGAAAAAGTTTGTACCCCTTCTGGCTCAGTCACCTTTCCAGCTGAGTCTCATTTCCCCCGGACACGGAGGCGCTCAAACGAACACAGAGCTGACAAAGTCATCAAGGTGACTTTTCTTACAGCTACGGAACTCCACCACGCAGATCTTAAGAGATTTCAGGATGTTAACGTATGAGAACGCTTTAGAAACATCTGACATGGTCTCAAATCTTTCACATTGAGGGCTAAACAAGCAGCTCTAAAATTCTCCTGCCATAAAGGAACATCAAACATCCTGCCGCGAACTCAATACGAGCCGACCACATCTCACCAAACTTCCCTCAAACTCCCACAATCCAGCAGGTTTAATGTTTGTTGACATGTTATGTCCTACCCTATTTATAGCCTGTGGTTGGACCGCCATACCGCCGAATGGAGCAGCTGCACGCCCATACAGACCCGAGATGAAGTCAGGCGAGGAGGAAAGAGTCGAGCGGAGAGCCTGTTCCACAGCTGCATGAGCCACCTGGCTGGCACTGGGTCTTGGAGCGCTGGACCAGGGTTACGTACAGGAACGAGACAGAGCACATGTTCTCACATGACCTCTGAGAGACGTTTGAAACAGATAGCGGACATTATGCTCTCAATTAATTAATTCTATGACATTTTATCTCCGGTTGGACTACAGTTTAATTTGTTGCACATACTTAGAGCGGTTTGCACAAATATAGACGGCATACTTGTGTAGTGACTATTTGTCCATAGAGACATTAGTCTGTAGACAGACTAGAGCTTGGAAGGATAATTTCACAACAGAAAAGATTTTGTTATAAGTCAAAAAGCTGAGGTGAGGCTCTAATTGCAATTAGCACAAAGAATATAATCCAAGAAGCATGAAGAATAAACCAAAACACACCATCTTAGTGTAACTTTTCCTACATGACCAATTCCGAGCGGGATTTGAACCGGCGTCTCCAGCATACTCGCTGACACAGACAATAAAGACCCTGCAAACCACCCCTAAACCTTACTCCCATCTGGGTCACGGCACCATTCGGTCCTACTTGACCGATTACACCCAAGTGGGTTTCGAACCGGTGTCTCGGGCATGAGAGGCGGGCACGCTAACAAGGGCACTAAAGACCGCAGTCTTTACCGGTGTGCCTCCTGAGACGAGGCGAGTGAGGTTTACTCGCACAGCTCTTACTATCTGACCTCTGTTACATTAGCACATGTAACAAACGGCACGCAGATCTACATATCCTACATATCAGGACTTCATGCAAGTTTTAATTTAGTTGCCAAGTAAATTCACAGTCGTATGAGTTCGAATGAGGCTCAACCAAACAGAATGAGGAGACAGAATAATATTTTATTATATTTTGTATATAAAATTTAAAATATTAGATTTGAGTTTTATCTTCATCAGAATATCAAAAAACTTGTATCCCAACATCCAAAAAATAAACCATTTTTGTTTTGAATTTCCATCGAAAATAGCTATATCATCAAAATTATAATATAATATAATAATTATTAATTTATGAAAAAAAAATATTTTATTTATTTTAATTAATAACATTATGTAATCATGAATTTATTTTATTATTATTTTAATATTATTTAATATTACTTTATTTTATTTTATAATACTTCGTCTTTGTTTGACTCAGAAGAGTATCATGGTTAAAATAATCGGAGGTTGAGGCATAGAGAGGCACAATCAACCCCCCCCCCCCAAAAAAAAAATGTACTGCCGTCCATTTTAACAGTGTCTTCTCACAGCGGTCTCCATTGCTCTGTGGGGACATGCCTACCTCTAATAGGTCCTCTATTGACCACAAAGATCTGACTGTAGACCCCATCATCTGTTTGATTCTGTTATTGAAGTGAGTCCTCTCCACTGCCCCCCCCATACCCCCCATCGGCCATTATGCATTATGCATGCCGAACACTTGTGTTTTGTAGATCAGAAAATCTCCTTTTGAATAGGGAGGCTTTTTCCAAAGCCAAACAAGTGTGACAGTTCATCCTTTGAGTGTGTCTGGAAACATTATTTGTTCATTTGTTCTGTTTTTCTTTTTTGATACTCTTTTATTTCGCCCAAGAAGAGAACGATTTGCACGGCGTATTTAAATATTCCTGCTTTTATTTCCATTTTACATGATCATTGTCAACACGCAGCCACAAAGACTTCAAATGAGCACAACTTGTCACGTTTATGAGCTGGAATTTAAGGCGAAGCTAACTCTCTTGTTGAGCTATTGTTGAGGGTAAATATCGGATACAAAGCTAGGCTCTTTTGTGTTGTCAAGACATTCGGAAGATGACAGTAATGGATACAGCTCTGAAAGCTCGACCAGGCGCCGAGCGAAAGAAGTCCGGATTTAGACTTCAGCTGAGCATCTTCACGAAGAGCATATTTTAGCTAGTGACCAAACTAGATAAAGAGCTTGTTAGCAAAAAGCACTCAGAAAAACAATGCAACCGGCATCTCCCATCAACTTCAGGTGTGAAATGCTGCAAATAAACCTTTATATTGATTCCTCATGGGACCGTGTCGAGATTCAAATTAAATGTGTGATTCAATCCAGCTTTAAACTGAACTCATGTTGAGGAATTGTTTCAAAGCTGCTCTCTTACTCCAGAAAATTGGCTGAGCGCCTGTAATTTTAGAGGCGTCATGCACACAGACTACAAAATCCCTTCTCTGGTTAGTAAAATAAATTCTGCAGTCGGTTCATGTAATTAACAAGGATATCATTTTAATGGGAGTTACTGCGGAGGGACACGGCATAAATAACCATTGTTCCGCAGTCTTTTGATTTCAAAAACACATTTTATATAATTTAATGGCAACGGATGCATTGACATAATAAAATAAACGACTCGTGTATCACAATATAAACACTATTATTGAGATTTGAGCCTTTGCATTTGATGACAATGAATTTAATGACTGACATTATAACCATATTCATCTAAAATTACTGCCTCTGTCAATTCAAGAAGCATGATTTGTCAAGGCGAAAAAATATGACGCTTCTGCACGTGGGGAATATTTCATGACAAAAGAGGGCTGCCGTCTATTAAAACAATCCATATAAAACCGGTCTAGGCAGCAGCCACTGTGACTTGTCATTCTCTCAATTGGGAGTGAGATGGATGGCTGTTTATACGAGGTTTGTTTGTTTATGTACGGGTATGCGTGTGTCCACGGTCCACCGTACGTACTATATTTTCTGTATTAAAGCTGCGGTTTGTTCATTAAGCACTGTGACAAAACAAAGAGGCGGATGGGGGTATTAACACACTATAGGTGAACTCAACCTGTTTCCCACTGCCGTGGCTGGTAGAGCTGTGGGTTCACACACACACACACACACACACACAAACCTGTGCAGATTACGTCAACACTCACTTACACAAAGTGCCTCATGTTGTGATTAATTGTTTGCTGTGATAAAGGGCTATGAGTATCATGGCCATAGCAGAAATACATTTATTTAATATATTTATTTATTTTTCAAATCAGATTTGTATATTTACACACGATACCATTTAGAAGTTGGAGGTCAGTAAGAGAATTATCATTTTGACTGACAAGCAACCATACCACAACAGATAATTATCTGATAAAAGAAAGTCACTTCAGAGTTTATACTGTAGCACTTGTGTTTTGTGTCGTTTTATTAAAACCAATCAATCAATTAATCAACCAACCAACCAACCAACCAAACAACCAATCAATCAATAAATCAACCAATCAATCAATCAATCAACCAATCAACCAATCAATCGATCAATCAATCAATCAATCAATCAATCAACCAACCAACCAATCAATTAATCAACCAATCAACCAACCAATCAATCAATCAACCAACCAACCAACCAACCAACCAATCAATCAAGAAATCAACCAATCAATCAACCAACCAACCAATCAATCAAGCAACCAATCAATCAATCAATCAATCAATTAATCAATCAATTAATCAATCGATCAATTAATCAACCAAACAACCAATCAATCAATCAATCAACCAATTAATCGCCCAACCAATCAATCAATCAATCAACCAATCAATTAAACACCCCAATTAATTACTCAATCAATCCAGTTTTGGTGACCAAAAGAGATATCTTACGGGACTCTTACTCCCAAACTTTTACGTAATAGTGCACACTGTCAAGTATATCCTCTAGACTTCTTACATTTTTCAGCCATAACATAAAAATAATTATATCAATGCATCCTTAGTAATTATGACCAATGTCAATTTACTCCCACCATGACTCTTCAACTCCACCCTCAGCTGGAGCTAAAAAAAAAATAAAATAATCAGTTTCCAACTGGTAATTACAACTTTGTGGTGGCATTGATGTGCGCTTATCTTGTAGATGTGATTTTTCTCTGATTACTTGAAGGAAGAATTTGTTCACACAAATACAGTGCACCTTCTTCAGACGTGTTACCACTCTTCAACACATCCCTCTCACTCAAGCATCTGCAAGGAGGAGCTGAAAAAACTGTGCAATTACCGCGCCTCTAGACAACAATCTGGCTTTCACCATTATAACAGCCGTTGGTGTTGGGTGTTTTGTTCTGATGAGTGTTTCACTCGCATGTGTACCTTCGGGATGTGTTTGTATAACAGGTTGAAACATCCGAGTTTGAGGTTTAAATGCTATGACAGTGTTGCTTATCCATTCTCTCTTGGCTTCAGATTTATTCTGAAGCATCTGACCAAGTCTCAGCCCACAAACCACCAATGGACCATCACTGACCATCTGATGCAACAGTTCACAGGTTCTTATCAGTCTGCCGGACACAAAGTCTTATTCACAAGTTCCCCAACTGTTAGAATGAGCATTTCTGGTGAAGAACCTGCTGGACATTTGGGCCAAAGTTAGAAGCATCAAATCTTTTGAAAGATTGACCAAAGTTTGTTTAGAGATGGAGATGATCACATCTGTTGTTCAGATTAATTCCCAAGATATATTATTTAATCTATGAACATTTATAATTGATATTGACATTTCTGTTAAACATCCTCTGTAGGACTCTTCCAGACTTGCTAATGTTGTAGAGTCGTTGTCAGATCCTCGTAGTCGCCCTGCACAGGCATGTTCTATTAATATTAGGAAATATGCAAATGTTAAATTCAAATGAACGTAAAGTGATCACAAGTGCAGATTTCGTAGTCATAATGCACTCCACTGTTGTGAAGAGACGATCGAGCTAACTTAATTCATAACTATTATACTTTTAGTTAGTTTTACGGTTAGTTTTAGGGGTAGGATTAGGTGTGGCGCTTAATGCTTGTTGTGTTTTGTTTTTGTTTTCTGTAGAAATCATGTTGTGCGAATTTATACGAAATCGCCACCTCGTGAAATAGCTGTCTTCTCATGATATCTGGTTACCTATTGGCATAAATCGATTTTGAATCTAATTCAATTTGGGAATTAAATCAGAAATAACTAGGCCTATTGTACACTATGCCTACTTGAGACCAGGGGCCAGTTGTATGAACTTAGCCACTATGTTAAGCCATTATGTCTTATTTTGACTAACTGGCAATCAATTACTTTTCCAATTTAAATTAGACCGATCTACCTAGATCTGCGATCTACTTTTATGTTACTGACCTTAAAAAGTGAAGACCAGTGTTTAAGAAAATTAACTTTTAAGAGTTTTTGGCCACAGCAGCTCATTTGAGTCCAGACTGACACCTGATTAGTTTGAGGGTGCGTTCACACTTGTCATGTTTGGTTCGATTAAAACGAACCCTTGTGCGATTGAACATGTGTGAACGCTGCCATCCGAACCAAACCAGTGGACCGAGACCGCTAAAAAGACGGGTCTCGATCCGCTTCCGAACGAACTCTGGTGCGGTTCGATTGATATATGAACGCAACACGGACCAAAGACATGTGAACGAACCAAAAACAGGACGTGATGTCACGAGATGCGACGCTACAAGTCAGCTGATTTGACGACGCGGGAAGATCGGTGTATCCAAAATGAGTCGAGGGCAAACGTGGAGCAACGAGGAGGTGAAGTTTCTGTTTCTGCAGACAACGGAGGAAATCCTGGAGCTGTTCTGAATGTTTTGAACATTTTATGAGCTCTTCGTGAGTTCTCAGCTGGTAAAAATAAAGCACATGTACACGCATAAAATGATGGTGTTTAATCCAGAACACAGCGTTGTTTTGAATGTTCGGTAAGTGAGCTCCGTCACGAAATATACGTCATAAAAGCCGACCAATCAGGTTGTGACCGTATCCCTATGCCTTTGGTTCGGTAACTTTAAGTTCGCTGTTAAAAATGCCAGTGTGAACGCTAAGAGGACCAGGAGTATATGCTTTGTTTTGTTTTTTGGTCCGGACCAAACGAACCAAATGAACTACAAGTGTGAACGCAGCCTGAGTCTGAGTCAAGACCAAGACCAGAAGCGAGTCGAGTCCGGGTCACGACCGACACCAAGACCTAAACAGGGTCAGAGTCCGAGGCTCCTGAGTTTATGACAAGACCAAAATCATGAAAATATTGTCTTGAGACTGGAGTTCAGTCTCTAGTGCTACTACACTTACAGTGCCTCCTACTAATAATGGCACCCTTTTGGTAAATAGTGAAAATAAATCTGCATTGTTTATCCTTTTGATTATTCATTAAAAAATTGACTAACCTTTCATTGAAAGTGGGAGGGGAAATCTCATTTTGAAATAAATGAAAAACATTAGCCACAATTATTTTCACCCAATTATTGCAACGTCCCTTTCCCAAGATGCCAGCTCCGAGTCTTCTTCTATAATGCCTGATGAGTTTGACACACAAGAGATCTCCAGATCTTTCAGATTCATAGCTCCATGTTGGTGCTTCTTCTCTTCAGATCACTCTACTCATTTTCTTCAGGGTTCAGGTCAGGGGACTGGGACGGCCATGGCATGTTCAGTGACACATTTTTGTGTTGATTTTGATGTTTGTTTTGGATTGTTGACCTGAGGGAATAACTAAACATGGCCAATTAAAAGATTTAAAGTACAAATGGTCAGGTTTTGATTTATCTGTTGGTACTTGCTAGAATCCATGATACTGTGTATCTGAACAAATTGTCCAGGAACTCCAGCAAAAAAAAATAGGCCCACAACATTAAAGATCCAGCAGTATATTTAACCGTGGGCATACTTTTTCTTTTTTCCCTGTTTGCACCAATCCCATCTGGTGGTTTTGCTGCCAAAAGGCTTTTTTTTTTAGTTTCATCTCACTACAGAAGCCAGTCCCGTTTGAAGTTCCAGTAGTGTCTGACAAATGAATGTACTGGAGTGTGTTTTTGGATGGGCGAGGAGGATTTTTCTTGAAACCCTCCCAAACAACTTGTGGTGATGTAGGTGAGTGAAAAATACATTTTTTTTAGGCTTTCTGACCGCAAGACTCAACTAATTTCTCCAATTGTGATCCGTGGAGAGTCTCAAACTCTCCTCTTCACTGTGCATTAGGACGATATAGACACACGTCCTCTTCCAGGAAGATTTTAACATCTTTAGTTGACTGGAACTTCTTAATTATTGCCCTGATTGTGGTATTACCAATGCTTTAGCTATTTTCTTATAGAAACTTTCTATTTTGTGAAGCTCAAACAATCTTTTGCTGCACATCCGAACTATATTCTTTGGTTTTATTCTGGTGATGAATGATTAAGGGAATTTGGCCTTTGTGTTCCTTCATATTTATAAAGTCATGGCCGGACAAGTTCATGCTCCTAGTCACCATGGTTTGCTAAGAAAAAATATGAATGGGAATATACTTCAGAGATATTTAACTCATCAGAATTTCTATTGGTGCCAATAATTGTGGGCAACAAGCATTGGAGAAAAACCTCTCTCCACTTTCAATTGTTGTACTTCAATAAAAATGTAGAATTTTGTGAATATTTGGAATGAAAGATTAAAAGGATTAACAATGCAGATTTATTTTCACAGCCGCCTTTGCTCATATTTACCAAGCGTGCCAACAATAGTGGCGGTGAACTGTATTATCATCAGTTGTGAAATAATACACTGTTTTGCTACAGTCTCATGAACACTAACTAAAGACAAAATTCTGCTCTGAACATAACAAACAGCACACTGCCAAATGCCAAAGCCAAAACAAAATACTTCACCCGTGACCTCACATTACACTGCGAGTTCACATTCGCAAACAACTTTATGGATTTATGGAATTCATGACGTTTCTGAACCTCACATCAACCCATTTGAAGTGAGAGAGGTTGCACTGGTGTGGTAGGCTGTCAGAGCCCCCTCCTCGTCCTCACTCACGGCTGCCAGGATACCCTTATCTCCATTCACAGAGCCTGCGCTATCTGCTTCCCCCACCATAGCCCACCACGGTTACGCCAGGGCGACGGGGCTGCGGACTCCAACTCATGGAGCGGAGAAGGACCTGGCATTCCTGTAAAGCTCAGATACCATTCAGGTCCCTCATTCAGGCTGCCACAGGAAGCGGGTCCGAGAGGCCCACCACAGTCAACCCAATACAATCAAGGCAGGGTCTTAATAAAATGATTGTGACATAATTAATGCCATGATTATCATCGTTGCACTTCTGATAACACTTTCTGATGTCATATAATGTGTAATCAACAGACTTAGACCCAGATATCTTTTTTAATCGGGTTTCTATTGGATTTATGTCAGAAAAATCTGCTAAATTCATGAGCTAGATCTTTGCATGCATGCTATTGAGAATCATTCACAATCACATCACCCCGAGATTTCAATTAGGACATCCTTCTTCTTCTTCTAAGCAAATATTGTCTTAGTTAATGCTTTGTTACGATCGCATGCTGTAGGGTGGGCAGTAACGCAATTGCAGTTCCATATCGATTTCTATGTTTTCTGGATTGTTGGGCATCAATCAACAACTGCTGACTGTGTCTAATATGACCTTAATGAGAATGTACATTGTTAATTGGTAGCATAAGCGTAGGTCGGTCTGATCGATATTATCGAGAACCAGCACACACACACACACACACACACACACACGCAAACTCGCACTCGCACTGCTTTTGGTATAGTTGACACTTCCTCTAAAGATTTCTTCGTTTGGATAGCATGCGTCTGTTGTTTCCTCTCTCAGCCATTCCTGCCGATATCTTTGTTCTTTTTTTTTTTTGCTTGCTTGTTCTATTCGTGGATTTGTATGTAACGGCTATAAAACAAGGAGCAATTAAACTTACATTTGAAGGGGGATCGACTCGATGTTTCCAATCAAATGCATTCGAGTTTACTTTTTCAACTGTTATCTTCACTCTGTGAAGGTTTGTCAATTATTTGCAGTGCAAGACCCCATCAATAATACTTATTTCAGGGAACAAATCCCCTAAGGTAAAACTACATGTCTTGACATCTTCACAAGTAAGTTTTCGGTCACAGCTTCACATTCGGATTGGTTTTGACAGACAACTACACTGTGCAGGGATCTGACTCAGTTCAAAACCCGAGGGTTGTCTCCTCTGTCGAGTCAGTCTGAAAATGCAGTCAAGACAGCCATGGCAAACATATGGATGTTCTGCCGTTTAATTTATCACTTGTTCTTTATTTTTATTCGTGTTGGTCTGAATAATTGCATGAAAAAATTGAGGCAATGTTTGCTGTTTGAGGAGGATGAATATAATATATATATATATATTATTAGTATTTACCTTTTACATTAAGGAGTATTTTAAAAGGAACAATTTCTGATTGTTCATCTCCTGCATTCTTTCAAAGGTGAGTTTCTTTATTTTACTCATGGGGGATTGTAAAACAATACTCTCTGGAACAACATATATTGAAGAAAGTGCTTAAACACGAACAATTAAGTTGATGTTTCTCTTCTGTGTTTGTCTTCACAGTTATACGTCTAGCAGGTAGAAAAAAGGTCCACAATAATAAAAATATTTTACTCACTTGCTTTTTTTATTTAATTTTGAATATTTATTAAAAACTTCATCCCTTGGTTTCACAGACAAGGCTTAAAGGGTTAGGTTCACCCGAAAATGAAATGCACTCGCCCTCAAGCCATCCTTGGTGTAAATCTTCTTTCAAGCTAACACAATCGGAGATATATTTAAAAAATATCCTGGCTCTTCCCAGATTTATAATGGTACTGCAGATGGCTGTACGCATCAATTTGAGGCGGAAGAGTAATCCCTGACCCGTCACATGACATGATGATGAAGCGCAGAGGAGCGAAACAAAACACTGGTCATGAGTTAGAAGTCTGAAACAAGAAATCTTAAATAGTAATGTCGGAGGATTTCGATATAACAGAACAGTTTCACAGCCCTATTTGTTTCGAGAGGCGTCTAAGCTTCTAAGTGTACGGTCGTCTGCCGGTAGCTAGTTATTTTAGTTTATAAAGTTTAAATATGGATAATTTTCTTACAAAATCCCATCGCTTCACATCAGAAGGCTTTTATTAACCCCCTGAAGCCGTATGGATTATTCTTTATGATGGACAGAAGCATTTTTTGGGCTTCAAAATCACACCCCCATTGTAAAGCATGGAAGAAGCAGGATGTTTTTAAATTGATCTCAGATTGTGTTTTTCAGAAGTAAGATACATAGTCATACATACATAAGACATAGTCATATACACCTAGGATGGCTTGAGGGTGAGTTCATTTTGGGGTGAACTATCCCTTTACGCCCAGAGTCCAAGACTAAAACACATGTTTGAGCTGTTTAAATTGAAAGCAATTTGCACTGACTTATCTTAAAAAATGTTGCAGGATGCGAGTCAGAAGTGTTCTTCTATTTTTTTTTTTTTTTAAGTTAAGTTAAGTCGTGACGTATTGTCAAGTATGGTGACGCATACTCAAAATTGGTGCTCTGCATTTAACCCATCCAAGTACACACACACACACACACACACACACACAGTGGGCAGCTATTGCTCCAGCACCCGGGGAGCAATCAGAGGTTAGATGTCTTGCTCAAGGGCACTTTAGTCATGGTATCGAAGGTGGAGAGAGTGCTGTTCATTCACAATCCCCACCTTCAATTCCTGCCGGCGTGGGAATCGAACCAACAACCTTCAGGTTACAAGCCCGACTCCTACTTAAAAGCTACTTAAATGTCATGATTGAACTAAATCCTGGCTTAATCTAAGCCTTGTCCATAAAACCGGGTCAATATTTTTCAATATACAACTGCCTTTACAGTTTACAAAGGTGGTCCCTTTCGAGGGGATCTTTCCCTTCGAGGGGAAAACCCCTGTAATAGAACATTAGTTTTTCAAACATTACATTTTAGATGTTGGTATTGACTATGATTGTCATCAATAATCATAATAACTTCCCAATTTCAGTGTCCAGCACACAGCACTTGACCAAAAATGTTCCCGTCAACTCCGCAACGTACTCTAGAGAGGCATTTTGCACTTAATTAAACAAGCTTAAAATTAGCCACAGTCCATCAGGAAATAAAAAGCTCCGAGAGCTGCGAGCTTTCCAGAACGTTCATAATCTGTTGAATGCCACAGACAAGAAAGTGCGCCGAAAGTTCTTCAACTTCAGATAAATCCAAGGTTACCCGAACGCTTTTAGCGATGATCGTTTTTTTCCTGCTTTTGTGCCGACCAAATGAGCTTCTGTCTCTTTATAAGAAAGGAATTTTGAAGTAATGAGATTTATGAATTGTGTAGCCATTTGCTTTTTTTTTTTCCCTCCGTCTGGGCTCGTGCATTTAGAAGCCGGTGTGGATGGTAATTATAGTATACATTATTACGAGCCCCCAGCACTCCACCGCACTCTTTTTGTGGTTAACTGCTTTTGATAACAAATGAATTAATGAAGCTTTACAGGACAGTCGAAGTGGATCAGCAAGTGTAGGAGAGAAAGAGGTGGAAATGGAGAGAATGGCAGCGAGAGAGAGAAAAGTTGGCAGATTACGACTTAATGATGGCAGAATAATGGTAATTTCGCCACACTCTCCTCTCTCTCGGACTGTGCTAATGGCTTCATTAACACTTCCACTATCCAGCGGCCCACAGAGGACAATGTCACATCCATCTTTGTCACATCACAATAAAACCGGCTAAACACAACAGGCCTATCAGTCCAGGTGCTGAAAGAGGCAAGAAATGAACAGAGGAAAATCAATAGCGAAATATCAATGCGGCTAAAGCTGCAAACATGGAAGTCAAGCAGGTCCCCCCAAACAGAGAAAGTGCCGGATTGATCTCTAACAGGTATGTTGCTCACACTTTGGGTAATAACTCAATGCCATGGTGGAGGAGGAACAGCATGCTGGGAAAAACAGCAACGCGCCATAAATCACAGGAGCCGGGCTCTATTGCCGTCAGTGGCGAATTGATGACGGTTTCCTCTGCCATCAAGATCGTTCCTCTGTTGACTTCTGAAGCTTCCTGTGTCTGCTGCTTTACGGGGCATTTTAGCATGAAGTCCCCGCGGTGCTTCTGTAACTAAAAGGTTTGAATTTCCAGGCATCGGGAGGACGTGAAAAGCCCACGGGGCGCGGGGCTACGGTAACCCTTGGGGAACTCTTCCACCCAATTCAGTTAAACAAACAAGAAAAAAAAGCACAGATAAACACTGAAGCAAATGATTAGAATTATTGAATTAAATATTTGAACAAACTGAAATGCTAAGCAATAAAAATTTACTGCATAGCTCGTTCTAACACAAATGATAAAAAAAATGCTTATTAAAATCTATAATTCCAAATTCATATTTGCAATAATGTAATTTATAACTTAGATTTAAAGTATGCTTTTACATTTTACACAAAGTATGATTTTATATTTTATACAGTGTCATCAAACGTATTAATTACAATTTTACAATTATATTTAAAATGATTAATTGTCTAATTATTATGATCATTTAAGGTGGCCTTAATATGGTGAACAAGGCAAAATATTAATGATATATATATATATATATATATATATATTTATACCCATTGTTATTGATGCTACCAAGACTATCACACGTTATTCTTGCAATTTCAACAAAAAACTCATCTATTTTTTTTTTGTACTATTATTATAATTATACCCAGATAAAAAAAAGTTCAGAAAACAAATTTCACAGGAAACCAAATGTTTACATGTGTTTACAATGATATACTAAAAAAAAGATTTTCTTTTGAGTTTATCACGTCCACGCGGTGAAATTAATTAAAAGAAATGAGTTTGTTTCACTCAAATAACAAAAAGTTTATTGTACCTAATAGAAAAAAGTTGCATGAACTCAAAATGTCATTGTAGTAAACTGAACTTAATAAGTTAAGTTGTGGCAGATTTCAAATTCCCAATGATGCTTTGCGCAAGACTGTAAAAATAAATGCTGAAATTGAGTTATTTTTTGTGTTTTCGCCAAAGTTTAGCATAGTAAGTTAGTGTTTAATGTGTTATGTTGGGATTTACATGTGTTTCTGTTATATTAGTTTTGTAGGGTCACCATTGTGGTGAACAGTGAAGCCTGTGGTTAGATTGAGGATGGGCTGCAAAAAGAAGTCCACATATTCTGTATGTTGTTTGATTATGTCACGATCGTCAGTTGTAGTGCCTGCTAGACACTCTAGAGGGCACTCCACTATGGACTCACACACACACACTCACTCACAGACACTGACTACATTTCCCAGAAGCCCCGCACCCATCACTGATCACTCCACCAGCTGCAACACATTACCCATCACTGATTACATCACTCAAGCTCAGCACACACACACATCCGTGCGAAGTCTTGATCTTCTGTAAAGTAGTCATTTCTGAGCGTTATTTCCTGTCTTGTTTTCCCGTTGCCATTCTGCCTGTCTCACCGTGTTCTGATTGTTTCGCTACCTGCCTTTGGATTATTGCCTGTTTCCTGGATTATGAATGATATCTGCCTGAACTTCATTGCCTGTTTACCAACTACGATTCTCCCTATCCTCCTCTATACCTGTTTTGCTGTTGATTTGACCATTGCCTGTTTGATCACGTTGCTTAAGAAAGCCTGCATTTGGATCTCATCCGCTGACTCATCATTACAGATTATATACATGCTAGTATATAATGACAATCTCTTTGATAGTTAAAATAGCATTTGATATTTGCTATACAACATTTAACCGAGATCTAAATGTGATGTTTATGTAAATGAACTGTATGTAATTAACATTATGATGAGTTGGGTGAGGCTGAGAACTGTGGGAATGACGTGACTGTCAATGAGAGGCACCTGTGCGCCACACTGGCCTCGTTCTGTTTGCAGGGCCCTCGGCCCCGTCCCACTTGTCACAAAAAAATTAAGTTCTACTAACTTAAAAAAATGAGTTAGTGTACTCAAATGTTTTGAGTGTTCTGAACTTGAGTTTTTACAACGTTGTCCCCGTTCACAAGGATCCGTGAAAATGACTAAAATTGCTGTATTATTCATGCCAGGCCAGTAGTTGGCGATGTCACTTCGTAAAGAAGCACTATGTGCCTTAAAACACATGTGCATAACGTCATCTTTTTCACAAATTTGCCTTTTTTTTTTTTATCAAAATGCTGTTGTCATATAAATGAATGGACAAAATGCATAATGCATTTATGCATATATGCAAAATGCATATAAATGGTGTCGTGTAGATTTGCCGTGCATCAAAAACGTTTTATTAATTGGCCCTAAACTTCCTCACACTGAGAGACTGGACTGACAAATCATATCTAGGAAACTAGAATGTCACAGAGACAACAGCAAAACAACTGATCCACACAACGGATCATCCTGAAAGAGAAAACAAACTGACTGAAACATAAAACCTGAAGATAAACATAACTCATTAAACCAAAGTGCGCGGGGAATTTTCATGTCAAACTTTGTTGCACCTATAGGCTAAATGTTACCGCAAACACATTCCTTGAGGAACTCCATGAGAATGCTTACACAGAAACAAAACAGCACCACCTGCTATGATTGAATGATTCATGCCGACGAAGGCTTCTGAGGTGTGAGGAAAACACTGCTATTACATTGTTATTATGCAGCAGTCGACCATAACTCAGCTATGCGCAACAATAAGGTTGTCAGCACGTCAAACGTGTTCATTGCTGTTTATTTATGCATGAATATGCATTACAATACTACAGCAGCATCTGATGCTCTCCTGCCTGAGATTGAAAACGCCTGGCACTCAAGGCCATCACGCAGACATAGAGGAACATTATGTTTGAAGCTCTTGATGGAATAAATGACTGATCTATAAATGTCTCCTAAGATGTCCTGTCTAATCTAAGCTGACTAAAGTAATAGAGATATTTTGCCACATTCACAGTGATATGAAGAAGTGCGATGTGAAAGATTTGTATAAAAGAGAGCGACAGAGAGATGCGATCAATAAAGTACAACGAATACGCTGTGAAGCACTTTAGAGAGTGACTGCTGGGGTGCGACATTGTTGTTTTGTTTATGACTTAAGGAAAAGGGGGAAAAAAATGAAAGTATACTCATGACTTAATTTATATCTCAAATATACGCAATATATGAACGTGTTTTTTTTATTTCAAGACATAAAATACAGGTTCAAATGATATCTGTGCATTTCTATTTATTTTGTCAACTCAATTAATCAAATAAATACTACTACTACTATTTATTATATTATTTATTTAAATATTATTTATCATTTTATTTATTTATTTATTTATTTATTACGCTACTACTATTACTACTATTAATAAATAATAATAATAATAATAATAATAATAATAAATATCAGTGGTATTAGGTGTAATAATAATATTAATAACAATAAACATCATAAATAATAATAATAATAATGATAATTAAACATTTTATACTTGACTACTAAATATTTGACTACTACTACTACTACTAATAATAATAATAATAAATATTATTTATCATCATCATTACTATTATTATTATATTTACACTAATAATAATACATTATAAATAATAATAATAATAATAATAATAATAATAATAATAATTATTATTATTATTATTATTATTACACTAAAATAATAATAATAAAATAATAATAAGCAGTAGTAGTGTAATAATAATAATAGCAATAAATGGTAATAAATTATTATAAATAATTATAAATATATAATATATAAATATTATGCTATAAATAATAATTATAATAATAATTGTTGTTATTATTATTTTTAGTAGTTGAAGTAATACTTACAACACTACTACTACTACTTATAATAATAATAATAATAATAATGTAAGAAAAGTAGTTTTTTTCCCTGGAAAACTAAATTCCAAGTATTTAAGCAATAGCCTTTAAATCAAAAGCTTTTTAAGGTCATGAGAAACATTCATTCACTCAAGTGTCCTTTTACTGGTAGTCTACCTTCCCTTATCACCTTCAAAGCAAGATGTCCACCTCAATCTAGCATCGCATTATAATCGCACTGCTCTCCAGAACTTTCTCTCCTCCGGTGAGATTATAGTCTCAATGCATCTGTGCCCCTTTTGTTACTCACAGCTCTTAACAGCTCTATGAGTTTCTCACAGGGAGATAGTCTTCCATTTAAAGCATTTTGGCTTCAATTCATTTTCTTATCTTAGCTTTTCTCTCCTTCTCTGATAAAGATGTGTGTTCCTTTTCGATCTTTATCAAACAATAAAAGCCAGGGGGACTTTCAGAGCACTGGAGCACTAGAATGAAACACTGTTAGTAGGTTTTTTTTTTCAGCCACTTTAGCTCAATGTGAATGAGCCACGTTTAATGGGACAAATTAGCATGTGCTGTGAAAATAGGCGGACAGTTGGATGTGAATGACGGAGCTCCGTGTGATTGTGATATTTGGCAGGCGTGTCTGCTCTTTAGCAGTTCTGTAGCTCCCAATAAACAAGGTGAGATCCATTTTTACATGCCGAAGCCAAACACCGGCCGCTATTTGTTCAGTCGTGACACTTCAGAATCTCAGCATCAGCACACAGTCATACCTAAACACACAAATACTCATGCTTTTCTCTCTTGCAGACACGTCATAGCCACAAATAAAATAAAAAAAAAATTAAATTAAATTAAATAAATAATATAAATAAAATAAAATAAATAAAATAAATTAAATGAAATTAAATGAAATAAAATAAATGAAATGAAATTAAAAAAATTAAAAAAATAAATAAAATAATAAAATAAAATAAAATAAAGTAAAATAAAAATAAAATAAAATAAAATAAAATAAAATAAAAAATAATAAAATAAAATAAAATAAAAAAATAATAAAAAAATGAAATAAAATAAAATAAAGTAAAATAAAAAAAAAATAAAATAAAATAAAAAATAAAAAAATAAAAAAATAATAAAATAAAATGAAATAAAATAAAATAAAAAAATAAAAAAATAAAAAAATAATAAAATAAAATAAAATAAAATAAAATAAAATATTTTTTTCTTCAAAGTTCTGTCATGATCTACCCACCTTGTATTTTTCGAAAACCATTTTACTTTCTTTCCCTCTAACACAAAAAGGCATATAATGAAAAAAATGCCAAAAATTGCTCATCCATACAATAAAAATGCATGCTCACAATAGAGCGGTTGCCTCAAAATTCTCCTATGGGGTTTTATAATGGGGTTTTCAATTTATGAGTAAAATAACGCCTGTGGTAAACACAACTTGAGGATTTATTCTACTACCACTCTATTATCAGTTCAGTTGCAATTTTGTTTGGATTGTTAAAATAAAAACATGCACCTATCCCTTTTGAATGAAGAAGTGTTCTGACTCAGCTGCAAGTGTTTAATAAGAGACATAGACGTTAGAGCCTAGATCACATCAAATGAATTAAGGCAACAGATCTGTAAAAGCAACAAAACCTCAGTATGAATACATCTCATGACACTGAACAAGAAGATTATCAGAGTAGTATTCAAACTAGTCCTTTGGCAAAATGCCCACACAATGCTTGATTATGCAACTGGAAAAACACATATAAAGTTAAGCACGTATCCGTGTGAATATCTGTCGTCACGCCTCCAGTGTTCGATTCTCAAGCTTCAAAATCTCTTAATTTGCACAAACACGAACAATAAGCAACGAGCGTTCCTCTCGCTTTCTGAAACAAGAAACATCCAAATATCGCTCAATCGAAACATCCATTAATATCAGGGCTCTAAAAAGAATTTGCAATTTCCTTTGGCTTAGACCAAGCCAACAGCAAAAGGTCAGTCTAAAAGACAAACTGATTCATCTCTCAGAAAGAAATGAGACTGAAAAAAAAGCGCTCTAACAGATGCGTGCGTGGCTGTATTGAATCATCATATTTGTCATAGAGTGATTTCAATGGAAGCAGTGACCTTTGGGGTAGTGGAGTAAATTGCTTCGTGGCGTGAAGGTAAGCTGGAAGCTTGAAGCATGAAGCTTGATTAACCTGAAGATCTTTAGACGGAATCCAACCAATCAGGCCATCCGACGAATGGGAATCAAGAAAGGCATTCATTAAGGATCTGTAATTTCACTGTGTTTTAGACGGAATAAATGCAGTCATGGCGAGCACACATTTTATTTTTTAACATAGTCTTTTTCTTCTGGGAAAACAAACCACAAATATGGATGACTCACGCTGCACTTGAGAATGTATCCAATCCAATTATAAGTGCACCTCTGACTCTTTGACTTTGTCAAAAACGCACCGAAGCCAGGTTTTATAAATGCGCACCACTCGACTCCTTACTTAAAACCATTATTTAAGTAACCTTGCATTTTTCATCAATGACTAAATTAATCGTTGGCATACAGCCTTGGCAGAAATTATATTCCGCTCATGTTTTGTTTGCTTTTTATGCACCATTGATGTTTGAGTCAAAACAATCTTGGCACACATGTTGATGCTGTCTAAATGAAATGGTCAAGGCTAATTGAAGCAGATATTTAAAGCATTTGAATTCACAGGGCCATTACCACAGCCCTTATTGGGTCTATTGTAATTAGTGTTCAGTTAATAACTTCTCTAGAGCCGGACAGCCATCCGGAGACTCGGCTGAGAGACCCTGAGAGGGTCCGTGCTCGAGCAGTTCCACTTGGACAGCCATCGGCCCTCGTGCCACTCAAACTATTCTGTGTTTCGCTGACTGGCATTATGACGTATGACCACTGTGAATCAAGGTCATCAGCTGCAGGTAAATTAACACCTGTTGGTCCGTCTGTGGATGGATTGAAATGGGTTGTTTGATTATGGTTTCAACTAGACAAAGGAAATGGAGATTTTTTTGCTTCGGAATCACCCAAGCAACTGCAAAGAAAATGGTTAAAAGCATAAAAAATATTATTATTGGTCAATATTCATCAATTTATCTCCACCCATAAATGCTTGGATATATATATCAGCAGGAAAGTAATTTCAGAGGTGGAGATATGTATTATTTATTATTCTAATCGATTAATTTTTAATCAGGGCTGCATGATTTGGGAAAAACTAACTGCATTTTTTTTTTCTGATTAAAATTCTGATTGCAACTTAAAATATGATTAAAAAATGTTGATATATAATAATCATCATCGTCATCTTCTTGTTATTAAATAATTAAAAGTAAAAATATTAATAACAATTACAACGATAATAATAATAATAATAATTGTTATCATTATTGTTGTTGTTGTTTTTGTTTTTATTACTGAATAAAATATTTATGGGACATATTCCTGTAATATTTCATGATAAAATAAAAATGAGCATTTATTAATAATTATAATAATAATAATTATTATTATTATTGTTACTAAATAAAATATTTTAAATATAGGAAATGCTACTGCAATATTTCACTGTGAAATAAAAAAAATTGGGTATTTAAAAATAAATCAATACTACTACTAATAATTTTATTTTACAGTACAACTGTAAAATTGCAATACTAGTATTTATGGTCTTAGTTTTAGTTTCTTCATTTAGATTAGATTTTATTTTAGATGAAAACCAGAGGGAAGCCCTCATATTATTTATTTAAATCACGGCCTTTGGGATTTAAGAAGCATATGATGCTTTTATTTTGATTAATCGTCAAATTTTGGTAATAATAAATAATGATCATTATTTTCTTCAGAATAACCTGCATAAGACCAGTGATATTTACAAAAATCAAAATCAAATTGAGACTGGTTTGCTGTCTCCATTCATATTTGTGTCCACAGCTCTGAAACTACTCAAACTCTCCCGACTGTCGTCCTGTCAGAGGAACTTGTTAATAGCGTGCCGAACCCGAAGACAGAAGGGTGGCGCCCCATCACCTTTTGTCTCTGCCATATAACCTGACCATCATGCCAACCTTGCTGCTTTATCATGCCACAGCATTTGGCTTTTTTTTTGCAGGTGGCAAAATGAGTCCACGGGCACTGCGCTTGGCAGCCCGCTCTCACTAACGGCATGCCAACTGCCGAGCCTCCTCGCTTGTGTGGTGGCCGCAGAGATGTGCCGGGCACAGTCTGGCTTGGCTGCCTTTTCAAGCCGGGCACAAATGAGATTGGCACCGAGCGCAGCTCCTCGAGCGAGCCGTGTGATATATAGTCCCCAGCTGTGGTCAAGGTGGAAGCGGGAAGGCGAGGGAAGCTGGGAAATGTGGTAGATCTGTGCCACAACCAAGGAGAATGTTCAATCCCTGTGACTAAACAGCATGGGAGCAAAGAGAAACAGCACACAGTGTGCCACAAAGTGGACACACACACACACACACACACACCACAATAAACCAAGAAAAAGTGTTTTTTCACAGCATAACAGAACATTTTGTTTGTCACACTCTGAGTGCCCTACTTTCTGAACTTAACTAAATAAATGGTTCATTATGGAGGAGAGAACTCGGTTTGGCAATGCAACTTGTCTTTTTGTTTGCTACCATTTATTTTCTCAGAGTTTGTATTGAATTTCACTGGATTTGAGAATTCAGACAACATTTAGAAAGGCTGTGCAAAGGATTCACTGCATCGTCCAATCCCAGCAATCAACATTTTCAATAAATGTAACAGTAACACATCTACATTCCTCTACATACTTTAAATAATAAGTTCAACATATAATTGTAAAAAAAAACAAAACAAAAAAAAACTTTTTTGCAACAAATCCCTCTTAAGTGAGCTACCTAAAAAGTAAAGTACAAATATTTATTTGTAAAAAAAAATACGATTTTTATTTTTAATGTTACTAGTTTCAAAATCAGAAAGATTTTGTCAGTGTTTATCTTGTAGACACAGTATTTCATATTTTTGGTTAAAGCTTATTCTAAAACCCTTACACTATTTATTAAATGTCTGCTTATTTGTATAGTTTTGTAGTTTCAGTGCAATAATAATAATAAAAAAACTCCCATTATCGACAGAAGGTTCTTCCCGATTAGCATGCATACACCACGTCATTTTGTATAGTGTGTGTAGTGTTCACACCAAAAAATGAAGTGAGGAATGTTGGAGGAACGTGTCATGAGCAGAAGACGGGAGCGCAACGGTCAAACATGTCCTTCTAGTACGTGTTTACATGGAAAAACAACATCAGGGCCGAGCAAAATAGAGCAAAACAAACATGGCATGAGCATCAAGACCAACTATAAAATGATCAGTTTTAGATACTTTTAAGCAAATGGTTGAAAAAACATAAATACAATCAATTTTTATATGATTTAATTGCTTGTCACGTTTGATCAAAAGGTGGCGCTGTCACCAGATTGAAACCCTCGCAGAGCTACAGCTTTAGATCTTTTTGTCATTTTGCAATTAAAATGACAGCCATGTTTTTCACAATGTCATAATGGACTGTGACACTGCATTTCCATTTTGAAGTCAATCAAACCAGCGGGACTGTAGTTAGAGCCGATTTCATGTTTGGTTCAATTATAGTGCCACCAAGTGGTCCCAATTTTTTTTTTGTGAGTCGTCAGAGTGCCCCCATACATGCATGTCAAATTTGGTGAAAATATCTCATTTTGTTTTGAGTTAAAGATCTTTGCATTTATAAGCAAATAAAAACGGACCCAAATCCAACTTTGATTGCATTTTTTGTAACGGCTTCAAAACATTTTATTTTAAACGCTAAATTCGGCGAACCATATGATGAAACGTAGCATATTTGGTATCGTTTTACTTGGTAAAGATAATCTAAGTAGATTTTTATTTAGACTACCTTTTACCGCTAGGGGGCGCTGGGCCCAAACATTTTTTTTTGGTTCCTTCTGAGCATGGGCCCAATGACCCATAGCAAGTTTCGTAACGATACTCTAGAGCAGAGCTTCCCAAACTTAAGAGGGGTAAGGCCGCCCAAAAACATTGTAAAAGCTCCACGACCCCGCCGTTAAAAAATATACACCAACAAATACATTTATTAACAAGTTTGAGAGAAATTTCATGAGAACTATGATGTAAACATTCTTTACAAATATATTTAAATCCATAACACAAACCTTACATACTTTCAAAAAAATCTAATTTTAGAACAATTTTAATTATTTTAATATATTGATTTGCGACAAGCAATACCGCTACGGCCCACCGGGGGGCAAGCGCTGCTCTAGTGCGTTCATAAAATATTATTTTTTAAAAGCTTGATGCTGGTCATTATTCACTGTTATTATATGGATGAGAGCGAGTGGGATATTTTTGAAAAGATTCTCCTTTAAAGAAAGAACATTAGAACAACATCAGGGTGAGGAAATGATGACATAATTTCATTTTAGCAGGAGTTATACTTTTAAGGTTGGGATTAGGGTTTAGTTGTGTAATTACGCATAATTATTACTATAGTAAATACGTGTAACGTCTAACAAGGACACCGTAAAATAAACTGTTGCCTATAGCTTCCTTGCAATAAATGCAAATCTAGTTTAACTTTCATCAGTGATAAACACCTGGTCAAAACATTCACAAAAAATAACAACAAATAACAATGCAAAAGTAACACACACGCAAAACAAATCCTAAGAGTCTGAAATTCAGTTAAATTATCATTCAGCGATAGTACAAGGCTTCGCACATTTTAACACCGGGATATAAAACTGAGTTATTGGGACAGAAATCCCTGCTGAGAAAGGGCAAGTAACAGGAAAAAAAGGAACAACTGAGTCATTGAATAATCCCTCCCGGTGCTACTCTCAAGGCGGCTATAAAGTGCCGCCAAATGAAAAGAAAGTCACAATAAATGGCTGCACCTAATTACGAGGTCTTCTATTACCACTAAAGGTGCAAACCTATAAAATATAGGCATATAAAGTCTAATTAACCATAGCTCCGGTTCTCTAATCCAAACGCACTGGTTATGACAAATACTCTCTCTTAATACGAAATGATTTACCAAATAAAAAAAGCGCACCACACACCGAGAGAGGAGCAACTGTTTTCATAAAATATTCGAAAAACACACTTCAAAGCCATTTGACTCTGTTCAAATGAAGAGCCGACATAATTGTGGCAGCCATTCATGTCACGGCCGTGTCAGCACGGAAAAGCATGTCCCAATCCCCACCGCCTCAGTGCCTCTCATGCTTAACCTTTGTCTACAAATAAGGCACTGCTCTCCATCGGACTCATTTTGCACCATCTAATCTGACTTGATTACATCCAACTCGTGTCGAAGCCCAAACCAACATATGGGAGATCAGATTGAAATCAATATGATTGCTGAAGTACAGCCCTGGGCCATCAGATAAGGATGCAGGGATATAGCCAAGTATTAAACACGGAGACAATGAATTATGAGTGCATTATTACTGTATGCTTGCTTCCGAAACATCGATTCATCACTGGAAAACACAGAACAATCCCTCATCTAAGTGTTTAGCCAAATCTACATTTCAAATGCCTTTTTAGGTTGGTTGACAGTCTATGTACAGCGAGGGAAAACATAGTGATACACTGCCTTTAAAACCCAGACCATGCAAACTTATCACACAAAAATGGCTTTTTAAATACCCTCATAAATATTCACAGACTTAATGGGTAGCTCAGGGTTATGAATGTGGCAACAACAGACAAAATTGCCACCACCGCAGAAGTAATAAGCAACTAGCCCGTAGCTGTTCCTGAGAGAGAATAGTTTTAATATCAGCACAGCGCCTATAAAAATAACCTTTAACCTTAACTTTTGTTATATATATATATTTTAAAATAAAGAGATATGAAACTCCTTATGAGACAATACGAGCCATTAAAGGAATTCAAACAAGGATTCATAAGTCCCTATAGACAAAATACTGACATGTTGTATCATTATTGGCTGGTTAAATTCTCATTTCAATTTTCATAGATGTAACCAACATTTATGCTAGACAATTAAAGAACTAAACGAGCATAAAGGGACAAAGCAGGATCATTTCCTTTAAAAAAAAAAAAACATTTGCTCACCTAAAAATATGTTACCACTCAAAACCATATTCTACAGATCACATTGCTGCTGATAAAAGCTCAATGATCCCCAATTATACCAGACAACAAGTAAAAAAAAAATACAAAAGAAAGAACTGTAAAACAGCCTGAAAATGCGAATCAGCTCAACAAAGGAAATCCAAGACCAAACCAACATGCTTAAGTGTCAATATAGGTCGAGTGAAACATGCTCAAATACATCAAGAGGCTTTATTGTCACAGGTATGTTCATTTTCTCTGCTTTGTATGGATTCATATCTGCACTCCACGGGTTCCTGCACTCCACCACATGGTGGGGATATAGAGATTGTGAAAAAACCAGACAAAGAATTATGTTGAAATCATATTGTTGTGATGGATAAAAGTGCACAAAGACATTAATGGCATATAGCTCTGACCAGGTGAGGGCGCTACAGCTAACTGCCCGCATTAACAACGTTAATTAAAGATGGCGAGCTCCTATGAAATACTTCCGATTGCATTATAAAGTTATGAACTACTAGTGAAGGTATAGCAAATCACATTCATATCATGCTCTCTTACACTTCTGCACAAAACAATGCAGGTTGAACATTTTATGAGTGATTGTTTTGATAATACCTCTATGGTGACACTGCATACAAATGTATCCATTTCGCTAAATATAATACATTACAGTAGTTAAATGCTAAACAATTGCGTTTTGATTTATATGTAATTACATGTCTATTACTCATTAATAACAATGTAATAACCCAAACATGAAACACTAATCTACAGTGTGACTATTTGACTTATATTGGACTGTATAATAATCTAATCAAATACTCATCCGTGATTTAATAAAGTGCGCTACGTTTCTTTTATGTAGTTTCAACGCATCAACGCTCAATTCATCAATACAGCGCTTCTGTAATTAAAGTTTGCCCCAATTATAAATCCATCTATGTAAACACAAGTGCAGTCACATCACCGGAGACAACAGAAGTCAGCACTAGCGAGCTGCCTACTAAGGCAGCGTTTTGGACATCTTTGCGAATGCGCGTTCGGAACGCGTCTGTGACGCCCCAAAACGCTGTCAAGGTAGGTTGCTCGCTGTGGGTTTGAGACAGAGCCGCTATCATGCGTCATAATGGGCTTCACTCGTATTTCGGAATGTGAGCACGTCAGATCGGAGCGCATGACAAAGACTAAACTGAATGAGCATGAACACATAAAGCGCGTAGACGTACCACTGTTGTTCCAGCTCCCAGTCCCTGAAGAAGTCAAACTCGAATAGGTCCATGGTCGGTATGTTTCAGTGAGGTGCCGGTGGCCTCATATGCAGGAACTCTGTCTGTCTCCCTCACTGACGCGCGGCGCAGCTCGCACTGCCGCTGCCTCTCTCCGCTCAGCGATACGCAGCCCTGCGGAAGGCGGAGCCAGGGCTCGCTGGAGGCGGTCACTCATTCTGAAAAGACCGGCGCAACACTCTGAACCAGAGCAGCTCCACCTGTGTCCAGAGGACATCACCTGTGATCACACGGTCAAGAGGCTTTAATAATACAAGTTCAAACTGGTTCAGTCGACAAAATGGATTTAATACTCATTTTGATGTAGCCAATCAAAACGGAATCAATGGATTATGTATTTTTTTCCTTGTGCTTTCCAGTAATTACAGCTTATGGTTCTGAGCTAGATGTATTCTCTGTGGTTTTATCTTCAACACAATAAAAACGATGACAACAGTACAAGCTAACAGTGCATAATTAATGCATTTAAATGAGCAGGTTATAAATAAACAAATAAATTGGCATTGCTTACACACACACACATATACATACATACAAGGTATATATTCATATATATATATATATATATATATATATATATACACATAGGGTTGGGGAGTAACGAAATACAAGTAACTTAGTTAAGTATTTAAAATACAAAATTTGAGTGACTGTATTTCATTTTAAATGGGTGGTAATCAGATTACAGTTACATCTGAAAAGTGTTTTAGATTACCAAAGTGATTACTTTGAATTTTAATGTCATTTAAACAGCGATTGGTGATTCTCTGACTCTGACCGTCTGAAAAAGAGGAGTTCAGTTTCATGTTTTCCACTGTTTTCATGTTTTGTGAGTCATTTTATAATTCACTCGTCACTGCAACTTTTTCTCACTATTTGTTTTTTTTCCCTCACAATTGTGAGTTTGTGTTTCACAATTCTGACTTCTTTTTCTCAGAATTGCGAGATTTAAACTCACAATTGCAAGTTATAAAGTCAGAATCTGGAGATATAAACTTGCAATACTGACTTTTTTTCTTGCAATTGTGAATTTAGTATGTGAGTTTATATCTCATAATTCTGACTTTTCTCAATATTGTGAGTTTATTACTCATAATTCTGACTTTTCTCAATATTGTGAGTTTATATCTCATAATTCTGACTCTATAACTCACAATTGCAACTTTATATCACGCAATTCTGAGGGAAAATTCAGAATTGTGAGATAAAAACTCACAATGACCTTTTTTGTGTTTGTTTCACACTTATTAGTATTCCAAAGTATTCTAAAGTATTTAGATTAAGTTACTAAACTTGAGTAATGTAACCAAATACGTTACAAATGACTTTTTAAAGCATATATTTTGTAATCTTTGGTGAAATACGTTTTAAAAGTAACATACCAAGCCCTGTATATATACATATAGTCGTTAACCTCAGAAATATTAAAATGTTATTATCACAATCAAAATCAAAAATATTGATTGATTGATTAATGACTAAATCAACCTAATAACATTTACACATGAATTATCCTGCTGACCTCTGAATGATTTTTATATATATATTTATATCCTCATACGCAGGATTATACAGTGACGCCTATTGATCAATATGGAATTAATAATAATTAAGAAATCACTATATATAGATACCTCTGAAATTATACTCAACTTATATTCATTGTCAAACAAAAGTTTGCCAATAAGAATGATGACTTCATGATATAAAGTCCACTGTGTCGATGGTTATAAGTAACAACGAATATCCAAACATCAGCATGATATTCAAATGCTGATGCTTGTCAAAGTAAAAACTTCCAACAAATCAAGTTTATTGCAGCTGTAACCAAAGAATTAGTTGCAACAGTGCACTTCTGAAGGCAGCGGTACCAGAGAAATGTGAGCAAAGCTGCTTGGCAAATATATTCACATCCCTGATAACACAATAGAAACATTACATGGGCGAAAAAAAAAAAAAAACACACTGTCAGGAATATGCCTCTTTGCATTATTCCCAGATACAAATGTTCAGTACAAGTAATAAAGCACATGTCTTTTTGCTTTTTCCGAAACCAAACCGCAAGACAGACCCACATATGTTTGTTGTCGACATTATGATGATTTGGCGAGAACCATATGGTGATCATGCTCCGTGCGGCACATTGCTACAACAAATGTGACTTTTTGCATACTTCGCCCGGGGATGCCCTCTCAAAATTCATAGCGTAGACTTGGAAGTGATATTAATCTTACCTTGAAATAACACAGCGGGAGAGGAGAAATAAATTTCTGAGGCAGAATGGCTTTCCGGATGTTATACGAATGAATGCTTTGCTGATGGATTTCACAATGGTCAGGCAGCACAGAAAAGATGCCACTGCGTCTAACAATAGCTCACACTGATACAATACAGTTTATGCCCTCAGCGCCCGCTCTTTACTAGCAGTGCGATAAAAGCGGAAAAGATGAGTCAGGCTATCTCTCCCTTCTGCTTAATGTAAATAAAATATAATCGTTATTTCTGTATCTAAGTGAACTTGATCTTGCATTCTTATTTTTTGCAATCTTCAGTGAATTCCAACAAGCCATCGAGAATCTTTTCATGAGGTCATCTCTTCTGAACTCAATAACATTTCCATGTTAACCTCAGACGAATGCATAGAAGTGACAATTCTGAAGCTTATCGTGGCAGAACAAGAAGTGCAATAGGGCGATTTGAGAGGCTATTTCAGGATCTAGGCTAGTGTGTGAGTGAACAGGTTGAAGCTGTTCAGGTGAAATGGTGCTTTAGAGCAAGGACGGATTACGGTTCTGCGAAGCCTCGGGCACCGGCTCTCTTCGGAGGATCCCTCGTCACAATTGTACTGTGAGATGAAATGTCCAAATAACAGTATTTTGCCATGAAACTTAACAAACGTACAAAGCAATGCTGTGTGTTGGGCTAAATGCGCTCGTTGTGTGTACTTTTACCAGCTGAGAACTCACAAAGAGCTTATAAAATGTGCAAAGGAGTCAAAACAGTGCCAGGAATTTCTCTGTTACACACAAACAAAGAGTGTCAAACTGTAGTGGAGAACAATTAGACATGCTTGAAGATCCTGTCCTTATTGGGACATCACATCCTGTTTGTGGTTTGTTTTTGGTCTGTGTTGTGATTATATTCAGGGTTGGGGAGTAACGAAATACAAGTAACTTAGTTACGTATTTAAAATACAAAATGTGAGTCACTGTATTTCATTTTAAATGGGTGGTAATCAGATTACAGTTACATCTGAAAAGTGTTTTAGATTACCAAAGTGATTACTTTGAGTTTTAATGTCATTTAAACAGCGATTGGTGATTCTCTGACTCTGACCGTCTGAAAAAGAGGAGTTAAGTTTCATCAACATTTTAATACTTTTAAGAGGATCATAAAAAATTTGTTATTTTTATTTAGTTCTGTCCTGAACAAGACAAAATGACTGAACTTATATAAAAAATTGCCCAACTGTCAACTGAACTGTCCTGTCATGACCTGATGATCCACGACTGTTTTCATGTTTTGTGAGTCATTTTATAATTCACTCGTCACTGTGACTTTTTCTCACAATTAGTTTTTTCCACTCACAATGAGTTTGCATTTCACAATTCTGACTTCTTTTTCTCAGAATTGCGAGATTTAAACTCACAATTGCAAGTTATAAAGACAGAATTGGGAGAATATAAACTTGCAATACTGACTTTTTTGTTCTTGCAATTGTGAATTATAATTCTGACTTTTCTCAATATTGTGAGTTTATATCTCATAATTCTGACTTTTCTCAATATTGTGAGTTTATATCACATAATTCTGACTTTTCTCAATATTGTCAGTTTATATCTCATAATTTTGACTTTTCTCAATATTGCGAGTTTATATCTCATAATTCTGACTTTTCTCAATATTGTCAGTTTATATCTCATAATTTTGACTTTTCTCAATATTGCGAGTTTATATCACATAATTCTGACTTTTCTCAATATTGTGAGTTTATATCTCATAATTCTGACTTTTCTCAATATTGTGAGTTTATATCTCATAATTCTGACTTTTCTCAATATTGTGAGTTTATATCTCATAATTCTGACTTTTCTCAATATTGTGAGTTTATATCTCATAATTCTGACTTTTCTCAATATTGCGAGTTTTTTATCTCATAATTCTGACTTTTCTCAATATTGTCAGTTTATATCTCATAATTCTGACTTTTCTCAATATTGCGAGTTTATCATAATTCTGACTTTTCTCAATATTGTGAGTTTATATCTCATAATTTTGACTTTTCTCAATATTGCGAGTTTTTTATCTCATAATTCTGACTTTATAACTCACAATTGCAACTTTATATCACTCAATTCTGAGGGAAAAAGTCAGAATTGTGAGATAAAAACTCACAATGACCTTTTTTGTGTTTGTTCCACACTTATTAGTATTCCAAAGTATTCTAAAGTATTTAGATTAAGTTACTAAACTTCAGTAATGTAACGAAATACGTCACAAATGACTTTTTAAAGCATGTATTTTGTAATCTGTAGTGAAATACAATTTAAAAGTAACCTACCCAGCCCTGAATATATTTCAGTCAAACTCTGATTAGGTGTGCACCAGGGTTCAGACGGCAGCGTTCACACTTACTCAAATGAATCGCACTAACAGAGCAATCGCACCAGAGTTCGTTTTAATCTAGCCAAACCTGCCAAGTGTGAACACATGCTTCAAATGAGATCTAAAGTGAGATATAAAGCCTCAAAGGTGCATTTACGACAAAACCACAAAAGAGAAGTCAATGTGGCATGAATAGTACGCTACAGTAAAGCTGTAACAAGTGAGGGCACAAGTCACAGTTCTCATTTCTCTATATCTATATTGGTTTTTGTTTCTGTTGAGGCCTGCTTTGGCCATGTAAGACATGTTCAACAAGATATGTTGACCCAAGAAGCACATTCATGTCCAAATAACCCTATTCATACCCCTAAACCTAACCCTACCCATAACTTATCCCTAAAATCAGAGGGACATGATAGGTGAATAGGCCTATTGACATGAACCGTAAACCTGTCCCTTGAATCTAATTGTTTGATTGGAATGTTGTTCCAGGATCAACCAAGATTTTGATCCAGGATGCTGTACTTTGTGAAATCATGTTCACTTGCTTTGCCGTGAGGTTTTTATCCCCATATAGTGACAAGAAACAGTGACTGTCATCCTACAAAAAAAGCTCCATAAAATTATCATAAAAGCATTCGCACATGCAAAACGTGTGAGAACCAGAACTTTGTTTTGTTCTGATTTTATTTGAAATGACGTCAGTTCGTTCTTCGATTTCATTGGAAGCCTTTAGAGTTGCTTTGTGCAAGAGTTGTTTTTCACGCTCAAACGGTGACATCACACATTAAAAGTTGAACATGTAAAAAATAATTTCTTGAAAATACTGCAGCCTACATGACACAGAGTAACAAGACGATCAGAATCATTTTAATTAAACTCCTGATCAGCCTAATAATGAATTTTGTAACTGCTTTTCAAATGCACAGGGGATAAAGAAACACTGCAAAACCATTGAACAAACAGTTTGCTAATGATGAGTAATTTGTTCTTTAAACACTTTCGGGTTTAAAAGGCGCAACATATTAGTTTGATTACAGTTCAATGAGAGATGCTGCTTGCATTTGTTCATAAATGAACCGTGGCTTTGGACCACTCATGTGAACATCCCACCCGGTCGGGTGACATCAGAACTGCTGGAAACGTGGTGGAAATAGCCTCTGGCAGCTGGTGTGATAAATGTCTCGAGAAATACTTCATCATAACAGCCAAGGCCACACGACTGGCACCTCATCCCGTTTAATCTCATTGAGATGAATAAGCGAGCCATTTCGGCTGTGCTGATACGGTCTAAGGGGGATCGCCTCCTAATTATACCACTGTAATTTCTCAGTTAATTATCTCCTGCCCACTGTCCAATTCAAACTTTCCACTGTCGTCGTCCTACAGTTAGGTCAGTACTGTTATTTTCAGGTCTTCCACTCCATATTCTTCTTAATACATGGAATTAATATTAAATGGAAATAATCTGATCATTATCTTTTTATCGCAATTAAGCGAATTTTATTGCAATATTTGGTTTGAGTGGATTTGAGTGGATAGCTGACTTTGGCAGTTTGATCCGAAGCACTGATTCGAAACAAAAGATTGGTAAAGTTTCACGAAGCAGTGTTTTGAAATCGTTTTGAAATTTAGTAGACCACAACTTGAAAGTACTTTGCGCTTTGAGAAGCACGGTTATGCAACAGTTGATTCTGAAGTGCATCCAAAGAACAGCTGCTCAGAGTTGGAGTTTTCTCACTCTTCTGAAAAAGGTGAAATCTTATTTCAGTTCAGTGGTTCACAGTGCAAATAGGGGGAATAACAACAACATTCTCTCTACGTAATTATTCACTTAAAGGAAAGCGATAGATTTCTCCAGAATTTTGCTTTGCTTTGAGTTTTGGAAGTCATTTACCGACGTCAGTGTGTTTTAATAACGAAAAAATGGATCATATCATTGCATTTGTGTTTGAATAATTAGTTTTATGACAGTTGCATATTAAACTTAAATTTAGTTTATCCTTCCTATTTTGTTGTTTTTGGGGGGGCGTGTTAGAGTGGGATTCTGTTAGGTGGTCCTCAGAAAAAAATTGGAAGACAAAGTGGCTGAAAAAGTTTGAGAAACACTGATTTAAAGGAATAATTCATTTAAAATAATTTTTTTTTTTTTTATAGTGGAACATGAAAGGAGATGTTTTGCAGAATGTCCACGCAGCTCTTTTTCATACGCCAACAGAAGATGGTGATGAGTGGTTGTCAAGCTCCCTAACAGAAAAAAAAAGTGATAATTAATTCATTTACACAGATTTCACATTTAATTTTGAGTGTCTACATACAAATCAATGAGATTATAAAGGACGCCGCATCAAAAATTCAGGTACATGCTCAAACTTTTCACTTGGCCTTGATTTCTAAAAATCCTTTCTTTGAATCGGTCTTAAGTAATATTCTAATTTTCTGAGATACTGAATTTGGGATTTTCCTTACTTGTGAGTTCAAAATGAAAAGAAATAAACATTTGAAATATATCAGCCTGAATGTAACAAGTTTCACTTTTTGAATGGAATTAGTGAAATAAATCAACTTTTTGATGCTATTCTAATTCTATGACCAGCACCTGTACACTCACAGGAATTTTCAGCAAAATTTGACCAAAATATGGGGTTGTTCCTATGAATTCAGAAGACTTGGAATATATCATGTGAGTTTTATGGTGCTTTTGACAGCCCCTGCGATGTAAGCTTTCATTGTGGGGGAAAAAAAACCAGCATGAACTTTCTTCAAAAAACCCCGTGCGTTCAAAAGAACAAAGCAAGTGCGGGGTTGGAACACACGAGGGCGAGTAAATGACAGAATTATCATTTTTTTAGGAGAACTATTCCTTGAATAACTGTGGCTTGAACAAAAGGCACAACACCTCTGTCGTCAGTCGAACACATTTATTTGATGACTTCCCCTGTAACAATAACTCTGGCACTTTAACACGGATCTCCTGAGTTCACTGATAATTGGCAGGCGCACTGGCGGCAGGGCACTGCCACATCCACGGCTCGACAGCACTCCTGCCTGCTGAGTGACAGATGTTAATTAGCCCCTTTGTAAACTGCTGCTACACTCAGACTGAAACCATTTCTCCGTTCCTCTCTCACACACATGAGATGATAATAGATTTAATCAAAAGTCCAGATTCAGTCAGCAGAGTCAGGTGAAACACCTTGATCTATATCTTGAAGCTGTGCTGGGTAATCCGATTCTAAACATTAAGCGCTTAATTAGATTATATTACATTTTAAAATACTTGTAATCAGACTACAGTTACTTAATTCATTACATGTTATTCTAAAAAAAATTCCTTACTTTATCTTTTAAATGTTCCTTTCTTTAAAAAAAAAGCCTGCTTACATCCCTTCAGATGCATTTACAGAAAAAAGTGTTTTCTTAACGTTGCATATCTAATCAGCTTCTGACAAACATATGAATGATTATTTGAATCAAGTGAGTCGTTTAAGCACATATTACTGCTTTATCTTTCAAGCACATAAATTCATGTCATTTCATGTTCGCATGCAATGCAGTGATTCCCCAACTTTTTTTTGTCAGTGTAATATATTTACTCTGATATTTTAAGTTAATAATATAGGTCAATAATGAAATTAATTCAATGATAATAAATAAAAATCACGGTTCTCATATGACATTTACATTTTTATGATATATTTAATTATTATCTTTTTATTAAACTCACAAACCCCAGTGAAAGCCTGATGGAATATTTTCTTTCTCTTTGTATTTTTATCCAATTTGACTTGGGTCAAAAGTAATCTAAAAGTAACCAAAAAGTACTCTGATTATATTACCTTAAATATGCGATGTAATGGATTACGTTGCAATTTCTGTCATGCAATTTGGAATGATTCCCAGCACTGGTTATTAATCTAGTTGAGTTGACTGATCTGACCATTAATGACCAAAGTTGCGAATTTAGTGCAAATTTGGAATTTCACTTGAAATATTTGCGAATAAAGCGCCATTTCCATCCCATGTGTTCAAGACCACAAAATCACCACTTCCTGGCACAAAATACGTGTAATAAGAATGGAAGTCAATCAGGGAAGCAACTGTGGCTCTTTTTTCATACATCATAAATGACTTGCAATAATGTTATCTTGTATTCAGATGCCTGTTGTTTGGAAACACAATCATGGGAATTATACCAAATCATTCTGATGACATACTTTGGCTCAGGCACTTCACAATGACCAAATCAACATTTGAGATGCTGTGCAATGAAGTTAGTGTAGTTATCCAATCACATCCTCTGTTGAGGCAAAGTCACATGAGGTTTTTTTTTTGCGCATCTAGGGATTTATTTGGCAAATGTGTTTACATCGTAATTGACCCTTCACAAAGACCCGCCCCCTTTAGTTACTGTTCTCACGAAGAGAAAAATACATCACGGAGCAAATAGGACACTGACGACATGCCGACAGACATATGAAAGAGTTTTAAATTTAAAATATTGTAATGTTTTAAAGAAGTTGAATCAATAAATAGCGTCTAGTGTGTGTTTAATGTGTGGTGACAGATCGCTGTAGCTCCTCGATCATCTCTTCATACTAGTTCATTTATAGCATCAAATAAACATGAATGAACATCAGAAGGAATGTTGTTTCAAGACGTGATTCAAGTTCACCAACGTTAATCTACTAACTCCCCTGACCGCTTTGATGACAAAATGCACTCAAAAAAATAACTTGTTGGTCTAACTTAATTAAATTATGACACCTATTTCCACGCATTTGAACTGATTAATTTGAACTTAAACTAGGTTAATTGTACTGATGAGTAAAATTCATCCTAATTTAATGAATCGTACCAATTTCATTTGATGTATTCTGTGAATTGTTTTAAATATCAACATAATAGAGCAGTAAACATTAAAAAGTATCTCCATTTTCTCATCTTGCTAAAAACTGCTTAAAATAACATTTTATTTTAACATTTACTCTCCCAGTTCAGCTGCTTTGCAAAGCATGATGGGAAGTGAAAGTCTTGTTTGATTGAGTCCTGGTTGGGTTTACTTGATTGAAACATGTTATTTTAACATGAAATCATCAAGTTAAGTCCAAAATTAATCGTTTCAAGTCAATTTAACATGAAGCAATCACGTTTGAACCAGAAACCTGATACAATTGTGTTCAATCAAAATAAGTTGTTTAAATAAACTGAACAGCATCAAAAAATCATTTTTTTGAGGGTGGCGGATTCGGGGTTATGATTGGTCAGATCGCCTGTCTGTTTGCGAAGGTCAATTGAGTGCATGCGTTTTTTTATGTTTTTAGAATATATGAGCATTTTGGCGTTAAGTTAAATGTTTTTTAAGCAATATCCCAAAAAATTTGCATTAAAATAGCTGGATGGAAGCATATCTGTTGAGAGATTCAGAAATATTTTGGTCATTTTACATGTAAATTATTTTACTTTTTTATCGCTGAATTGAATAGAATTGGGATGTTTAATGAGTAGACCAACTCCTGATGGATAAAATAATTTGTTACACGTTTTTGTTCAGTAAAACAATGCCTGAATTTGTCTATTTGGCATTCAATAGCAAAATGTCAATTTGAAAACATGTCTGCCATCGGTCGAGCAAATAGTAACTTGCGTTATTGCTTGACTCAAGGCCGCTCAAACAAACAAAGTGTCATAATAAAGTGCACATTAAAAAGATAGGAAAGAATTTTAGCGTCCAAAAAATGACTTTATATAATTTCACAATGTAATTTCCTGAGTAATCCAACCTTTTGTTTTATATATTCATAAACCTTTCGTGCTGCTATTGTTCTCTTCAGAACTAAAGGAGTTTGATTGAAAGAGTTCTTGAGTCATTTTCATTTATATTCCCTGTAGATTCTGCATATCTCCTGCTTCTTTCTCTTGCTCTTAGACAGCAGTCATCCAGAACGTTTGAAGAGTGCAAAAAAAAAAAAAAAAGAATAAAGAAAAAGAAGTGAGAAAAAGGGGGGGAGGGGTGTGCTATAATGCAGTGCACAAAACCAAAATGCCTGTGGCTAATTTCTGCAGTAAAATCTCTTTGGCACTGATAGGTTTCTCAATACTTCTTTTGTGTTTTCAAAGCTTCAATTGATCTGGAGAGAAAGAGAGAGGGTGTTTTTTTTTTTCCCTGCTAATTGCAAAAGTGTCAAAGAAGAAAAGCTCTGATATGAATAAACAAAGCTACGTGAAAAACAAATGAACATTATTGTAAAGTCATCAATCTTTTATGATCATTATAAAGTTTAAACAAGCAATTTTGCCATATTATGCAATATTTACGTCATTAACACTACGATTTTCACATTTCTGAAGTAAATTTCAATGGTGCGCACCTGAAAAAACGGCCATCGTGATGCTTAATTGCTGTTCCCAAGATGGTCATGGCCTGGATAGCAGTTTGCCGGTCGATGGCGTTCCACGAAAAACTTTGCATGATACAGAGAGAAGGAGGAATCTGTTATTTGTCATACATGCAACATACAATACATAATTATCTCATGCATAAATATGTTCAGGGCTCAGTACATGTTAAGCTCGACTGACAGCACATGTTTATTATCTAAAGAACACCTAAAACGATCATAACAAAGACAACTTTTGATGTTGAATGCCTGAGCCAATAAACCTGAAAAATATTCAGGTTTAAAACAAATAAAAATATTACTCATGAATTTTGTTTTACAAATGTTTTGACCCGCCCCCTTTAGTTACTGTTGCTATGTCCGCTCTCATGCCACACATCATGTTCTCACGCAGTGAAAATACATCGAGGAGCAAAGAGGACACTGACAACACGTCAACAGACAAGACAGAGCAGGTTACTTTTGATATGAAACAGTTTCATATTTAAAATATTGTAATGTTTTGAAGAAGTTTAATCAATAAATAGCGTCTAGTGTGTGTTTAATGTGTGGTGACAGATCGCTGTAGCTCCTCATGAACCGATCATCTCTTCATACTAGTTCATTTATAGCATCAAATAAACATGAATGAACATCAGAAGGAATGTTGTTTCAAGACGTGATTCAAGTTCACCAACGTTAATCTACTAACTCCCCTGACCGCTTTGACGCACAAAATGGCGGATTTCAGGGTTATGATTGGTCAGACCGCCTGTCAATCAAACCTCCAGCGACGGGTCAATTGTATTCCTGATATGTGAAACTGGAATTTCAACTAGTAAGAAATCAATTCTTGAAATCAACAAGTGAATCTGAATGGCAGCCTATGGCGACATTTCACTAATGAAATTACAAATATCAAGAATTCTAATTTTTACTAATGGAAATGTAATGCCTGATTTCAGAATTGTGATTCCTGATATCATGAATTCATATCCAAATTGACCATTTTTTAATTAGGGGGGGGGGGGGGTGTCCCCCCCTCAGTCTCCTTTAATATTACACATTTTTATCACATTCCTTTAACATTGTTCCTGCAAAGAGACATTTTAAGTAAAAATTGAATGGATTAACTTCTCCATCTCTATAGAAACTCACAGGAGAAGGATCAGAGATCACTCAACTGTCTTCACTGACGTTGGCTCTGCGTACGCACAAAGTTATTCTTAACTATGCGGAGTCACTGGCCACGGCCACATCCTGTTGCTCACATTTCCACAGCTTTCACTGAAAATGAATGAGTTCAGTTTGCTTTATTGCTGGTTCACTGCCAGTGTAAAACACCCCAGTTCTCACAATTAACTAGTGTACAACATGGCAAGATCCAGTCCATACAAATAATATAACAGATCAATGTTGACAAGACACCAAGTCTGTCATGCCAACCGCTTACTATGCGAACAAACAAAGATCTAAATAATTTTGTTTGGAACAACAGGAGAACAGTGAAAAGCATCATTGCCACCTCAGTGTTTGCACATTTGACAATGACATGTGCATTATGAGTGTATATACAGATGCAATCTCAACTCTATTGAGAAACATCAATTATTCGGTGTCAGTTCGAAAGGCAGAGCTTTATATCTGCAAGCCTTTCATTCCAGGCATCATCTGTTTGTGCCGAGCGGGAGAAAGTTCTCTGGCAGAAATAATGACCAAATAGAAGCAGGTCTTTGAAGACAAGAATCAAAGAATTCCAGCTGCTGGATCGAGGGAATTGATAATGACAGTGTTTTTCATCGGGGCAGTGAGATTAATCATAGACTGAGGGGAGAGGATAGAGGGAAAGAAGAAAAGGAAAAAAAAAAAACAAAACAAGGCAAACATTTCTACCGATCCTAATTTTTCTGGCGTGGACTGACTGCTGAGCTCTATAGGTGCTGGTTTTTGGAGCAGACTGGGAGCGAGCTCATTAATGCTAGTGTGGATGGATCAGAGGAGAGACTCGCTATGTTCTCTCTTTCTTTAACAGAAAGAAGAAAAAAAAAAAAACATCCACGAGATGGAAGAGGGAAATGATAAAGGCCGTGCTGCCTTAACTGAGGTGAGTCACTACTGGTGTATGAGCGGAGTGATCTACAGCAATGGCAGCACGCAAAGTTGGTTTAATGTCACCTTGTCATGCTATTTTGCTTCAGGGCCGTAAGAAATCACAACGCTGTTGGAAATGCACTGGGGATTTTAGACAGGCATTTTTTGAATGTCTTACGGCATATTCCCTTTTCTGTTCTATTTTGGATCACACATGTCAGCGATTATACAGTAATTCCAGTGATCAATTTGCCTTCAAAGAACAATTTCGTTTGAACTGCTCACGATATTAAGATTAAACGCTCGAGTGATATTGTAATATCAGTCAATATTGATGCTTATTTATATAGTTTATATTTTTTTGATCAGTGATATTTTACATCATTATTTAATAATAATAATTATTTAATAATCCATATTTCTATCATTTTGTGTAGGCGCAAAAATCACATAAAATAAAAAAATACTGTGCAAAATTTGGGTTCGGTAAGATTTTTTTAACATTTTTGCAAGAAGTCTCTTATGCTCATCAAGGATAAAAAAATAAAAATAAAACAGTAAAATTGTGAAATATTATTTTATTTTGTCTTCAGTGTCACATGATCCTTCTGAAATCATTCTGATATGATGATTTGCTGCTCAAGAAACATTTATTATTATTATCAATGTTGAAAACAGTTGTGCTGCTTCATATTTTGTGAAAACAGAGTGACTTTTTTCAGAATTCTCTGATAGAAAGTAAAAAAAACATTTATAAAAGCATTTATTTAAAAGCATTTATTTGAAACGGAAATGCTTTGTAACATTATAAATGTCACTTTTTCAGAATTTTGCATTTGCTAAATATAAATATTAATTATATAAAAATAAATAAATAAATAAAGGTTAAAAATTCACTGAGCCAAGTCAAATTTTGTTCCTTTGATTTTTCATTGTAGGCCTACATCAAATTACATGCATTAAAGTGAATTATTGAGGATTTCTTTCAATTATAAATATTAAAATAGACATAATATAGACATATTGGTAAATATTAAGCAGCAAATGTGCTTATGAGACAAAATATGATCCAACCAACCTGTGACCCATGCAGTGTCCGGTAAAGCCTTTCATTCTGATGGGCAGAACTCTCTGAGCTGAGAGTCGGTGGACGGTGTGACCTTTTAGTGAGTGTAGGGGATAAAATAAACTGCTGTCAGTGGTAATGAGCCATCTGGACCTCTCATCCAGCCACTGTCCTACCTGAAGACCCCATCAATCTGCTCCACGGCTGTTGAGGGGTGAAGGAAACATCTACCATGCCCCACACATGCAGCTCTTCCCTCACTGTACCTGAGCAGTCAGGTGTTATGTGAACTAGACTGCTTATAAATTTACATTTCAGAGTAAGATAAATAAATGCAGCATAAACATACTCACTCAAATTCTCTCGCACACTTTGGATGAGTCTGTATTTATCCAGCGCGATACTATAGGGTTAATCCGACGTGCTTATTTTGGTCAGACACACAGTGCTCCCTGCTGGAACTGACCGGAACTTTACACTTACTGCCCAAGGGGACAGTTTTTAATGGTTTGTAAGAGGTGGGGAGCATTTTAACTCCTGGAATCGGGGCTTACCTCTAAAAATGAAGGTGCTGGTGGGAAAGTCTGGATTAGACCTCCAGAACCTGGAAAAAAGCCTCAAGTAGCAACATAAAATACAAGTGAAATAATTAAACAATGATAAACTATTGTTTCTTGCAAAGTGGCCATTGTCAAAAAAAAAGGCTGTTTGATCAAAAATACAATACAAACAGCAATATTTGTTAGAATTAAAATAGCTGTTTATTTTAATGTATTTTAAAACGCAATTTACTCCTGTGATGTCAAAGCTGTCAGTCTTCAGTGTCGCGTTATCCTTCAGAAAAAAACAATATTTTATGCTTAATTTTAATTTAGTCATTATTTGGTGAAAATCTTGATATTTATTTACTTTTTTACACCATGCCTATGTGTAAGTGAGAGAGCCACTGTATATTGTAACACGCCACACAAGCCATTTGGACTACTATACATGATACACATGTAGTGCTTTTTATTCTTTTCAAGGCTTGATAGGTTCAACATAGACTTTTAAAACATCCGTTTGGAGTTTCTTCTTCTGAGGTCCACGGAAAGAAAGTTATACATCAAAAAGGAATAGGCTTGTATTACTGTAGACTTCATATATTCTATACTATGAGTTAACAGAACAGTGGGAAAAGTCACAGGGGAAGATTTAAAATATGGGTCTGACCATAGAAGACTCAAAGGTCCCACATAAACCAACAACAACAATGACAGCCTGTGCAGTGGCTTGTCACTTCTCACTTGGCTTTTTGGATCCTTGGACACTGTCAAATGCAGCTCACACACACGCACACTCTGAACAACATCGACTGCCTCCTCACTCGGAGTGATTCACTGCCACTTCACAACACCACTCTTCAGAGTCTGGGACTGACATTTCCCACATCCAGACTGCTGCTGCTGACAGCCACGGAGAAGAGATGAAAAAAAGACAGGTGGAGTAGGTCTGGCTTTATGTTTAGAGACAAAGATATGCCTTGTGGAAGATAATCCAAGTGTTCAGTTTTTACAGTTATTGGGTCAGGGAACTTCCTCAGAAGGACTGGTAAACTTAGATGATCTGCATTTAATAGGTACTTTCCACAACGGGTATAAAATAGCCTGAAATTATTCAACAAACGTTCAGTGAAAGGTGTGAAAACTGTAGAAAAGGTGAACATTATAAAAGTTGTTTTGCAATTTTGCAACCTTGTTACCAACATTTCTGACTTTTTATCCCAGAATTCTGACTTTATAACTCAGAATTCTGAGATAAAAAGTCGCAAAAATGTCATTTTTTTTTTCAGTGGCGGAAACGGGCTTCCATATATATATATATATATATATACACACACACACAGTCAAACCAAAAATTATTCAGACATTTTTGATATATATTTTACTAGTGGGTGCAGGACACTGTAGTCCATTTATGTAAGTGCGGATAGCAAAATAAAGTAAACTGTGACATATTATAACCAAATTATATATATTATTATACCCAAAAATTCTTCATACAGTGGACTATAGTAAAAGTGATAAAAAATATGGGAACAAAAACCATTCTGACCACATTTTGCGTAAGTGTTGTTTGACATATCAAAATAATTTTTTCTGACAGTTTAACTCATCAAGTGTCATATTGTACAACCATTTTTTGATAACTATAGCAAATAAACTGTTTTAATGAGTGAAATGTCTGAAACCTAAATCTTCTTAAGATATTATAAAGCAAACAGTAACATTAAATTAACCATGACTAAATGATGGTATATCAAAAGACTATGATTAAGAGGACTCTACTGAGAATTCCTTTGAAGAGATAAGGGATATTTTTCACATCCTGTCTTAAGTATCAAATGTTTTTGAGGTTGTTAAACCGACCAGACAGGGTCATCGGTCAAATCTGTGAGACGGGTAAAGCCAGCAGGTGGTCTTGACTGCTTATTGAAGTGCTCAAAATCCATCCTGCCATTAAAAGAATGCCTACAAGGAGCACTTGCATGTCAGAACTTCAGCCTCGCTTTACTGGTGCAGGTCTTTAGAACATCGCCATCCACTGTGGGTCACTCTGGCAGCATGAGAGGGGTTAAACTCATCGCTAATCATTTTCGCTTAGAGGTCTTGAACAAGAAATGAATTACAGCAACAGTCTTTCACAGAACTGTTAACATTTCCATTTCCTTTGTGAACCTTTGCTTAAATAACTCAACCAATGCCAAGGCCACTGCTTTCAAATACTGAAAATAAGTATTTTATTGAAGATAATCTGAATAGGCTGGCTGTTCAAATTTTAAGTCTTCTTCAGAAGCGCTTATTGCATCGGTCACTGCTTTAAGAGAGAAAGCAGCCTTCAACGATGTACAAAAAAGTATTAACAACTTAAATGAATCTGAATAGGTTAAGAGAGTGCTATATCCATTAGTACTTCACTTCATGTGTTTTTACTGATCGGATATCTGATCCCTGACTCTTTGACGTTGTTCGAAATACAGATGCTAGGAGCACAAAACACCTCTGACGTTTTCTTAAAAGGCCAATGAGAATTGGCGAGTAAAATGTGCATGCCTAGCCTTCACTCATTCAACTTTGTTCTTCAGAGCCGATACAGTATCTCTTACTACAAAGAGAAGCGATCATTCATCCATTCACCTCCCTCACTGCTGGAAATACAGCATAGTCAATTTCTCTCCCAGCGGCACACATGTGTGCAGAGCGTTCCCCTGGGTGCTTCAGTGGTGATCTTGATGAGGCAATTTCCTTTAAAAGAACAAATTCTTCTAAAAGAGAGGAATACACGGTGGATTGTGGTTATTCCAATATGCCTTTCCTTCCATGTTTTTCTGGGTGCGGTTGATTTATGTACGCTCACGATTTTTGCCTGTACTCATGTTGAGACATCATTTGTGAATGGTTCATGTCCTCGCTGTGAGAAGATGACCATGAGTACATTGTGTTCACAGCTCTCATTCTTTTTCAAAAGACAGAGAGTCACTTCAGCTGCTTCCTGTCCTGGTCCTTCTACCTCCGGGTATGAGGCATCGGTGATGTGCGTTGAGAGCAAGCAAGGGGGCGAAATAGGAGTTTCGATCGGGTGAATCCCTGTGGGCCTCCCATTCCTTCACTCGCTCGTGTTTTCCTGTCCTGAGCACTTACGGCTTGATGATGGGAACTTGGGGTCTGAGCGGGACACCCTGCTGTACTCTGCTCCATTTCTTTTTTCCCAGAGGTGCACGAGGAGCTGACAAAATCATGGAGAGTACATTTTTTTCTGCCAGTACCCGATATACCAGTTTAGAGCTTACCAGGTGTACAAAGAGGTTCCTCAGGTGGAACGGGAGGTTGTGCCACCTGTTTCATGCAGCTACCTGGCAGAATTGTCCAAAGCTCCTGTCCAGGGTGTGCAAGTTTACCTCATTGCTCATGGTAAGGGCTTACAACACTGCTTTTCGTTGTGTCATTCAGCGACTGGCTAAGCCCAATGGAGTATGAAGGTAACGGCGGAGGCTCAGTGTTAGGCGATGTCCGCACTCGTGGTCCAGGATCACCACCTGTGGCTTAGCCTGACAGAGATGTCGAGAAAGTGCCATCGCCATATTCCAAGGTAGCCTATTCAGCAACACTGTTGAGGAATTTGTACAGCAGTTCTCGACAGTCAAGAAACAAACAGAGGCAATGAAACATCTTGACTCAATGCGGGTTGGCTTCCACCCTCTGGATCCCAGAGGCAGCAAACCTGCCTGTATTAGTCGTGGCCTAATGGTGAGGGAGTCGGGCTTGTAAACTGAAGGTTGCTGGTTCGATTCCCACGCCTTCAGGAATTGAAGGTGGGGATTGGGAATGAACAGCACTCTCTCCACCTTCGATACCATGACTAAGGTGCCCTTGAGCAAGGCACAAAAAAATTGCTCCGCTTGTAAGTCGCTTAGGATAAAAGCATCTACCAAATGAATAAATGTAAATGTCCAAAGCATTATTTTTGGTAGATTGCCTGTTCTTCGTGGAGGGTGGCCCCTGCGAAGGTTGCTCTGGCCCCGCCACTGCCTGGACCAGCAGCCAGACCAGCACAACGGTTCTCACACAGGAAGGTCTCCCGTCCATCAACAGGCTATTAAGAACCCACAGATGGCTGTAAAGCAGACCTGAGACGGGCAACCCGAAGAAGGAGGAGAAGCTGCTGACCTGCTCAGACTTATTTCCTTTTGTCAGACACCACCAGGCAGATGGCTACCACACAGTTTCCTCTTTCTCAGGGTCACACACACGGTGCTCATGGCTCTCGTTATCATGATGGCCAGGCATCAAAAATTCGCAACAGAGCCTTGGTGGATGTGCATACCTCGCCTCCTCACATTCTGCTGCATCAGGCATGGTCACAAGATCACGTAATCCTGACAAGCTGCGATAAGGGACAGCTTCTTCCACTGTCACAAGTCTTAGGTGCTTCAGCACACAGGAATGTCAAAGGACACAAGTTCTTGTTCCAAAATGCAGCGAGAACCCTGGCATCGGTATGCTGGGTGTGGTTCATTTAGTGCACCGGGTACAGAGTTCGGACGCATGGCTATCCAACACATCATGTTGGCTTCTCAGGACAATGCGGCTTGGCTAAACGATCCAATTCGCCAGGCGCCTACCCAAGTACAGTGGCGTTCTCTTCACCTCAGTACAAGGCGAGAATGTTGTTTTTCTCTGAAGCAGAAACGAGTTCATCTAGCAAAAAATAGGATAGCACCTGTCCCACATGATGCACACTTTCACATCTCGATCCTTACTCAGGCACAGAGGGTTCCTATGGTTTGCCTTTGAAGGGTGGGCATATCTTTACAAAGCCATCCCTTTCAGGTAGTCCCTGTCTCTTTGTGTCTTTATCAAAGTCGCAGAGACTGCCCTTGCCCTCTTGAGGTAAGTGGCCATTCACATCATTAACTACCTTGATGAATGGCTAATCACACTCGAGAGTTATTGTGTGCACACAGGGACATGGTCCTAGAGCAGGGATGGGCAAACTCAGTCTTGGAAGGCCACTGTTCTGCAAAGTTTTGCTCCAACCCTAATCAAACACACCTAAACCAGCTAATCAATGTCTTTAGGATTACTAGGAAGGCTACAGTCAGGTAAGTTTTATAAGGTTTGGAGATAAACTCTGCAGGACAGTTTGTCCATCCCTGTTCTAGAGCACCTAACCCTACTTTGGACTTTGGGTCAACTGGGAGAAGAGCAAGCTCCTTCCCTGTGCAGAGCATCTCTTTTCTTAGTGTGGAGTTGGTGTGAACCATGCTCACTGCTTGCTGAAGAGCAAAGAGTGAAGAGTTGGGGTTGTGGAGAGATACTGAAAAATTTCGAGGAACGTAGGCGAGTCGACTATATATACACATATAGGCCTCCTCTCATGCTAATAGGATAGACATGTTAATTTCTGATGAAATGCTGATTGGATAGATTATTTGTACGAGTTTGTCCCGACCTTTGTTAATGAAACATCACTTATTAAAGTACAAAACAGTAGTCGAAAATATTTTCAGAGGCTCCTGGGGCATATGGCATCTTCGGCCATGGTAACGCCGCTCTGGTTGATGCATATGTCTCGCTTCAGCTCTGGCTTCAAGCCCGAGTCAAGAAATGGGCATGGCGACGTGGCACACATCACGTGGTCATCGTGCTGAAGTGTTGTTGCACATTCAACCTTTGGATGGACCTTTCATTTCTACGGGCAGGGGTTCTATTAGAACAAGTGTCCAGACTTGTTATTGCAACAGATGCATCCAAGACAGGCTGGGGCACTGTGTGCAAAGGGAGTGCAGCATCAGGGTCCCGAGGAGAGCGGAAGACCCACGGAGATGTGGCATTGAGTCAGTGCTTTCCTTCCTTCAAGGGAAAGCCTGAAGAGGCACTAATCTACCTAAGTGTCTGCGTTAGCAGCAAATCACGACACTGTGGATGGTAGATCGTTGGGGAAGCACAACCTGATTATCAGGTTCCTGAGCGGTGTGCAGAGGTTAAATCCTCCAAGATAGCACCTCATCCTTGAATCTCTTGGTGGTCTTACAGGACCTAGAGAGATTTATTTGAGCCATTACAGCCAGTCGAGTTGTGTGCCCACTGCCCTCCTGGCAGCACTCACCTCTGTCAAGAGGGTGGGGGACCTACTGCATCCCTTTCAGGGAGGAACGGGGTGGAGATGCATGTATGCACAATCTTCTGCTGACTGGGTTTTATAAAGGGAATTGTGTGCAGGATCTAGCTTTAATGTACATGCACACTTTTACGATCTTACATTTTATAAATGAGTCCACTGGTCATTTCATGATCAGAATTGGATAGCTATCGAATCAGAGAAAACGCAGTTCACCCACTGTGATAGTCCACCGAATGGTCTGTGATTTACCACAGTGCTTTTAAAATGTAAAGGCTGACCTCTGTGATGTCAAGTTTGCAAAGGTGCACAAAGTAATTTTTTGATCAATGTTTCGCTAACCGATAAATAATATGCTACGGATACGCAACTAAAATATAATATGTTACATCTGATTGAGTGCATTTCATTTTAAACATTTAAAAATATAATCAAAGAAGTATTCATTTCTTTAGGGCTAAAACATTTTAGATACAGAACTTCTTGCTATAAAAAAAAGTCTAATTTTACATAAAACAAACTACAGTAAAAACCTGATCAAGTTAACTGATCAGTGATTGAACCAAACAAGGACATTCCCAGCAGTTCCTGTGTGATACATCACATATGATTAAATTAAATATAAATAATTTTCTTTTTGACAGGCCACTTACAGTACAATGATTCATCATATGGCTTTCTATTTAACCACTAGTATTGATACTAGTACACTAGTATCATGGTAGATTGGAATATCAGATCATTTAATGCAATAAATAGTTGTATAATTTATAAGTTAAATTCCTGGCAACCACAGTTGCCATTTTTACTGTACATTTCACAGAAAATTGTGTCCCACTTTATATTAGGTACTTTTATGTATTAACATTTAAATGAATTATTTGATACAATGCACTTATTGTGATCATATGTTTAAATTGTACTTATATATATATATATATTACGAATACCTGCATGTAAGAGCTGTAATTAATTTCTTACATGTTTAATTGCACTGTTCACCCTCATCCACACCAACAAACCTGTCCTTAACCGTATCTGTATCCCAGCGATTCCAACACAACTGCATTTGTATAATAAGTACAACCAGACAATTGTGTTTTTTATGCAAGTGCACAGTAGTTAAAGACACTTAATAATGTATGACTGAATATTTTTTAGTGTACATTGAATTCCTCCAAAATGCGATTGATACATCACATAGTGAGTGTATGATGGAGAGCAGTCATATAAACAACTAAATGTACGTCTATATGAGGACAAGGACATTTTAAGCAGCGTTATTGTTTCTCCTTCAGAGAGATAAGCTATCAGATTGCTCAGACGCACCGACGCGCCGCCTCATTAGGAGCAGAAGACTTCATACTCATCAAAATGCATTAGGAGACAAGCATCTGACACGGGCATTAAAACAGCTCTCGTGCAAATTGAATTTGACTACTCTGGTGAGGGGCTGTCTTGCTCGCGGGAGCACTTTGCTTTTGCTCGACATCGCTAGACTTGCTCTCTCTCTCTCTCTCTTGCTCACTCTGGATGTCAGCAGGGCCCTCCATTTGTCTAGAGCAAATACAAAAATCAATAATTTAATTTCACTTTTCAATTAAGTGAACTAACAGAGGTTAGTCCCTGTGTTCTTTGACCACAAATTCCTCCCTTGCCATCCGTCTGAATTAGCGCTCATTGAAAATAATGACCGGCTCCACATGTCATGTATTATCTGGAAATGTAGGACCCATAGGTAGGTAACATCATTTGACTCCTGCTAATTAATACCATGTAGTAGATTTAATGGGCCTTCCCTGTCTTTGTTTATCTGCTGATTTATTTCAGGTTAACAAGGCTCAGCATTGTATTCCATTATCAATTTAATTACAGTTTCTAAAGATGGATAAATAATTTTTTCATCACCGATGCACCGTATTGACAGGCATACTGAGGTCAATCATGTTACATTATTCAGTTAATAAACCAGAGGCAACAATGAATGATAAAAGGATAAGGAGGCTCGTCTATGAGGAACATGAGCTTCAGCTGATATTTACAGGCAAAAAAACACCTTTAAAGAGCCAAGCTCTTCAAGTACAACAGAATGTAAATCTGTGTCAATTCGTTCTTTTTTTCCATCCATCCACCGATCCATCCACCCATCCATCCAACGATCCATCCACCCATCCATCCATCCATTCATTCATCCATCCACCCATCCATCCATCCATCCATTCACCCACCCACCCATCGATCCATCCATCCACCGATCCATCCATCCATCCATTCACCCACTCACCCATCGATCCATCCATCCACCGACCGATCCATCCATCCACCGATCCATCCATCCACCGATCCATCCATCCATCCATTCATTCATCCACCCACCCACGCATCCATCCACCCACCCATCCATACATCCATCCATCCATCCACCCATACATCCACCCACCCACCCATCCACCCAACCATCCATCCACCCATCCATACATCCATCCATCCACCCACCTATCCATCCATCCATCCATACATCCACCCACCCATCCATCCATCCATCCACCCATCCATACATCCACCCACCCACCCATCCATCCACCCACCCATCCATCCACCCATCCACCCATCCACCCATCCACCCACCCATCCATCCACCCATCCACCCATCCACCCATCCACCCACCGATCCATCCATCCATCCATCCCTCCATCCATCCACCGATCCATCCATTCATCCACCAATCCATCGACTTAGGATTAAAACGGTTTCCACAAAAATATTAAGCAGCATGGCTGTTTTTTTTTTTATATCATTGATGATGATAAGAAATGTTTCTTGAAAATTCGATTTTTATTTTTTTTTTACAATTTTACTGTTTATACTGTACTTTTCATCTATTAAATGCAGCCATGGTGAGCATAGGAGGCTTCTTTCAAAAACATAAATGTTTTATATACTGTACAACATACAAAATTTCTTGACAATGAGTCTTCTAGCTTCCTGATGTCACTGTGATATAAATCACATTCTAAAGATGGAGAACAGACATCAAGTTTTTGGTTTGGCAGCAGGCTCAGTGTGTGGCCCCTGAATCCCACTCCACCAGACACACGAGTCCGAAAACGGCTCTCACACGCCAGGGGCAACAGAGAAATGAGTCATGGGGGACCCAGACAGAGAGAGAGGGGCAGGGGCTGGATGCTTCAAAATTACAAAGTGTGACAGAAATCTAAAAGACGGAGGCCTGGTTTCACAGACAGGGTTTAGATTAAGCCAGGATTAGGCCTTAGTTCAATTAGTACATTTAAGTAGCTTTTATAAACATGACTTAGACAAAATATACACTGGTGCAACTTGAGACAAAACAATGACACTGACATATTGTAAGATAGGCAAATTGCTTGCAGTTAAAACAGCTCAAACATGGATTTTAGTTTGGGATTAGGCTTAAATCTTGTCTGTGGGAAAACCAAGGGAAAGTGTTTTCTGCTATTTATTGAGTGCTTAATGTTAGCACTACAAAACATGCTGTTCTTTACACGTCCTAATAATGATGCTTGGCTGACCCTATAAAATCACAAAGAGAACAGAACAGAACATTTTTCTTGTAATGGCTTCACAACAAGCACAGCAATATACTTTTAGTTCCATGTCAAACAAGAGAGTTTGAGATGATCAAAATAAGAAAAAGGAAGTAATATTGTAAAATTGTCCGTCTAGAAATGGTTGAAACGCACATGAAAACAGTTTGTACAATCTTAAAATGTAAATAGAATTTATTGACTCTATAAAAGTCATGTGCAAATAAAACTTTCCTTCAATAAATTGTGTACAAACTGTAGGAGAACATTTTTTTTTAAAGAAATTATATTGTAACGTTTCACATTTAAAATTCAAGACCTTGTAAAAAAAAATCTCTCAAAGTATCTGATTTTACAGGATTTCAAGTCATCTGTCATATCATTTCCTCTTCCAGGGTTTCTTATGCTATATATATATATATATATATACACACACACACACACACAGTCAAACCATCATATATAATAGTCTTCCTGCATTTTGGTTACACCACAGAGAAATAGACTTTGATTTTGTGGAAAAAAGCTTCTAAATGAGTAGGGCTGGCTTAAAAATATCGAGTTCTCAATTTTAATCAATTCTCAATTTGAGATGAACTGCATATTATCAATTATTAAATCCAAAGAGTCAATCAGTCTTCTGTTTTCTGTTGATGAACTAAAGTTTGCAGTTTGCCTCCCATCCGATAAATGACAATAAGCTTTGACAATCTGAAAGCTGACACTTTGTTTCCTATCAGAAGTAACAATTTTATTACTAAATTCAATAAATACCATTTTGACACTCTTTAATTTGGCACGACAGATCGCCTCTGATCAAGCGGCACGTGATTCGATTACCTCTTCTACTGGTTACAGCACGAAATAAACATGAATGAACATCAGAAGATTCAGTACAACAACCGAAATCCAACCGATACAGTAGCTTACAGTACAGTACAGCTTACTGTAGTTTCTATACCACAGACTGAGACAACACTATTTGCAATATGTCCATAAAGACTCAAAACGCACTTACTCCAGTGTGTATATGTAATCTCATCGCGGCGTTGAGTGCAGAAATCACTCTCACGCTCGCTCTGCATGCCGTTAAATACCAAATACTGTCACACATCTCCCATGTGTTGTTAAACTTCCTAAATAAATTTAAAAATTGAACTTGAGAGTGAAATAAATGTTGTTATTACACAGAGAGTAAAGTAGCGAAAAAATTACTCTGTGTAATTTCATGTACCGAATCTGATTTCGGAGGAGCATTTCACTAAATATATGGACTATATTGCATATTTATTTTATTTTTACTTAACTTGTTCTTCAATATAGATTATAGCCTACTGCATTTTTGAATAAATACATCCTTTTTATGAGCTATATTTAAAAAATTGTCAAGTAAGAAAGTCATATTACGAGAAATAAAACCAGAAATGCATTTTCATATAAACATTTATGGCTCATTGTTACTTTCAAAAAAAGATTTCTATGTAATCTTCACTGTGCACCGCAGTAACACATATCAGTGTTCGACTAATGCAGTGCATTTTTGCTTTAAGTTAAAGCACTTGACTGAGAGAGCCGTGATAGATGTACAGCTTCTGTCATTAGATACTAATTAAATAGTACTGGAGGCATAATTTTAAGTGTTGTCATTAATTTCCTATGCATTTATTAATGACCGCACAGGGAGAGGAAAAAAATGGGGGGAAAAGAGAGAGAGAAGGGGGGAACCGGTTTTTGAGTGTTGCTTTAAATGAACCAGACAACATGACAGAGAGAGAGAGAGAAATACACATTAACTCAGGTCACTGTTTGTGCTTTCTTGTGGTTGTTAGTGGAGAGGGAAACTAGGTCAGGCTGTTGGATCCATTGGGTGGATGATGGCATGGATTCCAGAGCAAGGGCTCCAACAGACTTTGTTTGGGGTCGGAGGTAATTGGCCCTTTCCTCCTGCAAAAAGGCAGAGCGGCTACATTTCTGTCAGCTCTGGTGAAAATCCAGTCATGCTGGACCAAAACTGACTTTTTTTTTTTTTTTTTGCAATTGCACTGCATCTAACAGAAGAGAGTCAGAGAAAGCAGAGGAAATGGTAAGATATTTTAAGTAGCCAATGCATATCCTCTTTACAGATTTATAGTTAAAACTTACAAAACGAATATGTAAAGAAACATTTGAAATTCCATGATCTTATAATGCAAGGCAAGCATATTTAAGCAATCAAATTTACAATGTTCACTTGAATAAAAAGCTAATACGCATTATTAGGGTTTCAACAATAAACATACAGCTCATTTAAAGGTGATCCTTTATTATATCACATCACATTTTAAACCGATGTTGCTGAGCATAAACAACATCTGCAAAGTTACGACGCTCAAAGTTCAATGCAAAGGGAGATTATTTTAGTTTTTTAAGGACTACAACGAGCTTCTTCCTGGGTTGATGACATCACAAACCCCTACATTTACATAAACCCCACCCCCCGGGAATACACAACAAAGGTGGTGAGGCCATGTTGGGCTGTAGTTGTTGTGATAGAGTTGTCATTTTACACCCGACTGCTTCACAAACGAGGGTCAATTCAATGCTGGATTAACATGAGTTGAATCAACGTCACAGCAACTACATAAATTCATCCACTCCCATTTCTTTGCGAGTCTCTCCATCAGTGTTCGATTCTGGTTTGAACAATGTAAGGCTGAACAATCGTCATTTTGTCTGCGTGAGATTCTCCAGCTTTGTTGTTGTTGTTGAGCTGTTAAAGCTCCGCCCTCTTCTGGAAAACAGCCGGGGGCAGCACCTATTTTGCATTTAAAGGGACACGCACACAAAAACGGCATGTTTTTGCTCACACCCAAATAGGGGCAAATTTGACAAGCTATAATAAATGATCTGTGGGGATTTTTGAGCTGAAACTTCTGGGGACACCAGAGACTGATATTACAGCTTGTGAAATGGGGCATAATAGGTGCCGTTGAAAAAAAAAAAAGCCAGCCTTTTTAATCTTCATTTTGACATTTTTCCTTCAGACAACGAACATTCAGTGCAATATGTGATTTCCCACATAGTGCGCAATTATTTCATAAGTTTAATATTCACAACTAATTGTTAGAAAAGATTTATAATTAAAATAAACTGAACTTTCTACGCAAATAATCCTGAAAAAAATGCATCACGGTTTCAACAAAAATATGAAACGGCACGACTGCTTTCAACATTGATAAGAAATGTTTTTTAAGCAGGAAATCAGCATATTAGAATAATTTCTGAAGGATCACGTAACACTGAAGACTGGAGTAATGATACATTTGCATAAATTACATTTTATAATATTCAAATGGAAATAATTGATCAAATAAACAGCCTTGACAAGAATAAAAGACTTCATTCAAAAACACTTCGATGTCCCCAAACTTTTCAACAGTAGTGTGTATGAAAAAAAATAAAGCAGAACGAAATCTCACATCTTTAATAACACAGAGTAAATGATCTCACCTGAAATGCTTTTCATTCTGAAAATGCACAGTAATTGCAATACAAGTCAATGCAGCAGAATAAGCAAACATCTCAATGTCAAAAATGTCCCAGTTTACCTGCATTCACCCAATCCCAGCATTCATTAGTCAACGGAGCAGTTGCAGTGCAGGATTTGGCTGAACTCTGCACAGCCTGTACCGGAGCGCCACCAAGTGGTGGAACAAAAAATTAAAAAAAAAAATCAACAGCTACAAATGACCTGAGCACCGGCAACAAGCACACAACAGAGGAATCTGCTGATGTTATAGACTAATAAAAGCGCACATCATTAAAGGTTTACAGTAGATTTAATCACAACATACGGAATGTAAAATGTCCAATTCCCTGCGAAGGAATAAAAACACTTCAGATTGCAGAGGAAGATCAACCTTTATTTATTGAAACTGCTTGCATACAAAATATATTGCACTATAACCAAACAATGTCAACATAAAACCCAGTCTGTTCTGCTATTATGTACAAAGAAATTATTACCCAAAGTGCAGTAACGTACAAGGTCAGTCTACCTCAGTTCATTATCTACTGTATTTCATGATTTTTTTTGTTTGTTTTTCTTTTCAGCTCTTTTTCAAATCACGATAGCCTACGATGTGTGCAAGAGATGGTTTTACAATTTGTCATTTTCTTATACATTCCAAAAAATAAATAACTAGAAAACAGTCTGTTTGGCAACACTTCAAAGATTCGGAACATGATTTTTTTTTTTCTTTTCACTTTTTTCTTCTTTTTGGAACAGACCGCAGTGAACCGCGCCGTCTCGCCAGTTTACTGCCCGCCGTGGACGTCCGGGTTTTAAAAATACTGAGAGAGTAAACCATTTAACACCTTATTTTGAAGTAAAGGCTAAATTTAAGAGCCACGCAAGAGGGGCCGCCTCGATTCGAGAGAGTGGTTTGTCTTTCCCAAGCCAGTCACAGGTTCTTTTGACGTCTAACCTTTCGTTTTCACAGGCAAATCACTATAAAACTGGCGTATAAGCTTAACAGGTAGAGCTGGTAATTTGCCGAGGTGATTAGCGAGAGTACAGGAGCATAAAGAGAAGTCGAAACGTAGAGAAAAAGAGCAAAGGAGATAAGAACCGAATCGAAACGAACGGTTTTCTTGCTGTACAGGTAAAGGAAAGCAGAAAAACTACCATGGTTACCGTCACAGTAGGTTTCGAAAGAGTCGTGGGTTCAGAACAGCATCGCGTCTTAAAAATGTAAACTAAAGTTTAATGCACAAGCACTAATCGGATAAGACAGACGGTTTTCATATCAAAGTTAACATCGTGTCGCCCCTTCTTATCCCTCATGAAGCGAATTCAGCTGCAAAAGTACAGTAGACTCAAAATTAGCGAAGATATCTAAACTTCAGTTTAGTAATGTTGACAGCATACATGTGATTCACCTGCCGAGGAAGTCTTATCACATTCTAGTTTATTATAGGTTTATAGATTATAAAGTACTTGCAGAGTAACACAAACATGATAAGTGCACATTTAAAGTTCAATCTAAAAAGAACAGCAACAATCTCTTAACGGATGACATAATATACAGAATGCAACCCCACAGTTCAACATTTTCAGTCTATGATGAGCCATTGTTAGGACAAAGACAATGTTACAGAGAGCTGATATAAGTGCTTCACACCTGATGCTGAAAAAAACACAGCAGGAACGATGGCAGTTTACTGTGGCCAGCATGAGAAAACGTCGTTTATTGTGATGGGAGGTAAAATAAGAGAAATCGAAGACATTTATTTAAAGGAACCTGCTTTGCTACTACCTCTATAAAAAAAAAAAAAAAAAAAAAATGCAAAGATATGCTAAATGTCAATTCATATTCGGTGATGTCAATGAATTAGCGTTGATATTCGTCTCTGGGTGGTTGGTTGGTTGGTTACAATTTATGACTTCCACAGTTGACTAGGTTAGTTAGGTTAATACCTTTACTACTCACAATTCAGCTATGGCAAAATATAATTCGGCCGACTTGATAGAATCCTGCTTTTCAGACATACAAAATGTTTGTGAATTACATGCAGCACAGAAAAAACACCTCTTTTTTTCGTTTTCGGCTGAGATTTCAACACATGTTGCTCAGACAGGTGTTGTTCACGTCTTCTTCCCTGATTTAAACATCCAAATTATGATACTATCCACACTAGTTAAAGGCACAGATCCAGACAGGAGCTTTTTTTTTTTTTTTTTTTTTGTACATGGTTTGCCGTTTTCTTTTTTTTTTTGTTTTCTTTTTTTTGTTATTTTTGTTGGTTTTTTTGCTAACGATGTGGCTAAGATCTCACATCAGAATGGGCTCGAGCAACCGTGGACACCAAAGCGCGTAAAAACAATGTATGCCATGAGATGTGGCATAAACTTGTGCCCCGAGCGCTTGAGTTCATCCTCTTTCCCTTTTTTGGACATGGTGGAAAACAAAAACTTTTAAAAACCAATTGCTTGGAAAACAATTTTTTTTTCTTCTTTTTTTTTTTCTTTTTTTTAAGTCACGATTCCATTTTTGAGAGACATTTAATCCACAGCTTCTTTAAGTTTCATAGGTAGTTATTTAGAAAGTCAATTAGAAAACCTGTATCTTCCATTGTGATCTAGAGACCGGTCTCTCTAATCCACGAAGACTACCATATTCAACACACCATACACCAAGAGACCTCGTCTTTTTCCCCCAACTACCAATTACAAAGTGTGCTTTATTGTCATGTCTTGCGACAGCCCTACTGACCTGGTTCTCTTTGGCCTAATGTGTCTCTAATGAAGAAGCATCTGGATTGGTGGAGCCGAGTGGGAGAATGAGGGGAAAGGGGCACATTATTCTTTACGAAACGCCATTCACAACGGCTTGGCTGTCTGGGACATCCTGCTTCTCTTTCTTCATCCCTCGGTCCTTTATGGGTCTCTGCCGGTTCCCTCCACTGTCTCCTCCTGCCAGAGCTTGAGAGCCTCGACTGGTGTGGACGCTCCTCTCGTTATTGCCGTCGATGCGGATCTGGCAAATGAAGAGATTGTAAAAGATGAAAGGCTTTGAATTTCTAGGTATGTCAAAAGTACCAGTTTGAATATGATGTTAAGCTTTCTGATTTTTGTTTCTTAGTTTGAAACTGCTAAAAACTTCCATTACAGGTAATTTGTTATTACTGTTTAATAACCATGTGGATACAAAGTTTATTTTTTGAAAGAAATTAACACTTTTTAATTGGTCAGAAACAACCGTAGAAATATAATAATGCTACAAAGGATTTCTATTTCAAATTAATGTTGTTCCTTCGGAACTTTCTATTCATTCATAATACTGAACAAAAAGTCTAACAGTTCCACAAATTATTAAGCAGCACAGCCGTTTTCAACAGTGATAATAATAACGTTTTTGAGCATCAAATCAGCATATTCGAATGATTTTTGAGGGATCATGTGACACTGAAGACAGGAGTAATTCAGCTTTTGCCAACCCAGGAATAGATTATATTTCAAATATATAAGTTATTTTAAATTGTAATAATATTTAAATATTATTGTTTTTACTGTATTTTAGGATTGAAAAAAAAAAATTAAACCCTTGGTGAGCATAAGTAGTAATTAAAGAAACTCTTACAAACCCAAAAGTTTTGAAATGGCAGGTTAGACCTAAAGTAATGTTAAACTGAGAAATACTTAATGCCATGCAGCCTTCAATTTGCATATTCATATTAATATTTTAACCTGTCAAATGAAATAGGGTGTTTAATAGCATATACTTTTTTTTTTATATATACACACAAGCTCAAAAATCATGAAATTTCACTGGTTTTGGAAAAATGACCAAGACTTGTTAAATAAATAAATAAAATGTAAAAAATAATAGTAATGTATATTGCAAATATTAGTGATAATCTAATTTTTTTCTTTTCAAAATTTTGGCATTAGCTACTAACAGCTTTTTATAGATTAAAAAATACCAAAAAATAAACAAATAAATAATGTGTATATATTGTAAATATTTCATTTATTCTTAGTAAGTGTAATCTGCTATCATTTTAGGGAATAAATATTAAAATAACTCATAATATATTGATTCAGACCTGCAATGAGTCCTCCTGGGGTCTCAGCTTTGAGTCTCTGGAACTACGAGAGCGGGACTCACTCCAGTGCATGTCCTCAGCTGATTCAACACAAAAGCAAAGACTTTTACAAATAATCAACACATGATTAAAAAATAAATAACAGCCAAGCAAAACGACAGAAAGTTGTTAATGCTGAAATGTATGAAAAAAGTTGATTCATGTACAGTTCATTTATACTTTTTAATTGATAACAGATTTACAATCAAGCATTTTACATATTTTATTTTAAATGCTGTACGAGACATTGGAAAGGGCCTTCAGACAGGTGACAGCTCTAAAAACTGACTTTTGTATCCTCCTCTTCCTCTCCCTCCACGACCTCGGGGCCCACCACCCCTTTTGCGTCCATCAGGGGCCCTTTTGGGGTAACCCATGGACTCCTCATCTGTGGGGGCCAGGGACCAGTCGCTGAGCTCATCTCTGTGGTCGGACTCAGTTTCAGATGCATTAGAGGCCTCGGAGTTGGTGCCTGGGACAAATACCGCAATAATCAAGACACTGATAAAACGGTAATTGACACTACGCTTTATCTAGCGGATGACTGATGCTTGCAACTCAAACTTACGGCTTTTATGTTACAGAAAGTAATACTATTACATGAACACCATGTTCTTTCATTAAAATGCCTGGTTTCACAGACAAGGGTAAAAGGGTTAGTTCACCCATAGAACACAAATTAAGATATTTTTTGATGAAAACATCCTACTTATTCAACACATAATTTGCAAAACGTATTCTCGTCGCTTCATAACATCAGGGTTGAACCGCTGTAGTCACGTTGACCATTTTAACGATGTCTTCTACACATTGAATGACAATAATTACGTTGCTTTCTATGGGAGAGAAAAACATCAAGGATTTCATCAAAAATATCTTAATTTGTGTTCCGAAGATGAACGGAGGTTCATCTCATGGGTGTGGAATGACATTAGGGTGAGTAATTAACATCAAAGTTAATTTTTGGTTGAACTAACCCTTTAAGTCTAGTGTCAGACTAAAATGCATGTTTGAGCGGTCTTAATTAAAAGCAACTTCTTAAAACATACCACTGCCATGGTTTGTCTCAAGATGCACTCCAGTAATGTTGGAGTAAAGTACTACGGCCTAAAATCCTGGCTTAAAGTGATCGTTCACCCAAAAATGTACTCACCCTCAAGCCATTTTAGATGCATATGACCATCTTTTCCTTCTGATAAACACAATCTGAGATATATTTAAAAATATCCTAATATATCCTATGGTGGTGAACAGGGGGCGTGATTTTGAAGCCCAAAAAAATGCATCCATCCATAATAAAAATAATCGGGTCCAAGGGGTTAATAAAGGCCTTCTGAAGGATAGCGATGGGTTTTTGTAAGAAAAATATCCATATTTATTAACTATAACATCTAATTTTCAGCAGACGGTAAGAGGCGGAAGAGTAACCGGACCACCGACGCATGACGAACGCGGAAACACGAAGGTCTAAAACAAGAAATTTCAAAAAATATCAAAGGATGTCGATATAAGAGAAGAGGAGCTTGAGTTTGTTGCCCAGTCCCATTAGTTTGAACCGAGGGGAGTCAAAGTTAATGCTACTCCTACGTCGCGTGAGGGGTTACTCGTGGCACAAGTCGACTTGCACAGTGTGCATACGTCATCTAGCGGAAGCTAGTTATTTTAGTTAATAAAAGGTTTTAAATATGGATATTTTTCTGACAAAAACCCATCGCTTCACTTCAGAGGGCCTTTATTAACCCCCTGGACCCGTATGGATTATTTATTGGGGCTTTAAAAGTAGCTGTCCCCTGTTAACTACCCTTATATCCTGGAGCTTCCAAACTCTATTTTTAAATATATCTCCGATTGTGTTCGTCTGAAAGAAGAAAGTCATATACACCAAGGATGGCTTGAGGGCGAATAAGTCATGGGATAATTTTCTTTTTTGGGTGAACTGACTCTTTAATCTTTGCCCTGTCTGCAAAACCAAAATATTTTAAGGGCGATGTCTGGGGCCACCAATTTCCATATCTAGATCAGCTCTACTTTTATTATTTCCAGACTGGTTATACCTGAGGCCAGTGTCGGGCCACGTCTCCCTCTCCCTCCACGACCGAACGGTTTGCCGCCGCCCCGTGAGGGTCCCATTCCATTATCGGCCATGAAAGGTTTTTCTTTCTCAGGTCGTCCCGGCAGAGCTCTGGGTCCTCCACCAATCTGTCTGAGCTGTTCATCGATCTGCAGTCTCTCCATTCGCAGCTGATCAACCTCCTGAACAAGACCAAACAAACACGAACAATGCACCATCACACAAGACCAAAGAGACTAAATCAGAGTAGTGAACATCACATGATTATGTTTGGTGTGTTAAGTATGTCACTAATCAACAATTGCTGCTTTGTAATGAGTACTAATGTCCTCTGGGAGAAAAATCTGCTCAATGAGAAGGAGAACTATACGTTTACATATTCTGAAGAAAATACAAACAAAAGACTCGTACAAACAACTGCAATATTCTATGCTATATTCTGGGGGTATATTCAAGAAAATCTTTTGAGAAACAAGTCAGTATGTGTCTTAAGAAAATGTGGGAACATTATCAAGAATTTACTTTAAGAAAAAGAGAGGCTTTAGTTTACCGTGTCTGATTGTATGGCTGATCAACTCAATGAAAAACACGTTTTTTGAGCTGCATGCAGATTACCGTAATAATCGTAATAATGCACAGTATTTTCATTGTGACTGGCTCAACGTTGCGGTTTTAAAGGTGCAGTAAACGGTTTCTGAGAAAAGCTGTTGAAAGTGGATCGGACCGAGCACCACAACACACTTGTAGCCAATCAGCAGTGTCCGCTCACACTCAAAAAAATAACTTGTTGGTCGAACTTAATTCAATTATGACACCTATTTCCACGCATTTGAACTGATTAATTTGAACTTAAACTAGGTTAATTGTACTGATGAGTAAAATTCATCCTAATTTAATGAATCGTACCAATTTCATTTGATGTATTCTGTGAATGTTTCCTGAACATGATTCACTCTTGTTAATCCAGCCAGTTCAGATTAGTGCCGTTGTGCAGACTTGCATGAGTTTTCTGTGCTTTAAATAAAATGGCCAGTGCAACACTTGTTTGCATGCTAGGTATAACATTTATTGCAGTCAAGCAATGATCAAGTAAATAATTACTCATCACTGCCATTAGCAGAATTATAGCTTATTGAATGCAACATAGATTAAATTTATGTAGCCACCCTCAGTCTAACCACAAGCTCAACACTTCACCACAATGGTAACCCCAAAACTATTAACATAACAGAAACTTTTAAATATCAACATAATAGAGCAGTAAACATTAAAAAGTACCTCCATTTTCTCATCTTGCTAAAAACTGCTTAAAATAACATTTCATTTCAACATTTACTCTCCCAGTTCAGCTGCTTTGCAAAGCATGATGGGAAGTGAAAGTCTTGTTTGATTGAGTCCTGGTTGGGTTTACTTGATTGAAACGATTAATTTTGGACTTAACTTGATGATTTCATGTTAAAATAATCAAGTTAAGTCCAAAATTAATCGTTTCAAGTCAATTTAACATGAAGCAATCACGTTTGAACCAGAAACCTGATACAATTGTGTTCAATCAAAATAAGTTGTTTAAATAAACTGAACAGCATAAAAAAAATCATTTTTTTGAGTGCATGACGGGGGAGGAGAGATTAAACGAGAGGGAGTTTTGAAGAAAGACTGTAGAAAGAGAGATGGCTGAGAGACATTACAAAAGAGAAAAGGTCACTGGAAAAAGAAAGGTTATGATCAGACGAGAGCGTTAATATTAGAAAAGCTTCCCAGCGCGGGAGAGGCCGAAGCAGGGAAGGCCTGAATACAGATACTGAGGTTGTGTCGTTTCTGCTCGATACGTGAGTAACATTGGTTTGCTATGTTTCACAAAACCAAGATATGCTGTTGTAGTTTAGCTATAGTACAGACAGTTTAGAGTGCCATTGCTTCTCTGGAGCTGGTGACCTGTACGTTCATTTTTTGTTTTTTCTTGTCATTCGTTTGTCATCGTAGCTTTATTTTTCGCTTCGCTTCAGCTATGATAAAGAGACATCTGCTCTTGCATTGCATGTTTGTGTATTTTGGGGGCGGAGCAATGAAGGGAGGGGTGTGTTTGATTGGGTTGATTTCAAATATCAACAGTGTTTCTCAGAAATCGTACTTATTTTTTAAGAGCCTGTCTCAAGACGGAAAAGTCTGGTACATTCATTTGCGCTCACCAATAAATACAACAAACATCCTACCTTTGGGGATTCACGACACGTTTAAGGTTATGATTTTTAAGCATATTCTTTTGTCAAAAGAACTATGTTGAGAAAAAAATAATATCATTCAAGAATGTTTTTAGGAATACATAATCGAATGTTTGCGAATGCATGGTTTGCAGTCAATTCTTTATTGTAACAATTTACAAAAATCTAAATTACGCCGGAAGTTATACAAAGGGGTTTAAGTTTTTTAATCAATAACCCCAAGTATGATCAATAGTAATTGTAATTGTCCAGGCAACCTAAAAAGTGGTTCTTACCTTTAGATAATTCAGATGGTAGTCCAGCAGAATACGTGCATTTGAAATGCTTTCCTTTGTCCCAACAAACACAAACGGCACCATTCCCTGCAGTTGCAATTCATATATGCGAAGTCAGTATGAATGATTATTTGACACCATGAATGATAAATTCCTTATTTGATAAACTCAGAGTTGATTTAGGAGTATGTGTGTGTGTGTGTGTGTGTGTTTATTAGTGATGCTCCAATCAGTATTTTTGCAGCCATTACCGACTACCGTTTTTTTTTTTTTTGTCATGATCAGTCTCTCTCAATCATTCAAGCTGTATAAGTGATATGCAAGCGCTCCGTTTACTGTCACTGTAACTGAACATAAGACCTTCTTAATGTGTAAACACCACAAAAAAAAAAAATAAAATTTATAATTAAATCATTAATTAAAATGATCTTCCAGCACTGTTTCAGATGTGCGCTCACATTCTAGAGCATAAAGCAAGACCTGTCAATCTGAGCGATCAATCCAATCAAAGCGCGCTCCAGCTGTAAAACAGTACCCAATTGGTCTCGACACCTAACCACCATACCCAGGGGTGGCACGGTTCACAAAACCCACGGTTCGGTTCGTATCACGGTTTTAGGGTCACGGTTTTCGGTTCTGTACGGTTCTTGTTGTTATTTTTTCCTTTAATCTTTAACACTCCAGTAATTTCCTTCAGCATATGATATATAGCTTATTAGCTTAATTATCCACAATTTAGGATACAGTATTAACATTTTTGTAATGTAATCGTGCACTAACTGAATTTGACTTGACTTTAAGCACATTATTGGGACCATCTCTGAGTAAAAGCTGGTGAGATTTTGATACAGCAAGAAAGAAACATTGATGATGACGTGCTTTTCGTTTGTTTGGCATAAAAAAAGAGCATGTGTGTTGTTATCTCTACAGGAACTTGAGCCTTTTAGCACACAAAGATTGAAGTTACCTTGCATTTATCAAACTGCCAACTTCAGTGTAGCTCTTACAAAAAAAAAAATATTTTTAAAGACAAAGAGAGGAACTCTTAAAGCTCTGTCAAAATACTTTAAAGATAAATATATAATATAATGTAATAACACATAAACATCCTCAATGCTTTAGTTATCACTGAGAGGTTTCTCAAATGCTGCGGACAGTAGAAGTTGTTTCCTAACCGGCTCTCTCCTGTTTGTGTTTATCGACACATTGGCGTGATGTCGTCTCAGATGAACTGCCATATTAGAAGTGTTTCCATTAGCATATCGAATGCATTTTGCACGCAGTCGCAGTTCTATCTACTGTTTTATTTCCGTTGTGATCGTAAGTAACATGAAATCCAAAATGTTCCCACACACCGGAAATGAACGACACGGGAGCATCCACCAACTCCGGCAGTCTTCATTAGGGGCCGTTCACATATCGCGCCTAAAAAAGCGTGGAAAGCGCGGCCGCGTTGCTTCCATTTTGAGCGCGCTTGCCGCGCGCCTACATAGGAAATAATGAACATGACGCGATATGTGAACGGCCCCTTACTCCACTTTTACTGTCTATATGTATGTTCGCGCGAAACTGTCCGAACACGAGGCTACATTGCGCATGCGTCGAACCGTGCGACATACACACGAACCGAACGGTTCGGGTGTTTTTTCATGTACCGTGCCACCCCTCATACCCAGTTTCCATTGGTTGAACTTTCAGATGACGTTGGAAAACATCGCGTCATGATTGTGACGTGATCTGATCCCAGAGGTTATAGTCATGTCACTCTGTGAGGATTTTCTCAAGATCCATGTCGTGTTTTGTTGTGTGTGGGCTCGCTTGAATCAAGACATCTTGCTCTAAATAAAGCGATTTACGATGGTTTACTGATGTTTTTCTAAGTTACAAAGCAGAAAGTGGAGCAAAAGCCTCATCTGTATAGTGCACATCTGCAGCAACTTTTTACAGTTTTACGTAATCAAATAGCGGTCAGTTCATGAGGTCGGCCAAATTTATTGACTACCAATCAAGTCATAGATTGTGATTATCGGCCATTACTGATCTGCGGCCGACTAATCGGAGCATCTCTAATTTATATATTATATATATATATATATATATATATATATATATATATATATATATATATATATATATATATATATATATATATATATATATATATTCACACACACACACATTATATACATATGTTTATATAAATATAATGTGTATAAAATAATATATATATATATATAAAAACACACAAACACACACAGACAGACTCACTAGATTGCATTGTAGATGGCAATGGCATTGGAATATTCTCTAATATATGCATTCTTAAAATTGATTAGTTGGCTATAAAACAGTCTTCACCAATTACTATGAATTAATGTATTTTCTCAGCATCATCACTTCTGCCACCCATAAATACAACAACGAGTGCATTCAGCCGCCCACTCACTGACCTCCTCTAATGGAGAAGGTTTTTTGTCATTTTCAGGTTCCACTCGAACTCTGACAACTCCCGATTTATCCACAACCTCTTGAATCAGCTTCCCACTCTTGCCAATGACTTTTCCTGCAGGACAGGGTAGAAAATAATTTAATGATTCACATTAGCCATAATGACGCACGACAAAAGGTCCAGTCCATGAAGGACAATGTTGTTCGTTTCATTTGTCCTCACCGACTAAATTCCTGGGAACTTTAATAACATCTTCTGAAAACTCCAGGTAGCTTCTGGCCTTCCGTACTGCTTCCTGGTCCTGGAATTTAAACAAAATCCATCACAAAGACCCATCATGTGTCTGATATGAGTTTTAGGCTCACATATTCCAACAGCTATCATTTTTAGTCGACTTTACCTACACCATAAAGTCCCCAAATAAAGAAGTTACCTCTCCATAGATGTGAAACGTGCAGGTCTCCTCATCCAGATCTATGGTTGTGACCCCTGGAATCTTTCGGGCTTGCTGGATATTTGCCCCATGGGTGCCTATGGCCAATCCCATGAGGTCGTCACGCACCACAAACTGCTCATGGAACCTTGAGGCCAGCTGCCGAGAGCTCTGGAGGAGAAAAACAAATTGGTAAGATTTGAGTCGTACCAATGTTTGGAAGCTCTTTTGGTAGCTTCAGGGTTCATACTGATGCAAAAATGATCTTTTTTTATTATAAAGAGGTCTTTCAAAGACACTAGATTTTATGGTAAAACCAAAAAGACATGTTCGATGCAGATGTTGCTTGTAAAGAAGATATGCAAGTTTGCAATATTGGAGTACATCTGCACATATAAAATTGCAGTGCTTGATGACACACTTGTAAAACAATTATCCAGCACAGTTTAGCCACTCATTTGATAGGCTCCTTCTCCAAATCAAATATACTTACGCAAAGAAATCACTGCCAAAGTCACGTGAACCACTGAAATCGCGTTACGCTTATGACGTAACGAAACCTCGTTTACTGCAATCACGTGACTTCGGCGCTCCGAACCATTGATTTGAAATAAAAAGATTCGTAAAGCTTCAAAGTAGTGGTTGGAGATCTGCCATCACTAGATATTGTTGAAAAGTCATTCACTTTTTGTGCGCCCCAAAAAAAAAAAAAAAACTGACTGAATGAACCGTTTTAAACATGTTTTAGTAGCTTCTGGGCATCTGAAAGTGTTAATTACCTGGTAATAGAGGTCTCACTGAGCCGTCGGATTTCATTAAAAATATCTTAATGTGTGTTCCGAAGATGAACGAAGGTCGGGTGTAGAACAACATGAGGGTGAGGAATTAATGACAGAATTTATTTTTTAGGTGAACTAACCCTTTAACACACCGGCACTGCCCCAAACCTACGTGGTTCATCTCACATTTCATACAGTTTTGTTTGGTGATGAACATGAAGCAGGTCAACAACTAGACGTAGCCTATAAAATGCTGTTAGAATGACCCTAAAATTCAAGATATCAGGGCACAAACGCCCCTGTATGAGTTTTGTCTAATAAATATCAAGAGATAGTTGAACAATTGCAGTAACGAGTACAATTGCACACGAGTGCTGTTTTTGTCACAAGCGCAAATGTGATATTGATTTTATACAATTGTTTTATTATTGTTATATTTTAGACAAAATATTGTCAACTTTACCATAGAAAGTATTATAAATATAAAGCCAGAGCAGAACCTTCACACAGCAGTGGTTCTTTTCTGAGCGAATCAATCAGGTGAACCAATGATTCAATGGCCCATTCATAAAAAGAGCCATTTGCTTCATTCCTGAATGAATCACTGTTTGAGATGAATGAATGACTCAATGAACTTACTCATTCAGACATTTACCGCCACCTACTGCCAGTTTTAGTTTCTTAATTAGAGTATCATTAAAAGATGTATTTTATATAAATATATATATTATATAAAAGCCTAAATGTGGTGTGTAATAAATTCTATGTTGAATCAAATCAAATATGTAATGCCCATTTCTCAGCCAAATTTGATGCGAGTTTAATTTGCGATTAATTGAGATTAATTAATTGCCACATTATGTAATAAATTACATTAAAATTTTAATTGCTTAACAGCCTTATCTATCGACAGACGTGTGTTGTTTCCAGGCCAATGTCACATTCGATTGCATTTTCGACCCAAGCCCGAATTATTTCGACCACAACCATTTATGCCCAAGATTACATTACACATTTTTAAGAGCTAAAACAATACCTATACGGAACGAATGCATCCGTAAATATAGCTCCGCATATCAAGTGAGCATCATATTACGCCAAAGCAGGAGCATGTGTCACAACAGCTGTGCGTATATGCACGTTATACCTGTTAAATATAGACTGTCTCTACTGCCACTCAACGCATGTGTGTCCAGTGATTGGTTTATTTCTTACTATTAGTAAGTCATGCAGCATATTTCATAATACCACGATCCACCCTCCTTGAATCCGATATATTACAGCAAAAGAATACCATTGCACTACTGCAAAACAACAAGTATTTTGCATGAAATAAGTGACAAATGACCATATAAGAGTATTAGTAATGTCTTTGCTGACTAGTTGAGAGTGAGTGGTGAACCTGACACTAAACGTCAGGGAGTCCGCGGCTGTACCTCCAGCTGTCTGGTTGCTTCCTCATTCCTCAGTATCAGCGTCAGCTTCGTGCGCAGGCTCCTGAAGTGCATGTCACTCAACATGGCTATTCGCTTTGCCGTGACCTCATTAACAGACTGAAAGAGAAAGAAAAGTGTCCAGTTAAGAAATCTTCGAAATCAGAAGTGCATTAAAAATTGGATCCGAAACATTCCAAATTACCAAAATAACCAGCTGCTTTTCTTCCGAGTCGTAAGTGACGTTAAAGGCTCCGATGGCTTTTTTAAAGTCTTTATGCGCCGAGTCTTTCGCACACCTGTCGAAAAACAAAACACTAGTCAAGCTACCGCACACACAAATTTGTACCAGTTTAAAGTCTGAAACAAAGAATCCACTTCAATACTTACATCTGTCTCAAGTCTTCAGGAACATCTAGTCTGATTTTGAGAAAGGTGTTCTTCGATGCTGCTTTGTTGGGGTTCACAGGTCGTAGCCTCTCTAACGTGACGATTTCATTTAGCGTTGCATCACAGGCTGCGTATTCTATCACATAAAACTAAGCAACAAAATATAGTTACAACACATCACATAAATCAGCTGAAAACTTCATGCACATGTATAGTAGCATCATTTTAATGACCATGTGTGAGTGTTACATACTATTCTTATTTGTATATGGAAGTAATATAGACCTTATGTGCCAGAGAAACAAGCGCAAAGAATTGCGTCTTTCAATTTTCTGTCGAATATTAGCTGGTGATGTGGATTTAGTTATTGTAAAGTTCTCATGAGCATTGTAAAGTTTGAAGCGGATGCCATAGATGTGAGCAGACCGGGAAGATTTAAAAATGAGCAGTTCATAAACCCCTAAGATGGCATGCTATACGAACCAGAACAAAACAAGCGCAAAACTGAAAAGGGGAGGAGCTACATAAGATCCGTACAATGATGCAAAATCGCTTACCTCCCCTTTCACCATACGAACTTTGGCTAGCCACCATCCACAGGGCTCCTTATCATTGGCCCTAGAGTAAACCTGTGGAGTAAATGTGGTAAATACACAAAATTTAACATACTAAGAACCTATTAAAGAATCTTGGACAGGACGCACCTCCACTTCATCGCTCTCATTTATCTCTTTCTGAAAGCCGGTTGGAGGTGGAAACCGGACATCTTGGAAAGAAATCTGACGTTCCGGCTGCCAACTGCGGAGCAATAAAATACATTAGTTATTAATTTCTGGATAAAAAAAAAAAAAAATCAAGATCAAAGTTATATATTCACTTAAGACAAGTATATATTTATATTGAAGACAATGCAAAATTAATACTATTTTCATTTCACAAGGCACAAGTTTGGACTCACTTGTTCTCAAAAGACACTGTGACTGTACTCTCATGAACATCCTTGATAAAAGCCTGGAAGAAATAACGAGGTATTAATTTTCAGGACGGGCATCATAAACGGATGTCAACAGCAATGCTTCGAAGGCAAATAATTGTTTTTAATCAGAGTGTATCATAAATAGGATAAAATAAATGATTAATAATAATAATAATAGAAAAAAATTGTGTAGGACTGTCTGCATTAATTTCAACAAGCATTTTAAAGTTATCTGACACATGACTGATTTATAACCTTTTACACTACAATTCCAGCCGCCCATAAATATAGGCAAATTATAATTTCTAGTTTTATTATTATTATTATTATTTAGAGTGGGTCATAACTTCAAAAATAGATCTTTTCAATAATTTCTTTTCAGGATTTTATTAATTTCAGAGCACTTTAAAATGTAAGCTTTATAAAATGGTAGCTTTATAAACTACTATACCACATCAATTCTCCTGAACGGTACACATAACGCCATTTTGAAACATTCAGACTCGATAAACATGTCAATTAATTTTAATACCATTTACATTGTCAGTTCAACAGCCATACAGATATTATTATTTTGTATAACGAAACACATGACATCAATCGCCCATAGGTGGGGAACTCAGTGTACCACACACAGATCCGAACAAAACCCAGCGAGCACAGATTCTAGTGTCCGCGCAGTGGATATGGATCATTAACAGACATGATATCGAATAATATCGATAAATGTTTAGAGCATGATCATGCAAGCACTCGTCGAAGAGGCCGCGTGGGCCTACTGCACCATCGTGCATTGAGATCTGCGTCCACGACGGACTGGAACACATTTTTACAAACATTATTTCCCTCATCCGGTGAGTTAGGCACCCACGGGAGGCATATAAGACGAGATCTGAAGCCCACCTTGTAGAAAGCTCCACTCGCTCCTCGCACTTCCACCGCGAGCTCGTCCATGACGCCAGTAATCTAATACACAACTGATCACAGCTGCAGCAGACGCGCGCTCTCTTTATCACACGGCAGTCTTATGCTCGGACAGCGTCGTAACTACAGTGTGTGCCGATGTTTGTGCTCGTTTTCAAAGAAATGAAAGCAAAACATGGATGTGTAGACGGTCTGCAGCAGCCGCTGTTGAATGCATCGATGTAAACACAAGAGCCTCCCTATTTCCCCCGTCACGTGACGCGGGCCCTCTTCCCCTCGCTCGAGAAGACACGCCGCCGTCACGTGACTTTCTCTGCACGCGATTAATTTAGCTTGATGTGATACATAGCATTTTATTTTTTTAAAGCTATACTTGATAAATAAAATTCTAAAAAAATTATAATATTCATTTTTTTCCCCATTCGTACCCCCCCCCATACAACTATATCAATAACAACCGGGAAAAAAAATAAAACACACAGCTCAAAAATAATATTGACCCTGAAAGGTTTTTCATTATCAATTTATTGCAATTCAATTGGATTTCCTATTTAATTAACATTTAATTATATGGTAAGATAATCAAAATAATAATAATAATAATAATAATAATTGAAGCCAAGTACACTGTTCAGTAATATATTTCTGTATTTTACTCTAAAATGTAGGCAAATAGAGGTGAATATCAGAGTTTTGATGATGATTGTCGGACCATTGTGCAATGATTTTTTTTGTGTAGAATGAGTAAAGCTGTTTGTTGTTAGTGTAACCCCTCTGTCCTACTTGACCCGCTCTGAGTCGGCATTGAACCCGGGTCTTCTGGCATGGAAGTTGGACACTCTAACGCTAAAGGCTGCAACGCCTGACTTCTGTCGCTAGAGCATCTCTTGAGGACAGAGGAGTGAGGTTTACTCGCACATTACTAGCTGGCCTCCGTTACACTCACCCCTTAAACCTCACTCCCATCCGGGTCACGGCACCAATGTAACCCCTCTACCTGGGTCGTACTCGACCCCCTCTGAGCGGGCCTCAAACCCGGGTCTTCTGGCATGAGAGTCGGACGCTCTAACAAGGAGGCTAAAGGTTGCAACCCCTGGTCTTGCTCGTCAATGTCAACATGATCGAGATAGCCAATCAAATCACAGAAGGCGGGTCTTACTGTCTTAATGTCGATAATTCAAATAAAAATGTAAGTAAATGCAAGAATTAGACTGTTTTATGATAGAAATGTTCAGCGACAGACAGTTAGACTATCTATGATGCAAACTGCTCAACTTTTATTATGAATTTTCGCCGTTTTGAATTGAAAATATGCAATCATGAATCACTGTAATTCATAAATGAATGTGACGAGACAAGAAACGTTTTCGACATGTTTAGACACGTACGCACATTTTTAAATACAATATTATTTGTAAGTAGTTTTATTGATTATTACATAACTAAAACTACCATTCTTGTTTATCTATTCCCTTGAATCACTTTTAATCCTTTAATTATTTAATTTATTTATTATATTTATTGAATAAAAGATATTTGAGTTATACTTTACTGTTTTTGCATCTAAACTTCTAATGTAAAACTTGAACTATTTCAAGCTTTTCAAACTGTTTCAAATTTTTCTAGCTAGGCTTTTTCAAGCCAACTTAAAGTTTGTCTCGACGAACTTTTCTATCTAGTTATATTTACTGTATATTATTTAAAAAATATATACATATATCTTTCACACACAGAATCTCTCTTTCACTTTCTTTAACACTAAAATTTTCCTTTTGCAAAAGTCCAGTCACCTTTAAATATATAGCGCTCTATACAGTAACGACTTGTTTCAAAGCAGCTTTACAGGGGTAAACAGGAAATTGATCATTGATGCAATCAGTTCAGTTTGGCTGTGAAGCATCTCTAAAAAGAAAACTGTCATTGTTCAGCTGATGTGTTGATTCACTTCTGTTCAATAACTGTGTAAAGTTCATCAATTACAGAAAAAAAGAGTTCATTTCAACTCTAAAGCAGTGGTGTCGTCCTCATTCAACAGTGTCATTGCCGTCAGATCGACAATATTACGTGTCCCAACTAAGAAAGCCAGAGGTGACAGTGGAAAGGAACCCAAACTCCATCAGATGACAGAATGGAGAAAAAAAAAAACACATGCTCAGTCGGGGGTCAGTTCTCCTCTGACCAAACGGACGAACACGGTGTGGTGATGACTCCAGTCGGATTGTGGATTGATATCACTCAAGAGTATTTCATTCAGCTCCTTCTGCTTGAAGATTGGAAGAGATCATACCAGCGTTTGGTGGGAGGGGAGCTGAAGCGGTCCATTGGGTCTGTGTGGAGGACTTGTCTGGTTCTCGTAGCGTTTGCTGAGAATCTATGCCGATGACTGCTGTCTCGTCTGACTTTCAGGGTCATCTTCACTGTGGTCATCTTAGGGTGCAGGTCCACCACCTGGTCCGGATACTGACTACAGTCACCTTGAGATAAGAATGAGACAGAATATTAGCATAGATGCCAAGTATATGTGGTGTTATGGGAAGTGTTTCTGGTTCTGGTTGACCAAATTCATGCAGCCTAACAAACCTTTAAGTGATTTTAAGTGTGTTATGTTTATACTAGGTTTAAAGAGATGTGTCTTTAATATAAATTAAAACTGACAAGAGTGTGTCTGCCTCCTGACCAACTCCAGGAAGACTCATCTTGTGTCGGTCCTTTCGATCTGCTTCCCGTTGGAGGCTGGAGCCACTTCATGGACGCTTCCATCTCCATTCCAGCAGGATTAGCTGTGAGGGTTCCTCTGAAGTGCGTCTTATAAATAAAGGGAATACATATTGTCATATCATTATTAAATCTTAAGCATTACAGTTTAAGTGCACAGGTTTGATAAATGTTGTAGACGCATTTCATGCAGCAGTTTAAAATTTCTTTAACTTTACAGTAGGGTCTCATTTGTTAATATTAGTTCATGTTTACGAACGTTACCTAACAATGAGCAATATAGTTGTTACAGTATTCATTTTTATAAACATTAGTTAATAAAAAATACAACCATTTGTTCTTGTTAGTTCACCGTGCATTAACTAATGTTAACAAATACAACTTTTCATTGTAATAATTAGTAAATGTTGAAATGAAACTAAAGATTAATAAATGCATTGTGCATTCTTAGTCAATGTAAACTAGTTAACAAATAAAACCTTATTGTAAAGTTACCAATATATCTGTTTTTTGCGTTCAGAGTGAACTATAGTTTATGTTTGATCATAATCTTAATCCCCACTGCAGTCAAATGTTAAATAATGCGATTTTAATCACGCTTTATATTTTTATTTCACTCTAAACAAAGTGCGCCTGCTCTAACGAAGCAGATTATTTTACTTTCAAGAACACAATTTAATAAGATGCACTTATTTTGCAGCTTTTACAACAAAATACATCTTATTTTTAATTTCAAATCGCACACACGAGTTTATGGAGGACCAGGAGTGCCACATAAAAATAAAACGAAGAATCAAGTAATTAATTTGATAATTCAAATATAAAAATGTATATAAATAAATCACTTTTTATATTAATAGACATATTTAAAGTTTATTTAATGCCTGTTTTAGAATGTAGTTTAATAAAACAATACATTTAAGTAATCTTTTTTTGAATGTATAAATAAATAGACGAATTTGAAACGGGTTATTTAATTCATTTTTTAAAACGTAGATTAATAAAATACATTAGTAAATCATTTTAAATGTGCATTTAAATCGCTTTTTGAAAACTAGTGTTTCTAAATAATAAAATACACGATGTTATCCCTTCTCATCAACACCCCGTATCTCCAGACCGAATGTATCCTGACTTTACGTACCCTAATTATCACCGCAAACCATCTAGATATTAAAAAAACTATTTTTTTTTTATTTTTAATCTTCACAATTAAAACAAACAACACTAGAAAAAATAAATGAATTAAATGACTAACTCGTTTTTCAGCTGAAATGGTTCCCCGCGAAAATGAACTGGTCTGCAGGATCCTCAGGATCCAAAACTTTTTTCCGGCGGCAAAGTTCCTGAATTCTAGTGTTGTCCCGCCTGAGACAAAACGATCTCGGGCCGATGGTGAACACACACAGCTACAGCGAGTATGGATCTGACATCAGTACAACTGCTTACAGACTGGCCCATCAGAAAAAGACAGATCTGTTTTGTTACGGATCTGGCCCATTATCTTCTCACCGATGCCGACATTGAGCCGACAGTGCCGCATTTCAGCCGGAATCGGCCCAACTGTGCTTGCTATGTGAGTAGCCTATATATAATCAATATATATATATATATATATATATATATATATATATATATAAAAGTTTTGACAAATTAGCGTTGTTTGTTTTTGCCATGCGGCTCGCAAGGACAGGACAGCTCAATAGAAGGACATACGCTATTTTTTGATCACCATATTCACTTCAGCCTTCAGAATTACATTCACAAATCTGCTAAATGATTTTTTTTTTTAATGTTGACTTGTGGCGCGCGCGCGCATCGCAAACACAAACTCGAGCACCTATAACGTTAAATCAGCCATTCAGGCGATCGAAATCGAGTCAGTAAAGTTTATCTGGGTACAGAAATGCGTTTTAAAGTATTTAATTTCGATTAATAATATAATATAGATCATTATTAAGAGAATCCGCGAAGCAAACCGTTGAGCTCCGGCGCTTGATTTGAATTCTGACGTCATCGATGCATCTCGAACAAGCGCAAACAATTCGTTTCTATGGGAACCGTGGAACGCGGCGTCCTTTATTCTATGACGTCACAGACAGAAGGGTATAAAAAGGCCAGCGCTCGCGGGGTCTCCTCAGAACGACTTTCCGAGCAGTGGCGATTTTTACTGGTGTTATATATCAGAGCATTTTAGCAATCATTGTGCAAGACGACTTTCTATACAGACAGATTCTATTTTCGGCGTGTGCATACAAACAGTTTATAGAGCGACAGTGTATAGAGTCACTTACTGTATCTTACACAGTTTGACAGCGGATATTATCAGATTCATTTTGATACAAACATACAATGGCTACCAATCTCAGAGAGGTGTGTTTGGAGATATATGTCGAAGGCAAATTCTACTGCCGTGACAGCTGCTGGATACCAGATGATGGAGATGTTGACCTGGAGTTTGATCTCTCCGGTGACATCTGTGACCTTATCGGTCATCCACTGATAAGCGTGGAGCTGGAGCATGAGGTAGACGAACCCATGTCAGTCAGTCACTGCGCTATAGTGGGGAATGTTGTGAAGCTTGCTGTGAAGAACGACGCAACATACGTCTGCCGATGTGACCAAAGTGCTGTGAAGTGTGTGGAGACGGGTGTTGAAGGCCCTGAGAAACTCCCAACAGGTGAATGTCAACAGAGCATTTGAGATGCAACATTACAATTAGATGCAAATAGTAATGTCTTCCGAGTTCTGTGCTCGCTCGAAATTCTGTGTAAAGACGCTATGCAACATACTAAATTATGCCTACTCTGACCCTTGTATAACAATATGCAGTTAAAATTGCTGTGTAAATGCATTTAATGCAGCTCTGAGCAGCCTTTTCATAATGTCACACATCACAATTTCAGATTCAGTCGCTTAGTTTGAGAAACTTTGCAATGTGTACATAAACAGTAGCATAAAAAATAAAACTTGTATTCAAATTGTATACAGAAACCGAGCAAAGAGCGACCCCGTTATAATACATTTATTTCATACTAAGTATAATATATTTATTGACGCATCACTTAAGACTTTAAATTAATGATATATTTAATATAATTAAACTGAAATGATATTAAACTTTATTTGGTGCATTTCTTCATTGCACAATGTACATTTCTTAATATTATGCCTAAAAGGTGTTTTAATGTCACTATTAATAAGGTTATTATGATGTTTGTTTAATATCAGTCTTTAAATAACATTATTTTTCTTCTTTTTTCAGACAGCACTAAAGTGAAGAAGAAGAAGAAGAAGAAAAACAAAATTTGTTCTTTCTTAAAAAAGCTTTTTCTTGAGGATCTGGTTATTCCAGCAGAGCCAAGTGATCCTGAACCGGAACCTGAACTGGATCTGCTTGATCCACAGGAGCCAAGTGATCCTGAAAGTAAATATCAACAAATTAGATGCAAACAGAAATGACTTTCAAGTTGGATTAATTATTCATGATTGATCTGTGGTTAGAGATGTTTCTGATAACATATTATTTGTTTTCTTCTTTTTTCAGAAAGCACTAAAGTGAAGAAGAAGAAGAACAAAATTTGTTCTTTCTTAAAGAAGCTTTTTCTTGAGGATCTGGTTATTCCAGCAGAGCCAAGTGATCCTGAACCGGAACCTGAACTGGATCTGGTTGATCCCCAGGAGCCAAGTGTTCCTGAGCCGGAACCTGAACTGGATCTGGTTGATCCTCAGGAGCCAAGTGTTCCTGAGCCGGAACCTGAACTGGATCTGGTTGATCCCCAGGAGCCAAGTGTTCCTGAGCCGGAACCTGAACTGGATCTGGTTGATCCCCAGGAGCCAAGTGTTCCTGAGCCGGAACCTGAACTGGATCTGGTTGATCAACAGGAGCCAAGTGTCCCAGGTCCAAGCAGTTCCGAGCCATTAGTTCAGGATCTTGATGACGACAGCAGTGGGGTCGATCAGGATGGCATCGACTCTTCTTCTGAAAGCCCTGAAGAGAACATCCCAAAAAGTAAATATCAACAGAACATTTGAGATGCAACATTACAATAGCCACACACACATTGTAAAATTTCAGGAATGACAACCGCTTTTAAATCCCCTAAATTACTACCGGCATTTTTTGGGAGTTAATTGAGTTGTAGGATGCGGTTGTCACTCTTGTAAATTACTGAACTGTCCGTACAGAACAAATTAGATGCAAACAGAAATTGTTTTCAAGTTGGATTAATTATTCATGTTTGATCTGTGGTTAGAGATGTTTCTGATAACATATTATTTGTTTTTTGCTGTTTATTTTTTCAGAAAGTACCAAAAGCTGGAGAGACACCATTAGTGGAGTCTTTAAATGGCTTGTTTGGATGAATCCGGCTGTTCCAGAGCCAGTGTGTGTCGCAGATGCAAGCTCTTCTGAGCCAACATCTGACTTGGATCTGGGCGATTCTGAAACGGAATCTGAATTCTATCTGGCTGATGCAGAGGACTCAAGTGATTCCGACCCGGAACCTGAATTGGATCTGGCTGATGCAGAAGAGTCAAGTGATTCCGACCCGGAACCTCAATTGGATCTGGCTGATGCAGAGGAGTCAAGTGATTCCGACCCGGAACCTGAATTGGATCTGGCTAATGCAGAGGAGTCAAGTGATTCTGAAACGGAATCTGAATTCTATCTGGCTGATGCAGAGGACTCAAGTGATTCCGACCCGGAACCTGAATTGGATCTGGCTAATGCAGAGGAGTCAAGTGTCCCAGGTCCAAGCAGTTCCGAGCCATTAGTTCAGGATCTTGATGGCGACGACAGTGGGGTCGATCAGGATGGCATCGACGCTTCTTCTGAAAGTCCTGAAGAGAACATCCCAAAAAGTAAATATCAACAAATTAGATGCAAACAGAAATGACATTCAAGTTGGATTAATTATTCATGATTGATCTGTGGTTAGAGATGTTTCTGATAACATATTATTTGTTTTCTTCTTTTTTCAGAAAGCACTAAAGTGAAGAAGAAGAAGAACAAAATTTGTTCTTTCTTAAAAAAGCTTTTTCTTGAGGATCTGGTTATTCCAGCAGAGCCAAGTGATCCTAAGCCAAGTGATCCTGAGCCGGAACCTGAACTGGACCTGGCTGATACAGACAAGTCAAGTATCCCAGTTACAAGCTTTCTTAGGTCGGGCTTGCATCTGGTTGATTCGTGTACCTTGGTTCCAAGATTTCCTGGGCCGGAACCTTACTGGTATCTGGATGATTCAGATGAATCATGTGTCCCAGGTCCAAGCAGTTATGTACCAAAACCTTTCAAGCAGGATCCATTTCAAGAACAGTTCCAATTGGAAGAGCGTCTGAAGGGCTGTACAAAAGGTTACAAAGATGTCACTGAGGTCTGGACCAACATCTTCATTGGAAATGAGTAAGTGTACAACCTACCTTTGGCTAATATAAACCATGTGATTCAAAATGTAATGCAGGAGTATGAACAGGAATCAAACACAATTATATTTCTACATTGTAAATCCTCATTAGTGAAAGGCTAATCTAGACTGTTGTGTTCTTGTGCAGAGAGATAGCAAGAGACCGAATGAGACTGAAGGAGCTGGGTATTACTCACATCCTGAATGCTGCAGCTATGAAAAAGAAACTGAGGACCTTGTTGGGAATGCCATGGAAGAAAGACCTGAGAGACACTGTTGACACAGGGGCGAGTTATTACAGAGGCATGAAGATCCGTTATTGTGGCTTGCCTACAACACGTGGATCAAACATCAGCCAATACTTCTTGCCAGCTGCTGAATTTATCCACGAGGCCAGGAAAAACTCAGAAAGTAAGATCTTTTATCAAATGTTCTGTAGTGACAAACTGTTTGGGAATTGTTTTTTGACTGTCTTTCTGTTTTTATTTCCACAGATAAGGTGTTTATTCACTGCACGGACGGTGTCAGCAACGCTCCTACACTTTTTCTGGCTTACCTCATGATCCATCAAAATAAGACTGTGGAGAATGCCATTGATTATCTCATAAATGTGAGATACATCGAGCCCGAAATAGAGTTCCTGAGGCAGCTGGCGATCCTCAATGTAGAACTTGGAATGAAGTACCAGTAAAAACAACGGAGAGACGGCCCTTCAGTGTTCAGGTAGCCGGCAGAAGCCCCACGTCTCCTCCTCCTCGCGATAGACGACAGCAGAGCAGACTCCGGCTTCAGGGAACGGCGGCGACTCCTCCGCTCCCTCACGGACTGCAAGCAGCCGCACCTCCACTCCCCAGGCGGTTGGCCGCGAATTCGACCGTCCCTCTAGTGATGGCACTGCTCAGCGATACCTGGCGACAGCACTGCATAGCGATTAGTGGACGGCTCGATAATTTTCCGCCGCCTGGTGGCCGCGCGCAGACGGCCCTTCAGTGTTCGGGTAGCAGACAGAAGTCCCACATTTCCTCCTCCTCGCGATAGACGGCAGCAGAGCAGGCTCCGGCTTCAGGGAACGGCGGCGACTCCTCCGCTCCCTCACGGACTGCAGGCAGCCGCACCTCCACTCCCCAGGCGGTTGGCCGCGAATTCGACCGTCCCTCTAGTGATGGCACTGCTCAGCGATACCTGGCGACAGCACTGCATAGCGATTAGTGGACGGCTCGATAATTTTCCGCCGCCTGGTGGCCGCGCGCAGACGGCCCTTCAGTGTTCGGGTAGCAGACAGAAGTCCCACATTTCCTCCTCCTTGCGATAGACGGCAGCAGAGCAGGCTCCGGCTTCAGGGAACGGCGGCGACTCCTCCGCTCCCTCACGGACTGCAGGCAGCCGCACCTCCACTCCCCAGGCGGTTGGCCGTGAATTCGACCGTCCCCCTAGCGATGGCACTGCTCAGCGATACCTGGCGACAGCACTGCATAGCGATTAAGGGTAGTCGTGGCCTAGTGGTGAGGGAGTCGGGCTTGTAATCTGAAGGTTGCTGGTTCGATTCCCATGCCGGCAGGATTTGAAAGTGGGCATTGTGAATAAACAGCACTATCTCCACCTTTGATACCATGACTAAAGTGCCCTTGAGCAAGGCACCTAACCCCTAATTGCTCCCCTTGTAAGTCGCTTTGGATAAAAGCATCTGCTAAATGAAAAAAATGAAAAATGAAATGAAAATGATTAGTGGACGGCTCGATAATTTTCCGCCGCCTGGTGGCCGCGCGCAGACGGCCCTTCAGTGTTCGGGTAGCCGGCAGATGTCCCACGTTTCCTCCTCCTCGCGATAGACGGCAGCAGAGCAGGCTCCGGCTTCAGGGAACGGCGGCGACTCCTCCGCTCCCTCACGGACTGCAAGCAGCCGCACCTCCACTCCCCAGGCGGTTGGCCGCGAATTCGACCGTCCCCCTAGTGATGGCACTGCTCAGCGATACCTGGTGTCAGCACTGGATAGCGATTAGTGGACGGCTCGATAATTTTCCGCCGCCTGGTGGAAATCTATCTATCTATCAATCTATCTATCTATCTATCTATCTATCTATCTATCTATCATCTGACTATTTCTATCTATCTATCATCTGACTCTTTCTTTCTATGTATCTATGTATCTATCTATCTATCTATCTATCTATCTATCTATCTATCTATCTATATATCATCTGACCATATCTATCTATCTATCATCTGACTTAGTTTTAATGTCAAGCATGAAAATGTAAAAAATGCTTGAATTTTCCTTTTTTTTTCTCCAGACATTAGAAACAAAGTCTGGAGTATTTGTGAAAATTAATTTTAAAAATTTTACTTATCATTTAACACTTTTTTAAACATGATTTCGAAAATAAATCTGAAAAAATCTCATTACAATGAGTCTGCAATGGTCTGAAAACATCAACACTGTTAGAAAAGCTAATATATTTTCACATTTTTAAAAATGGATTATTAATAGTCATGCATAGTTACTTGAAATTCTGAAATAATATTTATTTTTAATTTAACAGTTTTTTTTTATTTTGATTAATTTCTCTCATTACCGCAACACCTTCCACAATTTACAACCATTTTTTTTTTTAAATATTTAGATGAAACCTGACATATTTTCAAAATGACATGACAAACCTGAAAGAACGTCATTTGTAGATTCTGCACATGCATTTAAAATCAAAGTACAATGTTTCTATTAATTAAATTAACATTTAATGAACATCTGTTGCGGTAATGATACATAGGTTTCGTAAATGAGGTTAATTATTTCGGTAAGGATTATACGTATACTAGTCTGAGCTTTTGTTAAAAACACATTTTAAAGTAGAAAAAAAACATAATATTTGCACAATCATGCATTCAAGTTCAAAACAGTTTTATTGTGTAGTGTTTGAAAAATACATATGCCAAAAAAAAAAATAATAAAGAAGATTTTCTTGAACTTTATTTGCTTCTTCAATAACTTGAATAAGCTGAAGTGAATCATCTTCCTCACTAGATGGTGTTGTGTCTAGTACATAAGAAGCTTGCGCTTCTGTAGCATCTGTCGTTGCTATGCAACAATGAACAGCTTTCTCCACGACTACGCGGTAGTTTCACTTGATTTTCATCACCGAAAAGCCCTTGCAGTAGTTCTAGTACAAGATTTATACAGGTGCTGGTCATATAATTAGAATATCATCAAAAAGTTGATTTATTTCATTAATTCCATTCAAAAAGTGAAACTTGTATATTATATTCATTCATTACACACAGACTGATATATTTCAAATGTTTATTTCTTTTCATTTTGATGGTTAAAACTGACAACTAAGGAAAATCCCAAATTCAGTATCTCAGAAAATTAGAATATTGTGAAAAGGTTCAATATTGAAGACAGCTGGTGTCGCACTCTAATCACAGGCATGAAAATCCCTCACCTTTCGGCGAAATTCGCCGCTTTAAAACCAAAATAGGTGACCTACGTGAATTACAAACTGTTATGTAAATTGTTATCTTTGGCAATAAAATGTATTAAAATCTGAATTACATAACATTGTATTGGCTGTCAATCATGATGGAAGAGTAGACTAGTTAAGTTACAGCATGTCCACCATCTCTTGTGGGGGTTATGCATTAAGCCATTTGTGGTGCCCTTACCACATTGTGCCTCATATACTGTAAATGTTAGACCCAGTGACAGGCTGGCATGAAATGGCTTGCATAATACTTAGTAAGGACGCCATAATAATTTTTGACTCATGGCTGACGTCAAGTTTCTCCAGCTCTCCCCAGGTTGGCAAAAAAAGCATCTCAAAATGCATCAGATTGATGCTTTAAAATATGGAATATTTAAAAATTTTCTTACTTGATTGTGAAACAAAACCCATTCAAAAATGTGCGGGAGATTCACAAAGAGTGGACTGAAGCTGGAGTCAGTGCTTCAAGAGCCACTACGCACAGACGAATGCAAGATATTCCTTGTGTCAAACCACTCTTGAACAACAGACAGCGTCAGAAGCGTCTCGCCTGGGCTAAACACAAAAAGGACTGGACTGCTGCTGAGTGCTCCAAAGTTATGTTCTCTGATGAAAGTAAATTTTGCATTTGCTTTGGAAATCAGGGTCCCAGAGTCTGGAGGAAGAGAGGAGAGGCACACAATCCACATTGCTTTAGGTCCAGAGTAAAGTTTCCACAGTCAGTGATGGTTTGGGGTGTCATGTCATCTGCTGGTGTTGGTCCACTGTGTTTTCTGAGGTCCAAGGTCAACGCAGCCGTATACCAGGAAGTTTTAGAGCACTTCCTGCTGCTGACCAACTTTATGGAGATGCAGATTTCATTTTCCAACAGGACTTGGCACCAAAGCAACCAGCACCTGGTTTAAGGACCATGGTATCCCTGTTCTTAATTGTCCAGCAAACTCGCCTGACCTTAACCCCATAGAAAATCTCCGGGGTATTGTGAAGAGGAAGATGAGATATGCCAGACCCAACAATGCAGAAGAGCTGAAGGCCACTATCAGAGCAGCCTGGGCTCTCATAACACCTGAGCAGTGTCACAGACTGGGATTTTCCTTAGTTGTCAGTTATAATCATCAAAATTAAAAGAAATAAACATTTGAGATATATCATTCTGTGTGTAATGAATGAAAATAATATACAAGTTTAAATTTTTGAATGGAATTAGTGAAATAAATCAACTTTTTGATGATATTCTAATTATATGACCAGCACCTCTATATGGAGAAGAAAAAAAACAAACTCCCGCAGGGTTTGGGTGCACCACGGAGAATTTCACAAACTTATCCAAGAGCTCCGTCTGGACGATGAGAGATTCAAAGTCTATTTCAGAGTTGACAAGGATCAGTTTGATAATCGTTTAACGTTTAACAGAGCTTAAACTGTTTCTTTCTTTTATAATAACGCTTTGAGCTTTCCCACCACTATCTTTTTTTCTTTTCATGTTGTTTCTTGGTCAGCTCTTCAGTTTTCTTTATTTTGCTAGTTTGTTTTCGTTTTTGAAACGAAAAAAAAACACATCATCATATAGGATAGACTTGTTGCTTTGTGTGAGTGCGTTCATGCATCCTATAATGGGCCTGGTGTTGTGGAGTAGGGTAGAGCTTAATTTTAGTCTTTGAAATTAATTGAAAAAAATAAGCAAGTAAACAAGAAAATAAAGTACAAAAAAATGACAAACAGAAGCACAAATAACTATTTATTGTATAATTAAAATTATTACTAAATTATAACAAAATGAACAATTTAAACTACTGAAGTTGGTTTTTAATGAATATTAATGACAGAGTGTAGCAAATTTATTAGGCTGCTGTCACTTTAAGAGTCACACAACCTGCAAGTGTGGTGGGAATTTCCCAGAGAACAGTACACTCAATCCAGCACCAAAGGCCTGTTATAGGCTAAAGGGCTGTGTGTGTGCGTGTTTGTGTACTCTCATGTACATTTCCTAACACTGTAAGGTGGTTTTTGCGAATTACACCTGATGTAACATCTCAAAACCTAACCTCTCTCTCTCCTGCCGTCTGTACTCCTCGAGCAGTTCTGGGTTGCTGTATAATTTCTCCCTGAACTTTGTCAACCTGGCCTTTGCTAAAGCTTTTTTTTCCTCACTTGCTGACTGTCTACAATGAAACATCATAGAGCAAAATATCAACAGTTATTACATTTTAAATTTATATTAAATTCATAAGAGATATTTAAAAGCAATAAACAACATGCTTAAATTCTCATTCCTGAAACAGAAGTTCTCTTTACCGCAACTGCCGTTAAATGGTTGCGGTGTATGAGAACGGTGTTGCGGAGGATGAGAATTTAAGCATATTGTTTATTACTTTTAAATATCTCTTATGAATTTAATATAAATATACCTCAGTATGTTTTGCTAACAATAGACAAGCCATGAAGGCTTTGCTAATTTTTACTCAGTGCATATAATTAGACTTTAATAAAGCACATTTTCATAAAAAAATGTAAATCTAACCATTTTTGAAATGTAGAAAACTACCCGTTTCGGTAATGATAATCAAAATGTCGTGTAAACATTCTGACAAGAGAATATTTAACATTTAACTGGAGAGATATAAAGAGATGATCTTACCTGGTAGCCATCTTGAAGTAACTGGTCCATGTGCTCGGCCACCCAAAATCAGACTTTATTTAAATTCTGTATGTGCGCTTAAACAGTCCTCAAAAAGTGTTGCGGAGGATGAGAACATCAGGCATGGACACATAATTTCATTATTTTTAATACATGAATATTCAGTAAATTATTTTTCTGTCATCTGAAATAATCTAGTGAAACATCCATTTATTTTTATTTTATTTTTTTATTTTTTATTATTTTTATGTTATTTTGTTTAAATTACAACATAACACACGTTCAAACACAGCCGGACGCATTGCGGTAATGAGAATTTCAGCAGAAAATGCAATAAAATTGAAAAATAATAAATTCTTATGTTGAAATCACACATTGTGCAAGGTAGAGAACAGTATTGTCTTTATTCTGATGCTTTATAATATTACTATATTACACATTTTATATTTAAAATCATTAGTGCCGTGGTGTTTTAATGGTTTCGTGAGAATCACCCATCTATCTATCTATCTATCTATCTATCTGTCTGTCTGTCTGTCTGTCTGTCTATCTATCTATCTTTCAAAACTTCTAAACTAAAACTTAAACTATTTCAAACTTCATGCTTTCCAAACTACTTCAAATTTTCTGGCTA
>CM076079.1:30100000-30282500 GCA_038088235.1 Zacco platypus | reverse complement strand
ACCCGGATGGCCATGTCAATGAGAGACTCAAGATTAGGAGCAGGTTCTCGGAATGCCAACTCGTCCTTAAGCCCGGGGGACAAAGCATGGTGAAAGGTTGCTCTTAGTGCTCGCTGATCCCAACCGCTCTCGGTCGCGAGAGTGCGAAACTCTATGGCAAACTCAGCGGCACTCCGGGTGCCTTGAGAAAGATTCAACATGCGGTGATCCACATCTCCCTTACTTGCTGGGTGTTGAAACACTCTCTTCATCTCATCAATGAAATGTTGACTGTTTATGGTAAGAGGCGACTTCTGATCCCACAAAGCTGAGGCCCAGTCAAGTGCCTTGCCTGTGAGGAGTGTAATAACATAGGCCACCTTACTGTTCTCAGTAGGAAAACTGCTGGGTTGAAGTTGAAAAGCCAATGTACACTGGGTGATAAATCCTCTGCACCTCTCAGGAGGTGCCATCGAATCGCTCTGGGGCTGGTAATCTTGGCTCAGAGGGAAGTATCATTGATCTGGATAGAAGTCCAGAAGACTGTTGGGGTTCTCGGGATGAAGCAGCCTGGGACTGGAGATTCAGAAGGTTTAGGATCTCAGCCAGAGCCTGATCATGTCGCCGAATGGTTGTGGCTTGTTCTGAAAGCGCAGTTAGAATGCGTTCAACATTTGAAGGGGGTGAAGACTCTTCTGCTGGGCTTTCTTCCATGGTTCAGTCTTGATGTTAGGTTTGCCCGTTGGTGGGGATAGAACCCGGGTCGCTGGTGCACTAGAGGTGAGTGTTAACTCACTGAGCTAAGTCCCCACGGTGTAGCCCAATTGCAGAATAGAGAAGAGCCAGGAGACTTCAGTCGTTAGAAAATAAAAGAAATCTTTACTGGTAAAATAAAGGTACCAAAATACAAATGAATAGGAGAGCCGAGCTTCCATAAAACAGAGAAAACAAAAACAGACACAATGGTCCAAAACAGCTAACAGAGAAACACTTAACTTTAAAGACGGGCAGCAGGAATCTCCGGAAGACAGGCTCAAGACTGAACACAATAGCAGGGAACAATCAAACTTATAAAGGGTCAACTTCAGGTGTGGGAAATCAGGGCTAACGAGCAATGAACATAGTTGGGGATATGGCGCCATCTACAGGAGTGGAGAGGCTAGAGTTCCTGCTGCAAGCGCCATCCATAGTTCCGGAGGAGAATGACGGAGAGCTCACGGACAGCGACCCCTGGTGGCCAGGATGAAAGTAGTGCTTGAGGACCAGACCATTACAGCGACCCCTCGGGGGGTCGCGACCCCCACTTTGGGAACCACTGATCTATGCAACCAACCCAACCTTCAAGTCACTGAAGTTCTCTAAGAACGCATATGTACTACGTATGATGTATCTTGTGAATCTATTGTTTTTACCTCATTTTAAATGTCTCAGTGCGATTGGTAACATGGTCTCAGTTTCACAGCAGTCACTAGTATTGTGAAAAAGATTGAAAACTGGGTGATGGGTGATGTCTCTTCAACAAAACCTTCTCCTCTCCCCCGAAACCAGGTGGTGGTGCAATACATATTTACATCCTTTTGTTCTGGTCTGGGTATTTAAGGGAAAAGACACAACAGCAAGAGGGACATTCTGTATCCAGAACCTCACATAGAGGTGATGAGTGTCTTTCACCCTCCATCTCTGTGTGAATGCATAACTTTAAGTACTCTTAGAGAAACCTTTTGAGTAATTGATGTTATGCATTTATTATGTCTGAATTGGCTTATAATTGTGTAATTATGTAATTGGCATTGATACATTTTTACCTGATTTAATAAATTTGATTTTTTTTCTGACTTACTGTGAAATTATTGTCTTCAGTAGATTATGATGTTTCCATTGTTACGTCAGGATCAGACACACTGAAGGCTCAATGAATGGAGCAGGTCACACATCATATGAGACCTTTAGGTTTCTGTCTATCGCTGCCTAAACAAGTTGCAGTATCGTGACGATGCAAACTGAGTTTTTGTATGAATTAGCAGGTGGCGATTCTACGTAACGTATTAGTAAACTCTGCATCCTCTGAGTAAGAGTCAGAACTGATGGATTTGTGATCGTGGGCCTGCTGTGCGACTTTGAGACCCGAATGAACGAGTACAATAAGAGTAAAAGTCAAATAGAATAACCAAACACCGGAATTAAGACATGGCCAATGAATAATTCCTAAGTATACACAGGATTTAAAAGTAATAATAGTTTGAAATTGGAGTCAGATTAAGCGAGCAGCTAAAGAAAAATTTAAACTAAATCCTACAAATTATGTGAGCTTCACGTTGGCGCTGAAAAGACATAGTATACCTTCACCCAGGCCGTCAGATTCCGTCCTTGGGCTGACGGGTGGTCCTTACATTACAGTAATGTCATGTAATAGGAATGTAATTTTGCATAAATGTCGCCACAGGTACGTTTTTCCAATGAGAACCTGCCTATAAACAAGCTTGTTGACCCCTGAAAACACATTAACACATCTACCCCAGAAAACATGTTCATATGCATGCTTTTCCTGTTTTATTGAGGGAAATAATGGGATATTGAGTGTTTTGTTCAGTAAAACAGTGAATACAATTTATTTTGGTAAAATTGTGTAGGTGAGAGGAAAGATTACTCCGTTTTTAGTAAGGACCAGAAGAATTGGACCACAAGAATTTTAAGGTTTTGATTTTTAACTTAAGAATTTTAATTTAAAAAGCACTTCACACTCGTTCAGTATTGTTGTGTTGAATATATGCAGTAGTCTCAAACTTCACAAGGTCCTTAATAAAAGATTTGAAAATAAAATAAAATCAAAACACAAGTCTTATTTGCCTTATTCTTAACATAAGAGTACATGCATTGTAACTTGATTGTGTCGAGGCTTCCAGTCTCATCCGCTTCCATTTATTTCAGCCGTAAAAAAATGGTCCATTATGTTGCTTGGTGGGGCGGTTTTCCAGACCAGTAGCAATAATCATACCCATGCCCGATTGATCACGTCAATGTTGGGCAGTCAAAGAGAACCAGTGCATAAGAAGAATAGTGAAAGTGATGAAAGAGAGGAAATGACAAAGAGGGCACACATTTTCATCTTATCTGAGCATTACAATACATGAATATGTTCAAAACAACATGGCCGCCTGGAATGAAGAAAGTGAAGACCAACTGATCAACACGATTCATATTCAATATGGCGAGCAAGCACTGCTTTGTTTTCAGTTTGTATGTCTGCAGTCCTGGTTTAGAATGACAAATGTAGACTACTGCCACCTGCTGGTATAGACAGTTATTTCCTGAGATTGTACGTGCTATAGGGTCGTTGGCTGCAGTCTTTCAAGCACAACTTTTTGGCCCAGACAGAAAGTGGCATCGCTATATTTTCTGGGCCCCCTGTACAGTTTAATACATTGGGCTGTGAGGGCCTTTGAGGGAGATTGTTATGGGCCCCCCAATGCTTTTGGACTCCCTGTACTCAATCCCTCTTTTCCAGCCACTGGTGATGAGGAAGGCGATGGAAGGTGACAACACAGTCTGCTTCTGTTGCTGCCAGTTCTTTAATGTCAATTCGGTATGTCACAGGTTTAATGGAAAGCTCCTGCGGCCAGCTGCATAAACTTCTAGTTTTAAAAGTTAGTCACCTTCATCAAGAGTGCCATAACTTTTTAAAGTCACAAAGGTAGTCTGGTCTAATTTGAACCAGGACTTGGCTAACTACTAGTTGGTCTAACTAGTTTTTAAGAAACGCAGCGGCTGGGTTTGGGAGGCTTCAGGGCTGGTGACGGAGGCAAGCCTGGACTATGGACATGATGCTGAGACTGAGAGCCTGGAAACAGAGACAGGGTAACTTGGGCAGACAAGGCAACCATGAGTGGCCAAGACAGTAAACACAGGGACAGCCTTCCAAACAAGACTTGTGACTGAAAACTGGTGTGAGGGTGCTGATGGATGCCCTGGTTGGGGGAATGCGGTTCTCCTCAATCACACCCATCATGTCGGAAGAGCCTCTCAGGCATTCTACTCCTGGCAAACAAGACTTTACCGGTTCACTTAATCCTTTCGACAAAAAAGTCTGTGGAAAAAAGTGGATAAAACACAAAAAAATCGCCACATAATCATCAATGGAGTTCATAATTAATTGAGTGTACTATAACATCGGGGTCGATAAAGATAATGGAGAGGCCCAAAACCAAATGGCCATCATGACCTTTGCTGTTAGTTACAATTAAGAAATGATCTCATTATGACAACTGTAGAAATTATGTCCTATCAGAATGCAAAGCAAAACATGAGGGAATCTTTTAACAAAGCAGCAAAGCAGAGGTCAAACATAGCCTTTGTCTACCGTCTCAAGGGAACAGAGAATGCCTTGAAGACCTTGTTTGACCACTGATGCTCTGATCTTTGAAGGGTCACTGCAGGGAAATCATTAAAGCATCTCCCAAGGTAAAACAAGATGGATTTGATCATCATGCTGAGCCACTGGCGCAGGGATTGTTTAGATCAGTTGCTGACTTGTCCGCCTGCTATTACCCAGGCTGTTTTTCGACCAGAGGCTTGGACATTAGGACAGAATGTGAATCCTAATACAAAATGCTAATGTACTTTTTCCGAAGCATGATCTCTTGAATTATTCATCCGCTGAATTTTTTGAAATTTGGGTAAATTTGGGTGCTTTTTAATGCAATATTTTTACTTTTGCAATCCCAAATCGGACCTGTAACTCTGGCTGAGTATCGGACAAGTGTTCACTGTTGGCCAGAGGAGAACTGGCTCCCCGACTAAGCCTGGTTTCTCCCCAATTTTTTTTTTTCTGCATTTGTTGGAGTTTTGGTTCTTGCCGCTGTTGCCTTTGGCTTGTTTAAGTTGGGGACACTTGCTTGATATTCATCAGTGTTTTTGATCTGCCTGCATTGGTGCCGTTGTATGTGAACTGAGCTGAGCCGGACGATTACGTCACTGTTTTCTCCGGTGCTGATATACATAAATTAACTAGACTAATAACTATTGATCTTTGCAACGGAATGAATCAATAATATATAGAATAAGCTGGACAATGACACCATTTTCTTTGGGAAAAATGGTCAATTATTACTGTAAAGCTGCAACAACAATTTGCATTGTAAAAAGCGCTATATAAGTAAAGGTGACTTGACTTGACTTGACTTTTTAGGCAAAAGTGTTATATGTAAAATCAAACGTCCTACAAAAGCTGTGAGGTTATTCACTATGTCTGACATTTTTTAAGTATTTTGATACAGATGTTCAAATGTATCTACTTAATCAAATGCCTGTATGTATGTCTAGTATCTGCTCTAAACAAATTAGTTTATTTTTAGAAGCTTGAGCAATTGACTTACAATGGAAAATTTGCCATGAGGAGCACCGATAATCTGAAATCATTCTCTTTGTTTTCCTACAATCTGCCAATGGCGATTCAACACACCTGCAGTTTAGCATCACAGCATGCGTAATCAGAAAGCACAGCCATTAAACACATGGTCTAATCAGTGCAGGATCATCAAAGGCATTGATTTAAAGTGCTGTTGAGATGAGAAGAGTGGTCTGCGTTTATTTGAGGGGTTGGATAGGAAGGTTGATGTATTTTCACTGGCTGTGGTTAGTGATTGGAGAATATCTGAGTTCATAACGTTAGATGTATTTAAGGTTACTTCAGCTTTCATTCACAGCCCGTACAGTAAGCTCTCTTAGGCCTTTGGGATATGAAGGCTGCTCTTGATGCTTCATTGCTTGTCTAATTAAAACTGTTGGTGCATGGTCCTCTGCTTCATGGGAGGAATAAGACTCAAAGAATGGCTGTGTAAAAATTTGATTATACTAAACTTGGTAGAATGTAATTTATTATGCATCAAATGTGCTGAAGTTATTCACAATTTAGAGTAAATCTACACTTTATAGACGATATTATTAATTAATTGGTTCTTCATAAATAATAGTAATAAAAAAATCATTTTCAGGGTTTTTCTTGAATCATTTATATCATAAATATATTCAAAAAAACAAAACAAAAAAAAATGTACCAGAAAACAAACAACAAACATGACAATAAAGTGCTCTATTAAAGGTGAAGTGAGCAATTTCTCTAGCAGCACTGTAGAAATGTGGTTTCCTGAATGTCCTCAAGCTATTGTTTGAGCCAGTTTTTCTATATCAGGATGATTGTTATGCTTAAACATCAACTTTTTTTCTACACTGATAATAATGAGTATTAAATCAGCATGTTAGAATGATTTCTGAAGGATCATGTGACACTGAAGATTGGAGTAATGATGCTGAAAATTAGCTTTGATATCAATTATTGATATCAATAAATTACATTAACAAATTATTGTTTCACAACAAAAACAGTTTAAATATTCTGTTGACTATAAGTAACATTGCACCAACATGCCAACTAACTCTCATTAGTGTATTAGTAGACTTGGTAGAGTTGAATAAGTTGACATATACTTGCAAAGTTACTTGTGGTCAGTATGTCCGTCGGCGAGCATCAAAATAAAGTGTTATTAAGCAGAAAGTACTCAAACTCTAATGATTGCTAGTGGACATGTACGTGCAACATCACCTAAAGTCAACAGAATGTCTAAAAGAGACCATTAACATAAAGTGTTACCCAAAAACATTTTTTTTAACCTGAAGTAGGACAGAGTTTCTCTAAAATTGCATCCCAGTTGCACTGGGATGTTTTAAATGATTCCAAACATGATATAGAATTCACACTGAACATTATATATTGATTATATGTTTTTAATGAACTGAATATGACCCCGGCCTAGTAGATGATGAGAGACAGAGAGAGGAGAGTAGAGGGAGAAGGAAAATGAGAAGGAATCCTGCCCAGTGAAATATAAACCCAGGCGTAAGTTTACTTTATTGAGTGGTGCTAGCTTCCTGTGAAACTTCTGGAGCCCGAGAGACTCCAGAAATGAATATCTGTGTACATCATTGATAGAAATGTATTTCTAATTTATTATCCTGAGTGTGGAGTACAACATCCATTGCCACCAGAGGAAAGAGTTCAAGGTACGACTAGTTAGCATGTCCTTGTTTTGATGGTAGCTGTATTTTTTTCCTTTATTATTTAAGAAATTAAGTATTTTATAAAGAAAGGACCCATCAAAATGATCAAAAGTGACAGTAAATACATTTATGGGGTTGCCAAAAAATTCCATTTCAAACAGTTTATGATCTTTTTGTAATTGTTTATAGCAGAAAATCAACATATTACAATGATTTCTACACTCAAAAAAATATTTCTGTCTAAACATAAGTTTTATGTAATTTAATTACAAAGCAATTTTCCATCCATTTGGATTACATAGTTTTAACATAAACAAACTAATAAACTTAATGTGATTCATATTTGTCAGTCATATGTAAATGAAATAGGTAAGATTTATGTAATAGTTGAGCATATGAATAGTGAGAGATTAAATGTCTTTTATCTTCAGTTGATTTCATCAGTTGTAGTTCTTGTGTTTCTCTGTCCTTCAGTGATTCTGCTTGTTAACAGCAGGCGTTCATCATTAATGCTCAATCATCACTTAATGATCTCATTAACTCTGACACTGCTTCAATGGTGCTTTAACTCAGTAGTGCGCACACACATGACCACTAAACAGTGTTAATTAACCTGGGCATTTTTCTGTGAACTATTACATAAATCTTACCTATTTCATTTACGTAGGCCCTAACAAGGGACGCTCTAACAAGGAGGCTAAAGGCTGGAACCTCTAGAGTCTGTCGACAGAGCATCTCTTGAGCTCTTGAGGTTTACTCGCACAGCAACTACTAGTTGGCCTCCGTTACACCTGGTCCCAGTCTAAAATGCACGTTTAAGCTGTTTTAATTGAAAGCAAATTGCACTGGCATATCTTAAAATATATATCTATATATTATAGCATATCTTTGCCATTTTTTTTGACTCAAGATGCACACCAGTAATATTTATAAACTACTTAAATGTCCTAATCTTGGCTTAATCTCAGTTTTGCCCAGGTGAGGTTAAACCTGGCCATACTTTGACCACAACAACATGAACATTTAAGCCCAGCTCTAAACAAGTCAACGAAGACGCAGCTTTAACTAGCTACCTCCATAGGTGTTGTGATGCACTTTATTGTTAATGGGCTTTGGGAGTTTGGCTGTATACTGAAGAGCATATGTGTTGTGAATAAAGAAAGCAATGATGATCCTGTCAGAGGATACTAATATGCTGAAGCAAGCACTCTGATAGAGGTTAGAGGAGGCTGTAGGTCTGGTCATGCCTGTAGGCATGAAGAGTCCACTGGGAACTTTATTCACTTACATTAATGAACAATTATATCGACAGACCATGAACAAACCTTCATCCACCACTGTTGCTTGAGGACACATACGGATAGTGGCCACTCAGTGTTTTGACACTGGAACAGAAATGTACTGACATACTTAGTTACTAAAAAAAATAGGAAAAATAGTTACTAATCTGCACAATTCAGCATGGCACTAGATTTGGGTGCTTGATTCTTGATTACCTGTGGGGATATATTGCCTCCTGTAGTAGTAGAAGCTTGTGTGAATTTTAAAAACTTGACTTTTTATGGGTATGCCATTTTTGTACAGTGTAGTTAGTGTCCAGCTAGACAGTAAAAAGATCATTTCTTTGAAGTTTTACAAGAAAATACTACTTTAGTCTTTCTACTTCAAGATTTCAAGTTTAAACGTTACTTTGTGAAATTTACTGTGGCAATTTCTGAGTGAAAATCGTAAATTTTGCTACTGGTCTGAAATGTAGCCTAAATGTCAAAATAACTTCTTTTAAAAGGAGGTCGAGAGATGTGAAAGGTAGATTACCGTACATCTCAGCTCTGTGACGTATGAGCGTCAAGCAAAAGTCCTAAAGCATTTTTTGCTGATGCAGGGCTCAAGCCTGAGAAATGAGATACTGGAGTCCACTGAAGATGTCAGACTTAATTAGGAGTATCAGAATAAATGCTGTGTTGTTACCACAAAAATAAGACTGTTTGGCCCAGAAAAAACAGGAGGCAATCACTTCCACCCTGCCATTACCATAAACTGTTTTGAATTATGCAAAGAAAGGAACATAATTAGTTCCTCTGGTGCGAAAGCAGAGACAGAGGTGGATATACTGTCCCACATCTTTGCAAACAGAAAAATAACTGCTCGTAAAAATAGACTGCTTTCATGTGCGTGCGTGCATGTGTGTGTGTAATACACAGCAGTTCTCTGGTGCTCCCAGAAAAGTATAGAACAATAAGACTCTTTTTTCTGGCTAGATCAAGGGGAATCATTTTTTAAGAAGCCTTACTTCATATACTGCTTTCTCTGATACATTAGTCATTGTACAAAGATCCCCAATCCCTAATGTTTTAAAACAAAAGCTCCATAAGCTTAACCCAGAAGAAGGATGACAAGCATTAAGTTCTTTATCATTTGAATAGAGAACAATGGTTTTGTTTGCCAGACTTGCACCAGGTTGCATCAGTTTTTGCTATGGCATCTGCAGCTCTCACCCTTTGTAGAGCTTAAGGATGAGACCTTGATAGTCAGATCGACATTTGGAAACTGTGTTTCACTTTGATGATACCTCATACCATACAAAACAGCAAAACAAACTTTACTGTCGTAAACTTTAAATATAGTCTTTACCCGGGTGAGGTGAGATCCCTGACAGTGTGTTGAAAGGTTAATGCCAAATAAAATTGTCCATCATGAGGAAAAGGAAAACACACATGCAAAGGAAAACTTTTAAACTTTTATATATTCAAGTTAAAATGTAATGTGGTACATGTGTGTACATATTTAATACATGTGAGTGTACACATCTTCTAAAGATTTTAAATATATTTTACTAGGTGAACGATATTTTTGCAAATATCATGAAAGTATATGTAGCGAATACAAAGTTCTGTCATGAAACTCTAGATGGCGGAGGCTACTAGGTTCTTTAACTCCAACCTGCTCGTAATGATATCATGATCTATAGGACACAGATGATTGGTTCCTGCTGTATCAGTAGTCAATGAGTTTGCGTGCTCAACTTCAAATACATGGGTAGAAATTACCTTAGCAGTGCAGCGCACTTTCAGAAACCCTCCACCTTCCCCAGCTCCACCTGTATGTATGTGCTATGGGCTCTCCAAGAGTAGCCATGATAGAACTACCTATGTTCTTCATTTTGTTTTTCTCCTCTAATAACAAATTTGTCCATTTTGATCCCTAAATTTACAAAAATACTATTGGAATTCTGCCAAAGTGTGCGCTTGTAAGTGTTCGTTAACTGATTACGATTCAGTGTTTGTAGGTCTGCACATGTCTGACAATAATATATGATCACATATATGACACAAAACCATTATGGTTCAAACTTATATTCATTTAATTGATTTTAATTGAATTTAAAAACTAAAGTAAATTGTAAAACTGCTATTTTTTAAATGTGGTCGTCATATCATGGGCCGCAGGTTGAGAACCACTGATCTAATGTTTAAGACTGGTGTTCCCATTTGTGACAATTGTTCCCTCATTGGTGATTATTCAGTTGTTGAGCTTAATTTAATTTTAGCATAGAATAAATGTGTTAATACAGTTAAAAATAAATGGCCTTAAAGATATTTAATTAATCATATGCAATAACATCATAATTTTCACAGCCTTTTATAAAAAGATAAAAGGAAGGATGGGGTTTTATCATCTAGACCACCATTCTGGCAAGAACATAATATGGGTTTCCAAAATTGCCTTGCAAGATCAGGTTTTCAAGATCATACCTTTTTAAACTCCTTTTCAAGTTCTTATTCACCCGAGGGAAGCAAAACGGTGATAAAGTATGGTGGAGTTTTAGAAAGGGGTTACATGCATGGAAATAATACGAAGTTCAAAAAAGTGAAATGGGGTCATGAAGAAATTTACTAACAAAAAAAGTTCACTAACAATTTAATCTTTACTTATCTGTTTAGATTTTTCATGGACTACATTAGTTGAGTAATATCTTTTTTTGTTGTGTACAACTAGCAAGGACACCACAACACAGACACACGCTGTCTTCTTATTGCCTTTGGATCGTTTTGTATGGTTTTATTCACTAAAAGGCCATAAAGGATTTTTTTTTTTTTCAAAAAAAGGGTCACAGTGTCCTCAAAGTCAATGTGAGAGAAGATATCACCATCACACATCAAATTAATGACAGGAGCAATAGTCATTTTAAAGAAAAAAAAAAAAAAAGTCATGAGAATGTATTATCTAATGCATTATCTGCTGAAGGGTAGGAAGAAAATCACTTAAATCACTTATTATTATTCCTGAAAATAATAAGCCCTATATTTAGTTATTTGCATATAAATGGTGCAAAGGCTTGTGCAGAACAAACAAAGTCACAATACCTTTTCTTTTTACTTGAATACTTTTTAGCAGCCATTTTAAAAAGCAATTATAATAAACTTCCCACAGGTCCAGTTTAATTTCCGTCAGTCAGTCATAGTTCCAAAAATAAATTTAAGCAGCCCGCAAATCAGACATGACAAGCTGGTCAGGTCTGTTTATTAACATTTATTTAAGTGTACAAAACGGAGACTAACAGGTATTCTTTCTGACTAGTTGTGAGTTAATTAACTCACTCAACTTGCTAGTTGTGAGTTAACTCATGGTCCGATAGCACTTATATATCACTACATAAATCACAATTTTGCGGCAGCACATGCTAAGTTTATCTATCTGCTTTGCTGCTATTATTGGCGCCATTATAGATGAATAATCATCTTTAGATGAGCAGCCAGAGAGGGAACGAAGCGAGAGCTGGCACAGCTTCAAACCAAGAAAAGTGCCATCACTGTGGTTCATTTTGATGCCACTTGCTTTAAATGCAAGTCAGGGGGTGAAGCAGAGGGCCCTCTCACTGCACACAAACAGAGCCGTGTTTGTTTCACTTCCCAGCCTGACCTTTGGAAAAGCATTTCCGAGAGCTAATTGAATAAAGCCTAAATACTTTGTATTGCCAAAGCCCCCCAAATCCCAACAGACAGCGCAGTGCGCTACTCCTGAATTATGTTGAAGACTTCTTTAATTGAATTTCTGCAGGGTCTTTAGTTCAGTTCCATAGTTTTATCAAAGGAAACTTCAAAGAATTCAGTCTGTATGAGAGGCTACATCTGAGCAGTGTCACTTTCTTCTCAATAGCAGTAGTGTTTTGTGACCTGCACACCTCGTACAGGAATAACCTGTACGCTCCAGCAGAGGCTGTCAAAATACATCTGGATCATGATGAACCCAATGCAAGAGCAATGTGTAGCACACAAGCTGACAGATGGAGCACTTTGCATTTAAACAGCAGGTATTCCCTGTTAGCTATCGGGCATTGGGCAACAATGTTAAACACGGCTTCATGTATGTTGTTTGGCCTTATTAGGAATTCTACTGAGGTACTTAAACAGGTTTGCTTTTATTAGTGGACTTTTCTCTTTCATTGTTCGCAGAACACTGTATGTTAATGGAAATAATTGGCCGAGATTGCGTCGATGGGGTTCAAAAGAAAGTCAGTGGAAAAGACCACAAGGTCAAGAACATTCTCCGTAAATCACAGAGGCAGCTGCATTTACTTGTATTCAATCCATTCAGTGTTTCTATGCAAGAGCTGGGAGGTGTGTAGGATCAAAAGGAGTGCTGTCACAGTCAGTTATGATTTATGGGACCCCTAAGGTCTTTATGTCACAATTACAGTTGAGAAAATGTAGGCCATCATCTCTGAGACACTTCCTCTGTCTTCAGATAGACACATTCCCAAGATTTTGAAGCATTTTTACAACGGATAACCAACAAGTCTTTGAAATTTCAATGGAAAATTCTGGGAAGCAGCTTGGACATTCTGAATAATGAGCTAAAACTTTGGTCCTCCTACTTGCATACCAAAACATCCTTATGGATTAAAAAGATCAGTGACTGTGCACAATAACCCATGACCTTGCCTCAATCCATGGCACACGTCCCTGCATCCCATAGGTAAGTTATAATTTTCTCCACTTGAGATCTGTGTTAACACAAACACTTCCTGCTTTCCGAACATCTTTTGATCCTGCTAAAAACGATTAGAATGATGGCTAACACGATATCCGGAATGAGACTTTTTTTGTTCTGAGGCAACATTACTCAGATGTTTGGCTCAGTCATGGGCCCATAGGCTCATGGATCTTATCCAGTCAAAGTCTCTTGGAGCATCGGATTTGCAGACTCATGTTGACTCGTGATTCATGTTGACAGTAGAGGAAGCAAAGAAATGTTGTTTGTTTGGCATGTTTCTGAATCCTCTGCATAGCTTCTATCTGTAACAACCACAGGCACTGAAACTCTTGTCAGGTGCTGTTATTATGGCTACGCTGAACAGGGATAGAACAGGGGTGTCAAACCCCTAAAAAAAATTTCATGATCCAGATGCTCCTGGAAAGCCACCTTCCTGCGGAGTTTAGCTCCAACCCTGATTGACCACATCTGAACCAACCAAATCAAGGATTATTTAAAAACTACTGACAGGAGTGTTGGAGCAGGGTTAAAACTAAACTCTATCAGGGCGGTGGTCCTCGGGGAGCAGACTTTGGCACTCCTGCTGTAGAGGAAGGGGTGTATGTGTACATCAGCGGGAGTCTAGCGTCAAGAGTCTAGCTCTAGCCCCAGTTAAACACACCTGAACCTGCCAATCAAAGGCCTCAGGATCACTAGAAACTTCCAGGTGTGTTCCAGCCAAACTCTATAGGAAAGAACTGATCTAGGAGCAGGACTGGGCACCTCTGGTGTACACTGTCGTTGGTGGTGTCAATGGAGCTTCATCACCATTTCTGTCAACTGCCAAGAGACCTCAGGAGATCCACATTGGACTGGAGTCTTTCATTATGTACGCACAATGGTGTCTTCAAGGTCTATGAAGAGAATGGGTAGGTTTTCAGGCCCATGTTCCAGACTAAAAAACATATGCTGTGGCTATAGGGATGTCCAGAGTGACCAAATCATCTTCCTGACCTTCCCTGATCATGGAAAAAACTCCCTGAGCACAATTGTCTCATGTCTCCCTTTTAATATATTGGTCCTTTTTATATAAAAATGAATGCCACTATGAGGTCTGACGCCACACCCACTGTGACTGTCTATGGCTACAGCTTACAAACTCCTGAATGAGTGATAAGAAGTTTTGTTTTGAGGCATCATTACTCAGATGTTTGGCTCAGTCATGGCCCATAGGCTCATGGATCAAAATCTCGAGGAGCATTGGTTTGTAGTCTCATGTGATTCATGCTGACAGTAGGGGAAGCAAAGAAATGGATGTTTGGCATGTTTCCGAACCCTATGTTCTGCAACTATCACAGCCACTGCAGCCCGACATGTCCAAGATTCTTGTCAGCTGCTGTGGTTATTGTACAAGGGGGCCCAGCAAAGGAAGATGTTGACAATAGATCTTACTAGTAGATGCATGGTGCATTGCACCACAATATCAATGAGAGATTGGGTCTCTGCTTGTGTTCTCTGCGACTGTCAGTAACAATGTGCTCTCACTCCTTCATACTGTCAGGGCTTGATACAGAGGACTGTAAAAAGCATCTAGTTGTTAACAAATATTCAGCAGTGTTTCAGACTGTTGTATCCAACTACAACATTTGTTGAGCATGGTTTTTTAAATGGTTAGTTCACCCAAAAATTAAAATTCTGTCATGTCGTTCCACACCCGTAAGACCTTCGTTCATCTTCGGAACACAAATTAAGATATTTCTGATGAAATCCGACGGCTCAGTGATTGCCAGCAAGATAATGAACACTTTCAGATGCCCAGAGAGGTACTAAAACATATTTAAAACAGGTCACGTGACTACTGTGGTTCAACGTTAATATTATAAAACCACGGGAATACTTTTTGTGCGCCAAAAATATTTCTTTCCTTTCAACAATATCTAGTGATGGCCGATTTCAAAACACTGCTTCAAAGCTTTACGTATCTTTTGATTTGAATCAGTGGTTCGGTTCGCATATCAAACTGCCAAAGTCACGTGAAGTTGAGTCACTGTATTTCATTACAGTTACATTTTAAATGTGTGGTAATCAGATTACAGTTACATCTGAAAAGTGTTTTAGATTACCAAAGTGATTACTTTGAATTTTAATGTCATTTAAACAGCGATTGGTGATTCTCTGACTCTGACCGTCTGAAAAAGCGGAGTTAAGTTTCACCAACATTTTAATACTTTTAAGAGGGATCATAAAAATGTTGTTATTTTTATTTAGTTCTGTCCTGAACAAGACAAAATTACTGAATTTATAAAAAAAATGCCCAACTGTCAACTTTACTGTCCTGTCATGACCTGATGATCCACGACTGTTTTCATGTTTTGTGAGTCATTTTATAATTCACTCGTCACTGCAACTTTTTCTCACAATTTGTTTTTTCCACTCACAATGAGTTTGCATTTCACAATTCTGACTTCTTTTTCTCAGAATTGCGAGATTTAAACTCACAATTGCAAGTTATAAAGTCAGAATCTGGTGATATAAACTTGCAATACTGACTTTTGTTTCTTGCAATTGTGAATTTAGTATGAGTTTATATCTCATAATTCTGACTTTTCTCAATATTGTGAGTTTATATCTCATAATTCTGACTTTATAACTAACAATTGCTACTTTATATCACACAATTCTGAGGGAAAAAGTCAGAATTGTGAGATAAAAACTTGCAATGACCTTTTTTGTGTTTGTTCCACACTTATTAGTATTTCAAAGTATTCTAAAGTATTTAGATTAAGTTACTAAACTTGAGTAATGTAACGATATATGTTACAAATTACTTTTTAAAGCATGTATTTTTTAATCTGTAGTGAAATACATTTTAAAAGTAACCTACCCAGCCCTGTATGTGTATATATATATATATATATATATATATATATAATTGAATGTCCCTTATGCCCCCCATATATTCTAATTCAACAAAATTCTACATTGACATTGAATAAAACAAATCTTGCCTAATTGCTCTCCATTGGATGCTCAAAACTAACAGTCCAATTGCAATCTGTAATTGGGTAATATGAAGACTTTCTTTGAGAATGAAGGCCTCACATGTGCAGGAATGAGGCATGCTTCAAAGCTGTTCCACCACACAAATCAATATCAGCATGATTAGACAGAATTGTGTGCTCCATCTGGCTGCATGTACTGTGGCCCTCACATGCCGTCCTGAGGGACCAGACTGTTTACAAAGTTTAACTTACTAGCACAACTTTCTGGTCTACAACATAGTGAATGCAAAATGAGACAGATATTTATGTTTTGTTGGAGGCAGGGTGTATGTTGCAGGATTTGAGTTGTTAATTAGTTTACTTCTTTCTAGCTTTGGGAAAACGAGTGTGAAGAATAGCAGGGAAGTAATTAAGTTCTCATCTTTGAGATTGAAACGCTTCAGTGCTAAATTGTGAGAAGAAGTGGTAAGTGGTTGTCTATTGGTCTGATGGGAATTGTAATCCCATAATCATGAGGAACGGCTGAAAGAAAACATGCTCTGCTGCAGAAATGATGGGAGTTGAAGAAAGATCATGATCTGGAAATGAAAATCTTTGATGCAGAAAAGAGAGTTTTGCAGAAATAAATAATATTGCAAATTTGTAACTTTCCATTATATCTCTCTAACTATATGCTTTTTTTTTGCTTTAATGTTTAACTAATCATAATTATAGTGTCCACAAATAACATCATTTTTAATGTCTAAAATTCCTTCCACCATTAAAGTAGTTCTGCTAAGTGGCTTGTTATTAGGCAACGATGTAACAATGCTATTAAAGGAAAACAAATGATGTTAGGCTTTGTGTAAAGTACAAACTTGAGGCAAATCTCCCCACACTGTAAAAATCGTGGTCAAATGAGGTGTGTTTATCACCAGTGTTTTCCCAGGATTTTGAAATACGTATCGCATTATGTTGTGTTTTAGGACAGCATTAAATGTACATACACTTAATGAAAAATGCCCTGGCAGAAAATCACCAGTACCTTTTATGTTTTTATAGGCCTAAAGATTTCTTTCTTACAGTACAGATCAACTTGTAGCACGTATTTGTCGCTGACTCTTTTATGTCATAAATGTGATGAAACAGACCTCAAACTGAGTAGTAACACACTATGATAAATAAACTAAAAAATAGATATAGACACAGTCACAAAATGTAACGAGGAGTCAGCGGGATTTGATCCAAGTGCAGCTTTATTTCCAAAACGTAGTCATACAGGCAATGGTCAACTCAACAGCAAACAGTAATAACAGGGAAAAGGCAAGCTCGTAGTAAATAATCCAGGCAAAGGTCAAAAGGGCAGGCAGATAAACAACAGGATGATAACACAGGCAGGATCTGAAAACAGGAAGACAAAACGAGGAATAAACACATAGAATTGTAATACAGGTATCGACAATACTTCGCAGTGTGGGTGTGTGCGAGTAGAGCTTTTATGGTGGTGAGATGTGAATGTAATTAGATGAAGGTAATGTGCTACAGCTGGCTGGGGTAATAAAGTGACTAGGTGAGGGGCTTGTGGGAAATGAAGTTCGTGTAACAGAGTCCATGATGTGAGCGGGCGACCTCTGGTGGTCGGTGGATGGAGGACAACGGAACAGATTCATAACACAAAACAAGAATAAATCAAATGAAATGAGCATTTACGTTTTGTGGCTTTGCATTTCTGTTTGCTAGCCATGTGCTAGTTTACAGCTAACATCGCTAATTAACATGTGGTTGACTTTGTCAAGAAAAACCTAACCCTAACAGCCAATACAGATATTTAAAAATAATACTCAAATGAGTGTCTTAACATAACACCATTTCTTAATCGAATATGTCTCATAACTAAGTCAGATGAACACCATCAACTTTTATTGCGTATACAGCACCTGCATTTTGCTAGTAGTGGGTGTTGATTTCAGCCCCAGCTTGCTGTTCTCTAAATGCCTGAGCCTGCAAGTATTTCTCATTCCCTACAAATAAACCTGGCTGTCTTAATATCCCACTACCTCCTTTTAAATTCCTAACTTCATCTCTGAAGAATTAAATTACTCAACTGGATCATATAACTAAATGAGAAAGGAAAAACAGCTCTGTACCTAGAGGGTAAAAGTCAAAGTACTGCCTGCTCCTCCACAAGCTTGAATTATCAATGAAAGTCTGTTTACTAGTCTGAAGATTATGTAATATCACAGCCTCGTCTGACATAACTTTAGCACCTAACAGCAATTCTCACAAAGCATACCGGATTCTTAATAATATTGAAATGAACATAGTGTATCTTGTTTTGCATGAAAATAATAATTTGCATACTGTTTTGCTATGTTGAATCACCATAAAATCTAACAATTCTCGTTTTTGTGGTGTCTTCTCCTCTCTCTTGCAGCGTCATCTTCTCTCATCTCTGATGACGTGTTTACTGGCGCGAGGGCGGGACAACCTGTCACTCAGATGAGCAAACCACACCCATCCAAACAATTCCCCATGGACAAAATCAAATACTTGGAAAAACAGTGCACCAGCAGAGTAGTATGTCCAAATACATATATTAGGAGAACGTATGCATTCAATGGACACTTTACTATCCCGTGAGGCCTTGGAAGAGGATTTGTGAATGGTGGTGAAGCCACACAAATAGAGCCATAATCAGGGTTGGGGAGTAACGAAATACAAGTAATACTTAGTTACGTATTTAAAATACGAAATTTGAGTCACTGTATTTCATTACAGTTACATTTTAAATGGGTGGTAATCAGATTACAGTTACATCTGAAAAGTGTTTTAGATTACCAAAGTGATTACTTTGAGTTTTAATGTCATTTAAACAGCGATTGGTGATTCTCTGACTCTGACCGTCTGAAAAAGAGGAGTTAAGTTTCATGTTTTCCACTGTTTTCATGTTTTGTGAGTCATTTTATAATTCACTCATCACTGCAACTTTTTCTCACAATTAGTTTTTCCCCTCACAATTGTGATTTATAAAATCAGAATTGGGAGATATAAACTTGCAATACTATTTTTTTTCTTGCAATTGTGAATTTAGTATGTGAGTTTATATCTCATAATTCTGACTTTTCTCAATATTGTGAGTTTATATCTCATAACTCTGACTTTTCTCAATATTGTGAGTTTATATCTCATAATTCTGACTTTTCTCAATATTGTCAGTTTATATCTCATAATTCTGACTTTTCTCAATATTGTGAGTTTATATCTCATAATTCTGAATTTTCTCAATATTGTGAGTTTATATCTCATAATTCTGACTTTTCTCAATATTGTCAGTTTATATCTCATAATTCTGACTTTTCTCAATATTGTGAGTTTATATCTCATAATTTTGACTTTTTCTCAATATTGTGAGTTTATATCTCATAATTCTGACTTTACAACTCAAAATTGCAACTTTATATCATGCAATTGTGAGATAAAAACTTGCAATGACCTTTTTTGTGTTTGTTCCACACTTATTAGTATTTCAAAGTATTCTAAAGTATAGTTACTAAACTTGAGTAATGTAACGATATATGTTACAAATGACTTTTTAAAGCATGTATTTTGTAATCTGTAGTGAAATACATTTCAAAAGTAACATACCCAGCCCTGCCTATTGATTTATGATTTGACAGTCGTAGGAGAAGTTACAATACTGAATTGTACCTCAAGACTGTCAGAATTTTGTCTGAGGTCAAATTTGTTCACAATGGTCAAATTAGACTTCAGATTTTGAGCCAGAATAAAAAGGAATCTTTTAGGATTCTCAAAATGTATCTCAGGTGGCCAAATAATGAAAAAAATCACAGTATGAACCTGTCTCGAGACATTTTTGAAGTACTTGTTTAATTTTTGAACTATGGCTAATTCTTTCAAAACTTTCTCTGAGTCCCGCTGTGCTAATCGTGACTGATGGCCCCTCCTGAGCACATGACCCATGTCCGTCATGAATATGCATGAGCTCAGGATAGGCACTGCCTCAGGAGTGGAGTGGTTGGAGGTGAAAAACAGAGGGATGGAGTGATTGATGGCCAAGTTTTGGGACACAACGTCAGTGGCGCTACTGAGCCAGAACAGTCCCCCCACTAAACTAAAGGTCATGATTTGAAGCCTGGGAAATCTAACACAGCCCTCTGACTCAATAAACGCTGCTGCATAAATCGTTCTCCCTCCATCTCACTCTCTTTGCTTGTAGGAAATGGCTCTCAGTCGAGTTGCTTCGAGGCAGAACAATGTAAAGCGAGCAAGCACAAATACATATAGAATAGTTTTGTCTGTTTGTCCATTAAAGGTTGGTATAGGCTACAAATTATATTTACAAAATACAACACAAAGCAGAATGTCTTTTCCCACTATTGATATTTTCAGTCGATTTTATGTTCCTTACGGGAAGAACTGCTAGATTTTTTCATCTGTCATTTCAGCATTTACGGACACCTGAATGCATCGATTACCCCAATTTAAAAACCTGTAACATTTGATCCACGTCAAGAAATTGCAATTTGTGTTTCCAGCAGCATTGCAAACAATGTAAAGGTATTAGATAAGCTTGTGTAAATGAAATGCAGATACAGAGTTTTGTCCTTCATCATCTGAACTGCATATTCATATTCAGCGTTCAAAACAAACCCGAACCTGAATGTTTGAAGAATATTAATACAGTGCTGCCTTGCAAACAGTTTAATGATTCATTCTGATTTTTAAAATCATTTAAAAAGAGATATTCAGACTCTGAACTACTGTAAATGTACTTCAGGAACACACAGAGTAAGCAGGAGGTGGTGCCGCGCTCGGCGTGTCGTGAGCTGTTCTTAGCAGGTGAATTCCATCTGCATTCCCTCCTCACATGCTCTGCACAGCAGAAATCTATTTACTGTTAATATCTCAGCAACACTTTCCAATATGAAATGCATTAACATTCTTTATGCAGAGCCATTCTGGGCCACCAGCTGAGCCGTGCCTAACAAATTCTCCAAATATGTGGACATAAAGATAAATATCTTATATGTTTGTTGAAGACATAAAACACTTTTCTTTTCTTTTCTTTTCTTCTTTTTTCTTTTCAGAAAGCATATCAATACAGCAACATCTATCTATCAATCCATCCATCCATCCATCCGTCTATCTGTCCGTTGTGCATTTCGTCCGTCCACTATCTATCTATCTATCTATGCATCCATCTATCTATCTATCTATCTATCTATCTATCTATCTATCTATCTATCTATCCATCCATCCATCCATCCATCCATCCATCCATCCATCCATCCATCCATCCATCCATCCATCCATCCATCCATCCATCCATCCATCCATCCATCCATCCATCCTTCTATCTATCTATCTATCTATGCATCCTTCTATCTATCTATCTATCCATCCATCTATCTATCTATGCATCTATCTATCTATCTATCTATCTATCTATCTATCTATCTATCTATCTATCTATCTATCTATCTATCTATCTATCTATGCATCTATCCATCCATCCATCCATCCGTCTGTCATCTATCTGTCTTTTGTGCATTTCGTCCGTCCTCTATCTATCCATCTATCCATCCATCTATCCATCTATCCATCTATGCATCTATCCATCCATCCTCTATCTATCTATCCATCTATCCATCCATCCATCTATCCATCCATCCATCCATCCATCCGTCTTTTGTGCATTTCGTCCATCCATCCATCCATCCATCCATCCATCTCTCTGACCATCTAATATCGGTCTGTCTGTACAAAGCTATAGAGCCCTGCACAGGACTCAAATCTAGGCCCTAGCCCGACAGCTTATCAAAATTCTCGGCCCAAGTCCGATGTTTTTTTTTTTTTTTTGAATCCTCCCCATTACACATTATCATTAAAAACAAAACCGAGCTATTTTAATGGCTGCAACAGTAAAGTAGTTATATTTCCTTTCTTTGTTAAGTTCATTTAGAAAAATATTTGGAGCATTTTTGTCTGTTAAATGAAAGTTTTTGTATTTTCAATTGACGGCCAAGCGGCTATAGAGACTGACTTGCCTAAAATAAAATCCATAGATATAAAACACTTCAAGCATATCACATTAGTTTCTTATCACCACCACAATAAAGGGGCATTTCTTTACAATTTCAAATGTGAATGTTGTTAATGCAGTCCTATTGGTGTCCAAACATGTGTGTCGTATAGCTTTGTATTGATTGCTTCAAGGACTAGTCATTGTAAATTATAAATAAGGATGGGGGATTTTTGAATGTTTTTGGATATTGTGTTTGTATTTAAACTTTGCTTCAATGTGGTTGTCTTGTTTTGATTGTGGCATGCTATAGCTGTTCACATGATTGACTTTGATTGCTAACAGGTGTAATCAATTGGAACTATGTTTGATTCGGAGTATTTATTGAGCGGTTGCCTTTGTGCGTAAGTGTGTGTGCCTGATCGAAGGTCTTTGACTGAAACGCTTAACTTCTAACATTTTCTAAATAAAGGGAGAACAACAGTGTGCAGGTCTTTTTTTGGTGTTACTTGCCCGTATTTGACCCAATTTTGTATTGAAACAACCCAGCATTTTTTAGCGTGTAGAGAAACGTGGCTATCTATCCCGGTGTGCATCATTACCCAACTCACATTCTGTCTTTACTAACATAGTTCAACGATTTGGTGTTTCCCGAAACCATATTCAAATTAGCACTCGCAAACTTGTGCCGGAAATTCTACGGTGGCCGAGAGAGCTCAAAGCGCTGCAAATAATAACACATGCAAATTAAAAAAAGCACATGCAAATAAAAAAAACGTGATCATCAGTTTGACAACACATGTGCTGCAAATCCTCACAACACATGCAAACACAGAAACGTGCTGCATATACAAAAAGAGTGAAGGGTGAGTTGAACTGGTTTTGGACGGTCTTCCTAGTAGGGTCCGTCACTTTTTGGGGTCCCCTCGAAACATTTCCGTTGTGGTTTGTGCTCTTTGCAGTGCTTTTTGTATATGCAGCGCGTTTTTGAGTTTGCATGTGTTGTGAGGATTTGCAGCACATGTGTTGTCAAACTGATGATCACGTTTTTTTTATATGCATGTGTTTTTTTAAATTTGCATGTGCTTTTTTTTAATTTGCATGTGTTTTATTATTCGCAGCGCTTTGAGCTCTCTCGGCCACCGTACATTTCCATTTTTTAGTTCGTCAAGAGATTTTAAGCGCTCTTTTTGAAGAGTGCGCATATGCGTACGTGGAACGCAAGATTGAATCTGGAAATGAAGCAAAATAACTGAGAAAAATGAGAATTAGTCCTCAGATGGCATGCCAAAAAATCGTATGAATTCGATATCAAATAGATTCATTTAAAGAAGTTATTACTCCTGCGTGACATCAGTAACCAGTGTGGCTGAACGACAGGTTTGCGACAATACGGTTCCGGGAAACAGTCGATCGTACCTCAGTAGTGACGCAGCGAGTTATGTTGTTGTAAGGGAAACACAGCTCTCTACGGCTCTTTAAATGTGCCTGTGGCGACATTTCTGACAGAAAAAAAAGTTTTTCTTGCATGTTTCACGACACTTTCATTGTGTGGGACTAAAAGCATGTTCAGCTTTATCCAACAACATTTAATTGTTGGTTTTGTATGGCAATGTGAGTGGCGCTACAAGGTTTTTCACGTTTGAAAATAACATACATCGACGTTAAATCCTAAAGCTAACCAATTGTGTTAAAAGCAAACATGAAATAAAAACCAATTTGCACATGTCAAAATGTATTAGTTTGCAAATTCCACCTCCCATGTGCGAAAAGAAGTACATGTTGTCAGTATTTTACTGTTCATTTCAGCTGAAAACGGCAGTGAATTGTATATAGGTGTCACACTATGGGTGTTTATGCAAGTTTAAAAATAAATTCCAAGTTTAATCCAAAGAAGCGATGTCATCCGAATGTGAGGATACAAACACAAACAAGACTAATTAATGGAACAGCTGAAACCAACAACACAAATGAGGAGCGGAAAAAATTAACAACGGAAAGAGGAAACTAACGAAAAAGTCTGTGAATGACGAACTGTGACAATATGCCTATATATGTTTTGCAAAACATTGTTTTTGGGATATAACCGTTTCTTTCTGTGATATCTATCTAGAATTTTTGTAAAAATAAAATGTCTGTCAATTTCAGAAATGTAAAAGTGAAAGAGGTGATAGAATGTAGAGACGTGATGCTATGGGATGTGATGCCTTTCAGTGCATTTCAGGCTGGAATATTTAAAAAAAGGCTTTTCTGTCTGTTGTTATGCTCAAAACACCACAAGATTTCACAGTATGTTTAAAAGAGAGAATTGTCTTTTCTTTCCAACTGTTCACAGGAAAACTATAAACCCCAAACACATCTGCACAAACCCCAGACCTCTTTCAAAAATCTATGCAATTGAATTCACATTTTGCCTTCAGATGGCATCAAATACAGTCACATGAACACCATCACACACTGAGACACAATAAACCCTCACTAAACGGAGTCGGGCTTTTCACAGTCAACTAGATGCATTTTGAACATTTCAATATTACACTATTGTAATCTACATAAATTACAGAACGTGAGGAGTAGAGAGAACTCTTCACCTGCAGAGTCTTTCTTTCTTTCTTTCTTTCTTTCCTTCTTTCTTTCTTTCTTTCTCTCTTTCTCTCTTTCCTTCTTTCTTTCTTTCTTTCTTTCTTTCTCTCTTTCCTTCTTTCTTTTTTTCTTTCTTTCTTTCTTTCTCTCTTTCTTTCTTTCTCTCTTTCCTTCTTTCTCTCTTTCTTTCTGTCTCTCTTTCCTTCTTTCTTTCCTTCTTTCATTCTCTCTCGCTCTCTCTCTTTCTTTCTTTCTCTCTTTCCTTCTTTCTTTCTCTCTTTCCTTCTTTCTTTCTTTCTTTCCTTCTTTCTTTCTTTCTTTCTTTCTTTCTCTCTCTCTTTCCTTCCTTTTTGTTCACAAAGAGAAACTGTGTCAGACTAAAACCGTTGTTCATTGTGTTGCTGAATTTTTTTGTTTGTTTTGGTGAAACCTTTTCTATCAGAATTTTTATTTGTGGTTTTAAATATGTGCAGAGACACCGTTTTAAGTGTCAGCTTGTAAACTTTTTATTAGGCCAAGCTAAAATGGCAATTTATAATACTAGAAAGGTTAAGATTGAACAAAACTTGAATTGTGATTTGAGAGCTGTGTTTTTCAATTCTGTGAAGTTCAGAATTCTAATTGATTTTCATTATTTCAATTTGATTTGGTGTTTCAAAGAAGCTTTGTGTAATGTTATTGAAGATAATCTGTACTTTGCACCTCTCTTAAGTTAATTTTGTTTTTTAGTGTGTTAAATGGCTGGATAATGTTTTAGAATTTGCAATAAAGGATCTTTAAAATTCAAATTATCTTTCTTTCTTTCTTTCTTTCTTTCTTTCTCTCTCTCTCTCTCTCTCTCTCTTTCTCTCTTTCTTTCTTTCTTTCCTCTGCAGGCAAATTCTGAAGATTTTCAGGTTTAAACTAATAGACATCACAGGAAACTGAGCTAAAACAAACAAACTGCTCTTTGAAATTCCTCGACTCCTCGCGTGTCCAGGGGGGGATATTGGTTTTACTGTAAAAGCGAGGTTCCCAAAGCGTGACTCTGATTTTTCCTATAAATATCAATATGTGTAGGCTCAAAGAAAGCACTTATTCTTCTAACATCTGTCTTAAATTATTTAGTGTGGTACATTACGGTACAAGTCAAAGTTAAAAGCTCTTTAAATAAATAATTATATCCCTATGCTTATGCTCTCCCTCGTGGCCTATTCCTCTGTTGTGTCTAAATATCTTACAGCCGCTGCGATCTTTATCTCATTGAGTCTGATGACCTCCTCAGCCTTGATGGAGGGAAGATACGGACTGTTTTCTTCTTCAGTCTTTTCATTCACACCGAGTGTTTATATGCCAGCAGAAGCTCAACGACACACGGTGACCTCAGCGACCTGAGCCGTGAACACTGGACCCATGAGTCACCGTGTACCTGCATTAACACAGATAATGAAGCTGAGGCGCTTAATGAACGCTGCTGTGCCATAAGTCCATTGTAACATAAATAATTGGATGATGTCTATTTTTGGAAGTTTTTAGCATCACAGGTTATAAGAAAGCAGATCATGAGTTCACACGTGCATGTAACACACATTTTCAGAGGAAATTATTGTGAGTACTCATTGGATAATAACAGGTCCTGATTTGGATGGACCACAAATACCCAAGAGAGCTAAAGTGGTAATAAAAATGTGTAAACTTCATGTCGAAAAATGTAAAAAATTGGCTTGACAATTTTGGCTTGACAACCCCTAATTTAAAACCTAAGGTACAATTGTAAGAATACATAATAGGTAGTATTTATTGTACTAAATTATGCTAACGATTGTGTAACAAATCCACTGGAGGCGAGTTTAGGTGAGAACCCAAGTGCAGTATTTATTTATAAATCCACAAAAATGACTTGACTTGGACTTGACTTGGACTTGACTTGGACTTGACTTGGACTTGACTTGGACTTGACTTGGACTTGACTTGGACTTGACTTGGACTTGACAGAGTTACAGGGATAACACCCACAAACATCGACAAGGAACAATGGAAACATGAGGGTTACATAGACAGACTAATTACAAACGATGAACACCTGTGAACAATGATTAACCCATGAACCAATGAAAACACGACACGAAACAGGGGAATCACATGACAACTGGAACACATGGATAAACAAACAAGACACATGACACATGAACAGAAACAAGAAAACATGAACATGAACAAAAGCTAGACATAACAGAGTGATTGATTGTACCTACTTATGCATTCATTCATTATTGTGGTAAAATGGGAGGAGGTAAGGAGTTGCTTTATAATATAAGGCAACAAAAAAAAAGGCAATAAAAAATAAGTTTTTGATGGTTTCATGACATCCACCTCTGTTGAACCTGTTGGAAAAGTTATGGTTGAAAGTTGCAAATTATATGTGCACAGTCTCATTAATCTGGAAGACTTGGGTAGTGCCATGCACAATGTTGCATAAATGCTTCATAAAGCTGTCATGTTTGGTTAATGCATGTCTTACCATCAACTGAACGCACATATATAATTCATAATTGAGGTTATGGCGTGTTTCATGGAAGGAGAAGAGAAAGGGCCAGTCAAGAATCAAAGATTTGTAAAACAGTATGAGAGAATTATTATTATTATTATGATAATGACCTGAACTTGGCTTACCTCTACAGTACATTCGGTTACATTTTACATGCCTACTTAGCAAAATCAGCAAATAAATAAACATTTTTTTTTTTTTTTTTTACATTTTTTCATCATTTAGCAGACACTTTTATCCAAAGTGACTTACAAGCCCGACTCCCTCACCACTAGGCCACGACTACCCTAAACAAATAATAATTAATATGATTTTTTTTAAAAATAATTTTAACTACATTTGTGCTATTTTTCACTAAGAAATATATACATATTACATTTACAATCTGATAAAAATGTCTGCCTTTGCGTCATCCAAAATCTATTTTAGGCTCTATCTGGCTCTTTATGGTCTTACCAGTTCATTGTTTTCATATTTTAAGTTGGAAGTGATAAAAGTAGCACCTGGATGAACATGGACAACTGTGAAATATAAATGCAGTTACTCAAGCGTAATTATCATAGTCATTTTAAGCGATTACACCCTCCATCAGAAAACGTGCAAGCATCCAAAAGTAAATAGTTGACTGCGATTGACCAATCAGAATCGAGTATTCCAGAGAGCCGCGTAATAGTATAATTTAAGAGCCGTGCATGTCACATCTCAGGTCACTGATGAATCCTCATTAGTCAAAGCCATTCAAGTGCTTGTCTAGATATAATTTGTCCTCAATTATACGGTAGGCGCTTTGAGCCAAATTCATCTGTTCATCTAAACTGTGCTGAGGCTAATCCTTTTCTGTCTTCGTGCCTTCAAAATGTGTTTTGCTAATTGATGAAAGCATGCAAATTTTGCGGCCAAATTGTTTTCCTTGTTCATGAAGCACCAGAGGCGATTCAAGCACGAGGACTCAGTCCTCTGCAATCTCTTGATACACCAGCGACATAATGCGTTCTGTGTGTGTGTGTGTGTGTGTGTGTGTTGTCTTCCGGATTCAGTTTCTTCAAAACTGTCAGCCAGCAAAGAAAGAACAAATCAGCTCTCTTGGCTGCCATCAAAGCAGAACATCCAACATAAAGAAAGAATGAAAGAAAGGAAAGGGAAAACAATAGAGAGTGATTTACTCCCAGTGCTCATTATAAACATAGATTTGTTCACAAACACAGTAATTCACTCACCATATAAATTTGAGATGAGGCTAAAACAAAGGCCGAACACTCGTCAGCGCAAATAAAAAATCGTTAAAAAAACTCTTTTTTTTTTTTACAGCGAGTATGATCATACTACATTAAAAAAAACAACCATAAATAGGCACTTTAAGATTAATAGCTAGAGTGGCTCAAATTGATGCTCCTATTTATCAGACCGCAATTTATGACCTCGTAACTATCGCAGTCCATCTGAAAGCATTTCACTTAAAAAGTTTGCTGTAAGGGTTTGATGGCCTTGTTGTTCCATCGATTTTCCTTTTTGGCCGTTTATTGTGTTTTCATTTTCATCCACTTACTGTACAACGCTGCATTACTGTTATTACCGGCCTCACTTATACAGGGATCCAAAATACTTTCTGGCTTGCACGGGGGAGTGACATGTGTAATAATCTATGAGCGGCTCATTCTGTCACGGCCTTCAGTAGTGGACGAGAGGAGAATGATGAAACGAGGGAAGCCGAGGGCTGTGATCCCGTGAGCTCGCTCGGGACTTGTGCGACTTCTTGTTGCGGCGAATTCCAAATGCACACGCAGATGGAGACAGCGAGCGAGAGAGAGACTTTAGGGAAATCAGTGAAGAAGAAGTTTATGAATAAGAAATGAGAGACAAGCAGAATCTCAAAATACAGTATGTCATTTAGAGATGTTAGTAGCTCATATAAATGTTCTATATTGGTGGCTGTGATTTTGCCAAGTAACTATGTCCCTAGTTCTTCCTGAAACAACCTTCCTATGAGCTGATGAGATTTTTGGCTCAGGTTAAAGGAATAGTTCACCCTCATAAACTGCTATTTGGAATACAAATGGATTATTAAAGGAAGTTTAAAGCATGGGCATGATGCTTGTATCCCTATACAACAACAGTTCATAGTGCGTTTTCACCTTAAAAGGTTTCTATTTTTGGATGAACTAAGTTATAGTCTTCATTTAGTCTTCATTTCTTCAAGTTGTTCCAAACCCATAATACATTGGTTCATCTTCTAAACACAAATTAAGATATTTTCAATGAAACCTAAGAGATCCATTGAAAGCCCAGCTAACCAATGCTTTATCATAAAAGTAATCCAAGCACTTTAATCCAAGTCTTGTGACATTTAATTACATTTATTCATTTGGCAGGGGTTTCATGCCTTGCTCAAAGGCACCTTAGTCATGGTATCGAAGGTGGAGAGAGTATTACAATTATACCACCCCTTAACCTGCACGTTTCCACCCTGGCACCGCCATTTTGTTTTCGCAAGCGTCAACGGTGTACCAGTAACACTGGTCTTGGAGTGCAGCTGTCCTGCATAATTTAACTAATCAAACACACTTGAATGTCTTCAGGATTACTAAAGATGAGTGAGAACCAGAAAACACTCAAATCATGGAAAGTTTGTAATGAAACATTTACATTTTGTTACTTTCACCGCTTCGGCCATTCACATGCAGCAGTGTAACAGCTCATTAGTTTGTGTAGTTCGTGCAATGATGAGAGGGACAAAGTTGCCGATGCATGCCATTTACTGACTTGTGCAGAGTAAAATTTGGATAAAAGCGTCTGCTAAATGACTAAATGTAAATGTAAATGTAAATGTAAAATCGTCAGAGTTACAGCTCATAATAACTCTTGGGTGGATTGACTTGACTCAACTTAACAAAAAGTAACAGAAAGTCCTCTTTACACACACAGCACAGCGAGAGCTAATCATTCACATCACACTAACACGCTTGACCTGAACTACAATCCCCATGAAGCATTTTGCTAAGGACTACAACACCCTTAAACATGGGTCTTAAAGTGACCATGAACAATTTATCGCAACAATTTATTCATTTGTCAGACACTTTTTATCCAAAGCGATTAACAAGGGGAGCAATCAGGGGTTTCATGCCTTTCTCAAGGGCACTTTAGTCATGGTATCGAAGGTGGAGAGAATGCTGTTCATTCACAATCCCCACCTTCAATTCCTGCCGGCATGGGAATCGAACCAGCAACCTTCAGGTTACAAGCCCAACTCCTTCACCATTAGGCCACAACTAACCATACTTTACCATACTAACCCTAACCCTAACCCTCACCCTAACCCAAACCCAAACCCAAACCCAAACCCAAACCCAAACCCAAACCCAAACCCTAACCCTAACCCTAACCCAAACCCAAACCCAAACCCAAACCCAAACCCAAACCCTAACCCTAACCCTAACCCTAACCACCACGACTCCCTACGTCAAACAGATCATGCCAAAATCGGGCTTAAATGGTTTTGTCTGAACCCGGCATGATGCTGCTTTTGGAAACGCACCCCTGACTGACTGTGTTCTTTGAATGATTGTGTCACGTCACAACTTATTTTTATGTTTTGATACGGACAGACAAATTGAATCTTCTCACGCCTGGTTGGAGTTAGCATTAGAGTGTTTTTTGACACTATGGTCGAAGGACCAACAATGCATGGTCTCACTTAGCAAAATCACTAAATCTATTTATGTTTTTAATGTTCTCTCACAATTATTCCGTCAGCAAATGGTGGTTTAATCCATTTTCTTTTATCTGCATCCGGAGTCTTGCAATGTTGCTTTTATTGACCACAAGGTGACACCAAACACTCACAAAAATACCCTTGAGATTAATTTGGTTGCTTCTCAGAGTTTAAATGCACTGCATCCTATGGATTTAGTGCGTCGCTATATTTAGCTTGAGAAAAACAGAAAGAAAATCATGAACATTTACACGGGAATGCTTACAATATGCTCTTTTTTGATTTCATCCAACCCTCAAAGCTATTTCCCCCACACTGCAGTTAAGTCAAGAAATCTCGGATGTCAGTGTGTGTGTGTGTGTGTGTGTGTGTGTGGAGAAAGCCTTGTGTCAATACATCAGCTATCACAGCTGACTGCCTCCTCTGCTTCCCCTGTTTGACACTATGCCATTTTCTGACTCTCAGCTGGTGAAAGAAATGAAAGCCGCTGATGAGAAATAAGGGACTGCTGCAAAAAGCATAGAATCCTTTAATGAGTGTTTAGTGCATTCCAGAATCAAAAGATGCGCCCTTTTTCTGGAGCTAGAACCGACCGCATTTGTTGCGCCCCCCCATTTCACCCCAAAGTGGGGATGCTTGCCAGCAAACTCCCATTCTCAGATAATGAAGATGTAGTCCCTGCTCACCTGGCTGTGCCTGGATGGTGGGAGGTAACAGACGGGCGACGCGAGCTTCCATATGGCCCCGGCAGCCACAGGAAAACCCTCACCTCACCTTCACTACTTCCATCAGCCGCCCTGATCTGAGACCTCCTCACCTCCTCCCTCTCTAATCACGCCGCTTATGGTTTACGGCACAGGCACTGCTCCTGAATCAGTGGAAAAGGCCAGGCTCCGCTTGAAGCCCACTCCATTACAGGTCTCAGTTGGAAGTGTGGAGGTAAATGAGAATCAGATGATGGATCGGGGCATGGGGGGGATGCTGTGGGCGGCATATATCACAGCTAGTGTCCTCAGCATATCCGTGTCGCTCCACCTCTCATTACTGTAATGAACTCAAGGGAGTATGTGGGCACTGCAAGGGACCCACAGGCTGCAATCTGTTTGATTAGCCCAATTTACAAATTACTTGAGTCTCCGCTACCGTCCTCAGACCGTGGCATTCATCACAGACTGTTTCACTTACTAGATTACGATTTGAATTAAATAAATAAATAGCCTAATGCATGGCTATGCATGGAGAAAGGGAGCTGTGTATAGCGACGGTAATCGGCTGCCATGTGCCTCTATAGATAAGGTGAGATTTGCATGAAAGGATACAACGTTTAATGTTCCGTGCATCCAGCAATTATCGTTAGTAAGGCCAATTGATGGCTGGATCAATAAACAAGCAGATAGGATTTGAAAAATAATTATAAAAATAAATCATTTTTGACACCGGTACTTTTGTCCTGCTTGTTTGTAGCGGCAGCATAGCTGAAATATGCAAATTGATGTTTGCATATGTATAGATGAGTCAGTGTTTGCTTAATATGTAAAAAATACATTTGCACGCTAATGCCTCAGGTTAGTTTTCTCTCTCTCTCTCTCTCTCTGTAGGTTTTAACGGTATATTTATCAACACGGGTGACAAGTGCACTTCAGATGTAATGTTCTTGGGTAAATGTACGGACATTCTGTGTGTATACAAACTTCTTTTTGTTTTGTTTGAAAATGTAACTTGATTATTTTCTTTCTTGTACAAAGAAATGGTACTCCTGCATTTTAAGTGTCACTTACTGTAAGTGTCAAAATATCTACAGGTAACAAACAAAGTGTGTGTGTTTTTTAAATTGGATTGTCTAGTAAAATAATAAATATAGTTCTGACAACTCTTGGAGTGTTTGGCATAGTAATGGGTATGACAACGTTGATATGTTTGGGCTTGGCGGAATAGATCTGCTGTTGTTTATTGCTGCAGCTCCAGAATATGTACGGGACTTGCTACTGCCAATACATACACAACACGCTACTGTGAGGATGTAAGACATTCTGTTGCTGTACAATATAGCATGAATGACCTGTTGCAGATCTATACAGGTGGAGCTGGGGAAGGTGTGGGGTTTCCGAAGGCATGTGGCACTGCTAAACAAATGCTATTCAGGTTGTAGTTTAGTGGTATCGTGAGAAGAGGGGGTTGGACGAGAGGGATCACGAGTGTTAAGAGAGTGATCATGTAGTTGAGAGTGTGTTAATAAAAGTTGAAAATAACGACGACTCAGAGTTAATGAGACGAACAACACAACACAGGTATTTGAAGATTGAGTTTCATGACAGAACTTTGTATTAAAATAAATTAAATAATACAAATAAACACAAATGACCCTTTAAATGACTCCACAAGTTTGATTAAAGTTTGATTAAAGTTTTGATTAAAGTTTTTAAATACTTCAAATAGGATGGGAGAACAAAACACTAAACTTGATCAAGGAATTTATCAGAAAATTGTTTGGTTAGAAAAGCAGGTTATATTTAACTAAAACATGCATAGACAAAACAGAAGCTCACAGGACAGAGCATACCTTGACTGCAACATAATCAGTTATTAATATTTCGTTGGTTCTCTCTTGTCTTTGCATGTGTTCATAATTTCTTTGTAAGAGATGTCTGCACAATTTGGCATGTTTCATTGTGTTTACAGCAAATAAAACAATTGACTCCAAGCATAACTATACACCATGCTTACAGAATCTTAATATATATATACACAGGGCTGGGTATGTTACTTTTAAAATGTATTTCACTACAGATTAGAAAATACATGCTTTAAAAAGTCATTTGTAACGTATTTCGTTACATTACTCAAGTTTAGTGACTTAATCTAAATACTTTAGAATACTTTGGAATACTAATAAGTGTGGAACAAACGCAAAAAAGGTCATTTTTATCTCACAATTCTGACTTTTTCCCTCAGAAATGCTTGATATAAAGTTGCAATTAAGGGTTATAAAGTCAGAATTATGAGATATAAACTCGCAATATTGAGAAAAGTCAGAATTATGATAAACTCACAATATTGAGAAAAGTCAGAATTATGAGATATAAACTCATATTAAATTCACAATTGCAAGAAAAAAAGTCAGTATTTCAAGTTTATATCTCCCAATTCTGACTTTATAACTTGCAATTGTGAGTTTAAATCTCGCAATTCTGAGAAAAAGAAGTCAGAATTGTGAAACACAAACTCACAATTGTGAGGGAAAAAACAAATTGTGAGAAAAAGTTGCAGTGACGAGTGAATTATAAAATGACTCACAAAACATGAAAACAGTGGAAAACATGAAACTTAACTCCTCTTTTTCAGACGGTCAGAGTCAGAGAATCACCAATCGCTGTTTAAATGACATTAAAACTCAAAGTAATCACTTTGGTAATCTAAAACACTTTTCAGATGTAACTGTAATCTGATTACCACCCATTTAAAATGTAACTGTAATGAAATACAGTGACTCAAATTTTGTATTTTAAATACGTAACTAAGTTACTTGTATTTCGTTACTCCCCAACCCTGTATATATATATATATATATATACACACACACTATAGGAAACGGGTAGTAGTGAAACTAAAGAAGTCATTGTTTGCCTCTCAGACAAGAGCAAAGTAAAAAAAAGAAGATAAAAATGTGTCTCAAAAATAACCATGTATTTAAGAAAAGAAACCCCAATTTGAGCCCAAATGCATTTGCACATGAGCTTTACCAGGCTTATCGCTGTGGCACTGTGAATGCCTCATGGCAAGGTCAACAGACCAGCACAGTCAGCTGGATGCTTTTTTCCGCTTGCTCTGCAGGGTGGATGAGGTGTCCAAAACCAAATATGACCATTGGGCAGTGTTTACATCCTTAAAAAAAGGACAAACTCCATTATAATGAATTGTTTAGAAGGCACATTTTTTTCTGCCTCCATAACTTCAGCGGATAAATACAGACAACTCTCTACTATTATGTCTTTAGGAACGCTGCAACTGTTTGAATACGGGGCTAAATGGATCTTTTGAAGGCACTATAATCTCCCTATAGACGTCTGGAACATATAGCTTTTACTGTCAAACTGATCTGTCATTGTGTGCCAGTATTTTCCAGTAACTGGTACTCTGGTTTGGTTAATTCAAGGAAAACCACACCATTCAATTGCAGAGTGAATGAATTCCGCTCAGCCTCTTGAGTACATTCAGAAATACACTGAACAGACAGCTGTCAGTGACATTTTGTATATCTGTAACTACCGCTCAACTTGACATCCATTAGAGCTTAATTTAATTTGCCCATAACTGTCAAAAGCAAACAGAGCAGGCCAGAATATCTCAAATATATTACGCTTGGAGTGGACCGGACAGAGAATGATCGTGACTGATGGACAAGGTGTAAAAAAATAATGGTTAAAAACAAATATATTCAGTTTAATCCAGTCCTTGAAGAAAATGATCCATGATCCTTGAAACCAAGATCTCTCTTGACATACTGATGTACAGTAGAGAGACGCTCAGGATCACATAGGTCATCTGAGAGAGGGTTTTATAAATTCGGTTTTGAAGCGAGCTCTTGTTGTCTGCGCTGCCATCAGCTGTCTTCCACAGGATGTTATATATTGCGGCTTTGTAGAGCATAATGCAGGAAAAATGCGTTTTCAATAAAACGACCACAAGGTTATACAATTCTAGAGAAATATGAGATACTTATCTGGTAAAATATCTGAACGAACCTGATGTATTCATTCAAATGAGGCAATTGTAATGGTTTGACTAAGTCAAAGAAAACATTCTTGAACTACAAACATGTAGTATCTCCCAACTCAAACCACAGATAAGATGTTGTCAGTACCTCAATTGTTTCTCCAGTCAGTAATGAGCTGAAATGGAGAGTTTGCTTCTCATATTTCTTCTTCAGAAATGCACATAGTCGCATATAAAGGCCAATTCACACCGTACCAACCAACGCCAACAAACGCGTCTGTTGGAGTTTGTTGGATCGGTGTGAAACCCCTGTTGGAGTCTGTTTTCACCCGACTGAACATGTTTAATCGGCGTTTGTTGGGTCGTGGAATGTCTGATCGGTGTGGTGTGGTTTTCCAACAAACGCCAACAAACTCTGACGTAATCTGACACGGCCGTGAACCGTTGAGGCAAAGTTTGATCGCACCGCGCTTCACGCACACACAGCAAAGCGCTGTGAACGTGACGTCACAGTTTGTTCATTGTAAAAATAAAATACAGTCAATACATATAAAAGTTACAATACTCAATTTTAATAGTCTGTAGTGTAATCCGAATGCTGCTCCTCTGCGGTGATGCCATTTTTACTCATGTGAAGAGGATTATTTTTTTCTATCAATACTGGAACGCGTGCATGAAGGACTTTACATCATAAATAGTAAGTGGCCTATAGCATCCAAATACTATGCGAAATGGAAATATTTGGATTCGTGCCGAAAGAGAAGCGTGAGAGCATCGCAGTTTAGTTTTAAATGAATTCGTTTTGGCTTGTTTAGCTACAAATGGTTGTATAGGCCTTTGATTGGTCGCACTAAAAGAAGTTTAAAAACCGGTGAAGGCTGTACAACCCCAACGCAAGTCATCAGATCAATGGTGTAACGCTCGGGGTGTGTGCTAGGAAGCACAGAGACTGAGGACAGACTTAATATTTAAGTAATTTATTCTATAAGACAGGATCAGGATACAAACGACACGAGCACGTAATTTAAACGACGAACAATCACAAGACTGACACAGATGGAATAAATACACAGGAACACACGAGGAAAAATGAGCAGAGCACAGGTGACAGACATAACTGATTACGAGACACAGGTGGTGACGATGAACTAATAACGAGATGGCAATCAAAACAGAGAACACATGACTGAACCAAAACAAAGACCATGTGACAATTGACAGGACTGATGGAAACAAAAATAAAGAACACATGACTGATGACAGATCTAAACTGAAAACAAGGAACATGTGACAAAGACAGGACTTGGGAAACGGGATAAACAGACAAACAAGGAGACGATTATGACAGATGGCTAGCGCTTCAGATTTCAGGTCAGTATTTTTATGTTTGCCTCAATACTTTGAAACAATGAAAATATATATGAGACTGTATTATTAATCTAATAAACTTGCTTGAAAATATTGTTAACATGGTTACACGTATGTGGTTGTCGATCTCAAGTTTTCCCAGTCAGACGTGACTCTCTGTGACTCGTTTGTTTGTCGGTGTTTGTTGGTTCAGTGTGAACACGACAGCTATTTTTCATAACATTCTAAATCCAACGGCCAACTTGTTTGTTGTCGTTGGTTGGTGCGGTGTGAATTGGCCTTAAGAGATTTCAACAATGTCAACATACTTCTGAACTTACCAAACAGATCTCAATCAAATCTACTATCATTAAGCCACAGTCCAATAGGACTAGATATCACTTTTACTGTGCATTACCTTGTGCTTATTGTTCAAGTAAACATCTCTGGGCTCATGATGCTGGAACGGGGTTAGATAACAAACAAACAAAAGCCCGGGTTGGTACAATTCCCAAAACTGCAGCTCTGGCATTGACTATATGGTCTCCATCCAAGTGTTTTGTCTCGGTCTCATTTGTGATGGGACGGGTCATCAACAGGAATCAGGCTGTTGTGCTGCACAATGCACAGAGAGAATCGAGTAAAACATTTCAAGGGTATGATTTCACACTCTTATTGAAACATGGTATAAATTATAGAGGACTTGTCAGAAGATGAACTTGAGCTGAACTCGGAACTTAAAGGCTGTCATACTGAGAGCTCTCACATGATCTCTTATGTATCATTGAAGATAAAGAGAGATCCACTTTTACTTTAAAATATATAGGCTAAATACATATGATGAAAAATGTCAAGGACATGGTTAAGGGTCACTGGAAAGAAACGTACACCGAAGGAGTAATGAACAGAAAGAGCCTTTAACAAATCCAACAGGGAATAAACAAACACAACCATGTTAAACTGTAATGATACCAGACAAAGACACACAGGACATCGAGGGCTTAAAGCGAGGATTATTGACTAAAACAGAACTGGTGTAGAGATAATCAATAACCAAGAAAACTAAGTGGGAACTCAGGCAGGTAAAGCAGACATGTCATGTCATATTTCACCTCAAAATCAGAAGAGATGAATAAAAAATGAGATCTTTCTTACCAATTGAAATGCCTAAAATTAAGACTTAAACATTGAAGCTAAATAGAAACATAAAAATATTAAATATATATATGTAAATATACACACACACACACATACAGTCTATATATATATATATATATATATATATATATTCTAAATATTAATAAATATAGTAGTATGTAAAATACTACAATAGTACTAAAATAACAATTGTCACATTCTTCTCCAATGAGAGGTAAATTGTAAAATAAATGCATTACAGAAATGATTTCTGTTGAAAATGTGAAAACTAACTTTTCTAAATGGCTAATAACTCAAAACATAATTCATTATTATTGTTATTATTTTGATTGTGGCATGAAATGTAACTGTTCTCGCATGATATACCCATATAAACCTGTTGTTTTCAGTAGCCATGAATTGAAATCTGGCCGCAGTTGCCGAATGCCGGGAAGGAGATTTCACAGGAGGCGAGACAGCACGGCCTCTTGTTGAATAGCTGTCTGCTGTGATAATTTCGCAAAGCTCCTCAGGTTCAGAAAAGTGGCTTGGCTCCAGAAATAACACTTGTGGCAGAATATTTTTCATAACAGAGAGATTGGGCACTCTGTCACAAAGAGTGTAACGCCTCTCCAACTGATACGACAAGCGTTTCATAATGTTTACCTGTCTAGTCAGCCCACTTCATAAACAAATATTAGTGTTTCTGACATTAATACTTGTGGACTGTACCATTTTACGCTGACTCACAAGCCCAGGTCCCTTTGGCAAAATTATTACACCTTTATTACATATCATCATGCTCTGAATCACTGTTCTGACCTGAAGCCTCGAGCGCCCCCTCCGAACGCTCGCTGACATACATGATGGTCATCCGTCACCGTGGGCCTGATCTAGAGGGAAACCTCTGGAGGGATGGGGCTTTCGGTTCAAGAAGCTTTTAGGACCACATTGCTTTGAATATATTCAGCAGCTTGCTTCCATCGCCGTTCCTCTGGAACTCTCCTTATTCCCTAAGCCGCTGAATGTGAGTCTTCCCATAGCATTCCGTGTCACTTCCTGTAACAAATAGCTTGAAGCAGCCCGTTGTGGCTTGGTGGATGACTTCAGTGTCTCTTGTCGCTTTCAGTTAGCTGATTTGCTCACATGCAGGTCTCATCTAAATTAAGGTGGGGGAAAACAGAATTAAGGATGCAGCAGATGCCTGCTAATGCTTTACTGGGAAAGAGCATGGGACGACAAAAGCAAATGGAGGAATTCCTTTCCTCACACATTATTGAATAGAGGTTTTCTTGAACTGTAAAATGCAAGTGTACTCAAACAGAATTTTAGCGCCCTTCATGAAGAGAGTCTTTGAAGTGCTTGTTGTCTTAAACTAATAACATGGACATAGGGTCAATTTATGCCGCCTGTAACTGATTTCCAGGGACATTTTATTACCTTTGTAAGGGGTAATTTTTATAGTTATCTTATCAAATGTATCTATGTTGCCTTTTATGTCAAATACTTAAATTTAACTATCTATTTCAATCAATCAGAATACTATAAGAATAAATGTTATCATCATAAAAAAACAAAACAATTTATTGATAAAAAAAATCACATTGCTGATTATTGCTCTTAATATTGTAATGTAACAAAGTTCATAGTTCAGGGAAGAAGGAGGCAGGTGTAACGATGGTCAGCTGAAGTGCCCATTATATCCACTAGGGGGCACTTCACCATGGACTATGCACTACACACTTCACCACCGGAATCCAATTCCCACTATGCATCACACACTCACTCAGAGACATACACACACTACATTTCCCATAAGCCTTCATACCTGGACTGATTGCACACACACCTGCCATGAATCACTGTCACTATTTAAGCACCCTGCACACACACACACCATCACGAAGTCTTGATTTGCTTACCGTGGTCAATTCCGAGCGTTTATTCCCGTGTTTTTGTTTTCCTTGTTTTTTGACTCTGCCTGTTATTCCCGTTGCTGCCTGTTTATTGACCACGATTCTGCCTATCCTTTACCATATCCGTTTGCTGTCCGTTGACCACTGCCTGTCTGACTACTCCTGTCTTAATAAAGCTTCATTTGGATCTCATTCCGTTGCCGGATCATCACAGTGGGAACCGACAAATCTCAGCCAGTGCTGCTTCACGCCGCATTTAATAATCATTATTAAAGGTGACATATCATGAAAATCTAACTTTTTACATGTTTAAGTGTTATAATCGGATCCCCGGTGTATCTACCAACACAGAAAACTTGAAAAAGGACAACCCAGTAACATTGTTTTTGTAGGCTTTTCTCTGCAAGCATGTGAATAAACGAGTTCAGATTTCGCTCCCCTTGTTGGGAAGAGGATCTTATTCCAATTATACCACCCCTTAACCTGCACGTTTCCACCCTGGCACCGCCATTTTGTTTTCGCAAGTGACAACGGTGTACCAGTAACACTGGTCTTGGAGTGCAGCTGTCCTGCATAATTTAACTAATCAAACACACTTGAATGTCTTCAGGATTACTAAAGATGAGTAAAGGAAGGTGAGTGAGAACCAAAAAATGCTCAAATCATGGAAAGTTTGTAAAGATACATTTATTCATTTGTCAGACGCTTTTTATCCAATGCAAATTACAAGGGGAGCAATTAGGGGTTTCATGTCTTGCTCAAGGGCACCTTAGTCATGGTATCAAAGGTAGAGAGAGTGCTGTTCATTCACAATCCCCACCAGCATGGGAATTGAACCAGCAACCTTCAGGTTACAAGCCCGATTCCCTCACCATTAGGCCACGACTACCTAATGATCCATTTTGAGAGTTATATTTACTGTGTGAGCTTCTCCTGTATTGTTTATGCCTCGGTTTGGGGGAAGGGAGCACAAGCTCATTTGCATTTAAAGGTACACACACTAGCCAGTTAACATATGGTATTATAAAAACTCCATGAGGCATTTTGAGCTGGAACTTCGCAGACACATTCTGGGGACACCTGAGACTTTTAAGACTGAGGACATTGTTTTCCATAAGCACTTTTTGTTGAATGATTAATCCTAAAATTCACTGCAGCAGTCAGGTGGTACAAGTCAGAGTGCTAAGTTGTTTGTAATGTTATGTGCTTTGAGACATGAGGAAATGTAACGCAGTCTCTCGTAACTGCTCTGGCTGTGCGTGCCATGCATGTTCATGTGTTTTGGAGGCGTGGCTCTGGCTCTGAAGGGAGGGTGGGATCTTGTGATTTTAAAGCTAGCTTGCTAATGCTAGCGTCTCCGAAATTGCTTACCCTACCTTTAATGAATACACAAAAAAACAAAGACAAAAAAAACATACATTCAGATTACATAGACAAAACAAGCACCATTTATGATGAGTTTATTGCTTTTTACACATTAGAAAATCAAGACTTCACATTGGTTATTTTAGTAGCAAAAAACAAAAACAAAATGGTTATTCAAACTGGGAATACATTATACACAGAAAGAATGTTCCCTATCACTGATGCGCTCCATGGTTCAGTCTAGTGTGAGTTCTGCAATCTCTCAAAAACCTGTTATAATAGCTGAAGTTGTCTACACTGCAAAACCAATCTCTTACATCTTTTCTGCATTTTGTTGTTTATGATGAGAGAATTTGCAAGAGTGCACAATTCAGTCAGTGAGGACATCCACTCTGAAAAAAACTGGCATTTGTAAACGCATTTGATTGGCCATTGCATTCTTCGGCTCAACAGAAACTTGTGTGGTTGATTATAATGAGAAACAAAAAAACCCAATAAAAATAAATCTGATGATAGCATGAGCAGATCTAAAGGAAACACATTTCATTAATGATCACATTTTAGTTTAATCTCAATGGTCGTAATAGATTTAGTGTAACTGTTGTTATGCCTGTCTAGGGGTAAAGGACTGAAATGAGAGAGTGGAAGCAGAGGATCTTTTAAGGGTTTTAATGACATTAACCAAAACTACAGTGATCAAACAAATTTACTTTGGGAGCTGAACCGGCCAAAAAACAAACCAAATGTTCTTACTTTAAAACCTCTTACTTAAACCCTAACCAGAAGAAAAGAAAAGTAAAATATACTAAAAAAAGGTTTACAATAAACAAAAGTTCTTACTCACCTAAAGTCTCAACATTTACAATTATGTACAAACTATTTACAACCAACAAAGCATTTTTCAGGCCAAAAGCGAGGACCTTGTATTGCAGTAAAGCATCTGGAGTAGAGAAAGGGGAGATTTCGGAGGCCCGATCAATGAGTGGCACCTGCCAATATCCCTTAAGCAAGTTTAACGTTGTCACAAATACAATACAATCATCTATTTCAGGAAGAGGGAAAGAATCCACTTTTTGCACCCTTATATTGAATTTAGGGGGCATTTTTTTTTTCATTTTTGTGGCATTTTTGAAGAGGAACAAACATCACACTCAAAAAAGTAACTAAATGTGGAAACAAAACCAAGACCTGTGTAAAGAAAACACCAAAACATCACAATCATAGTCATAATTCATGACCCAGTGCATGCTGGGAAGAGGGAAAAAAGCATGAAACCAATTTTCAGTGTAGACCTATTAGAGCAGCAGAAAACAGAATGCATTGATTCAGCTCACAAACTGTGCTTTTTGGTTTGACTGAAAAGAAAGGAAGAAAAGTGATGGATAGATAGATAGAAGGATGGATGGATGGATGGATAGAAAGAAAGAAAGAAAGAAAGAAAGAAAGAAAGAAAGAAAGAAAGAAAGAAAGAAAGAAAGAAAGAAAGAAAGAAAGAAAGAAAGAAAGAAAATGAACAAACAAATAAACAACAAAAATAATAATAAACTTCTCCATCATTATTTACTAGATTTTTAGATTGAGCACAGGGCCAAACCAACAGTCGGTGCATATTTTAGTTGACAGCAGTTATGAAGTGCAGGCGGCTGAAAATAGCAGTCCATGTATGTGGTCAGTAGGAGCTGCTCAAAGCAGAGGAACTTTCCCTATTCCAGCATGTTTCTCCATACATGACCTCATTCTCTGTCGAGGGTGCAGAATGGCGCTATGCGGTAGCATTATGCAATCATACCTGGGAGAACGGAACAATTCATTTTTCACGGAAAAGAGGGTAGCAACTGGTCGGTCAAAGAGAGTGGAGTATGTTGGAATTTCAGGTTAATCCTTCAAAGAACCCGTGTTCAGTCAGTGCCGGCAGGTAATTTAAAAAAAAAAAAAAAAAACCTGAGAAAGCTTGGTGCTACAGAATACTTGGAAAATGTTGTAATAGCACTTCTATGTTTTCATTTGTAAATAACTTTTTTTTTTCTTTATTGTGGTTGTTTTTACAGAACAAGTTGAATTTCATTGCATACTGCTAGTTTAAATTTATAAAACAGAAGTTTACAAGGATATGTTGGAACTGATTTGAGCCGCACACACACACACACACTGTCACGATTGTTGATTGAAAATCCACTAGAGGGCACTCCACTCTGGACTCTTTTCACTCACCCCCACTCTCATTCACTCATACAGGACTACATTTCCCATAAGCCCCGTACGCATTCACTGATTACCACACCAGCTGCACCTCATCACCCACACCACATATAGACACCATTCACACTTCACTCCCCGCGAAGTCTTGATTTGTTTTCCACTGTCAATTCCGAGCGTTATTCTCCGTGTTTGATTTCCTGTTTTTGATTCTGCCTGTCTTTTCCCGTTGTCTTATTCTTGCTGCCTGTCCCGACGTTGTGTATTCGACTACGATTCTGTTTTTCCCTTGCCAATCCTGTTTGCTGTTCATCGACCATTGCCTGTTTGACTACTCTATTCTTAATAAATCTGCACTTGGATCCCACTCTGCTGTCTCTTCGTTACACACACACAAACACACATTTGTGAGCTATATATAAGTGTACTGAAGAATAGAATTTCAGTGTCCTTCATTAAGAGAGTCTTTGATGGAGAACAAAGTGCTTGTTAAACATCATCTACATTCTTTACATCTACTTTCTTTACATACTTATTGCATGCATAAGACAATATACAAATAGTATAAACATATACTCATATGAAATAGATTAGAACACAAACAAATCTCAGCACTTGTAATAAAACATTTCAAGGGAAAATTTCAGCTAAGTGTTCCTTTTCATAGAGGAGCAAAGCTCATCCTGATGTCACGACATGTCAACAATATTTAGAGTTCAGCAAAAGTGTACAAGCCTTTGATAATAATTTGAGAACACCATGTTATAATAAAAGCCTGAACATACTCAATACATGAGACAAAAAAACCAAACAAAAACACTCATGAAATAAATTAGAAATGTGTTAAAATTTAACATTGAGTAACTTGTATTTTAGGCATTTTTCCAGATACTTGTTGCTGTATCAGTGAAAACAATTCAAAACAAAGCCACAGCAACAACACCAACCAACTGATGTACCAATATAACAGTGTAAGGGTCAATATAATGATCTAAATTAAACTACACTAAACTTCATTTAACGTAACTACATTAAAAATGAATCCATGAAGACTTGAAAAGTTCTGAACAAAATAGCTCAGTTGCGTGGAAAGATCAATTTAATTTATTGATTTTTTTTGTTTGTTTGTTTGTTTTGTTATCAGCGTGGTGTTTCCAAGATGGCGAGAGCTTTGCGACAAACTTTGACTTGACAGAGACGCGCTCTTGAACGTTATTAGACAAGGTAAGCAGATGTAGACTACATGTCAATGTTATATAGCTCAACACGATGAAATATAAGAATATCATCAGTATGATAATCTAATGTTGATCTAGATTACTGTTAGTCTCATACAGACAACAAACTAATACTAAACATTACAACGTTCAACACTCAAACACAGTTTAGTATGATTGTGTAACGTTAGACAAGTGAAACAGCGCTGCGTTACCTCACAGTTTTAATTCATCAAATAATCTGACCTGTATGAGTAGTGTTTCAGCACTTGTGAGTCGTGTCTTTATATCCCACGGGACTCGCGTGTGACACTGATATCTGTCTCTTATTAATCGTGTCCACGCACTGCTTCACACCACAGTCATGATAAAAACACGCATTCACTCATCCATAAACATTATTAGATCCATCAGCATGACGACAAGTTCCATGATTCCATATTCACTGCATCTTTGTTATTGTTTTTAATTGTTTAGCGCCCCCTAGCGGATGAAAAAACTACATAGTGCACCTTTAATGAGTCCTCAAGACAAGATAATCTGTTAATGCTTATTAAGTCTTTGAGTTCTCGAACTGCAGCCTTTGTTTCCTGTCACCTCAGAATCATGCCACAATGCTGCTAAAAGTGATATTTAGAGGTTGTTTTTATTTATCCACTGTGACCCAAATAGAGTCTGCTTGGATCAAGTGGCCTGCACTGTAATTGCAGATCTTCAACAATGGGAGAAAGGTCAGGCCTGAAACAATAGGAAGAAAACCACTCTCAATTCCATCTATATATAGTTAGCCAATTTTCCACATGATTTTCAGTGTCTGCTCTTTTCCCAAAGTGTGAGGGTGTTTTTCCTTCCATTATAAAAACAGAGATGACACTTTCAACACCATACACCCCACCATTTCCTATTCGGCTCCCATTTCAAAAGAATGGATGAATAGACAGACAGAAAGATAGATAAATAACAAGACAGACAGACAGAGAGATAGATACTGGACGGACTGATGGATGGACTGAAAAATATACAGACAGACAGATATTGGATGGACAGATAACAGACAGGCGGACATAAATAGACAAGACAGATAGATAGATAGATAGATAGATAGATAGATAGATAGATAGATAGATAGATAGATAGATAGATAGATAGATAGATAGATAGATAGACAGACATGGATGGATGGATAGATAGATAGACATGGATGGATGGATGGAAGGAAGGATAGAAAGAAAAAAAGATAGATAGATAGATAGATAGATAGATAGATAGATAGATAGATAGATAGATAGATAGATAGATAGATAGATAGATAGATAGATAGATAGATAGATAAACATGGATGGATGGATGGAAGGATAGAAATAAAAATAGATAGATAGATAGATAGATAAACATGGATGGATGGATGGAGGGATAGAAAGAAAAAAGATAGATAGATAGATAGATAGATAGATAGATAGATAGATAGATAGATAGATAGATAGATAGATAGATAGATAGATAGATAGATAGATAGATAGATACGGACGGATATATACAGAAAAGCATAGATGGATAGATAGATAGATAGATAGATAGATAGATAGATAGATAGATAGATAGATAGATAGATAGATAGATAGATAGATAGATAGATAGATAGATAGATAGATAGATAGATAGATAGATAGAGAAAAGCATAGATGGATGGATGGATGGATAGATGGATGGGTAGATGGATAGATATGGATGAATGGAAGGAAAGAAAGAAAGAAAGAAAGAAAGAAAGAGAAAGAAAGAAAGAAAGAAAGAAAGAAAGAAAGAAAGAAAGAAAGAAAGAAAGAAAGAAAGAAAGAAAGAAAGAAAGAAAGAGACAGACAGACAGATGGATCTGAAAAGCAGGCAAAAAAGAACAAAATGACAGCATTAAAATCTCCACCCAACCAAAACTAAACTGTAGGAACTTTATTTTAATTTTCTGTACAGCTTGACTGAAATAATCAGCTCTAAAAAGCTTCACAAATTGATTGCTGCCTACATAGAAGAGGAGAAGCGGCCGGTGTGGATGTGCATTTCAGAACATCATTAGCAAAATCCTTGTGATGGGAGAAGAGAGAGGGTCATGCAGCCTGATCTCAAAACTTTCTCAAGCTATAGTGAAAAACATATGTGGAAATGTAGAGGAATGAGGGGGACTTTTGCCCTCTTCTCTACCATGTTTCTACCAGTGCAGAATTAGACTGCCCCCCCCCCCCCGATATACAAGCATAGACATAGCCTATATTACACAAATATTGAATTTAAATGCCAGTCTAATAGTTTATAAACTGTGTAACCTGTCTGAAATTATCTCATGCAATGAAAACACGCTTGTCTTTGACTCCTCACTCGACAGTGATGATACTTTATCAGCTGCCGGAACAGGTTGAGAGATGAGAAAAGCCTGCATTAAAATTCTGCTGGCAGCAAAGTGTCGTGCTCTCGCCATTGAAGAACCACTGCAGAGTCCTGCGCAAAGCAGTGACTGTGAAAACGACGAGGAGATCTGTGAATACTCTAAGTCAGCTCAGCGTTTGGAAGATCTTTTTTAAAGCCAGCACAGCACTACCGTCCAGCACCTGTCAAGATGCTTTTTAAGTCTCATCCTCATCGTTTCTCAGAGACGACTGCCGCGCTACAATGATTACTTCAATCATACTCTCTCACTCACAAGTGATTTAGTTTTTCTCAAGAAAACTTTTGGGTTGCAGACATTTACATTGTATATTTAGGCTGACCTGTCTGTGGGTTGCTTTCATTTTCTGCTTTGTGCATAGCCAAAACAATAACTGTTCTATCCCCAGATGTACTTGATTCGAATGTGCTAGAAGAAATTGATTCGAAAAATTCAACAGAACTGTTGATGTTACCATGTATTGCACTTTTAAATCAATAGACCTTTATTCACAAGAATAGGAAATTTCATCACGCAGGCTATACAGGTCTGCGGCTATTATATTACTATGCTCTTTTCTCAAGAAATGCTTCGTACCTTTTCTCTCATTTAAAATCAACATTTAGTCCCAGTATGAAAAGATGTTTTCATTCCATTGACTGAGTCTCGCTTTTCCAAAGCAAAAACACGTTCTGTGTGAACGAGCCCTAATGTGGTGCAAAGGAAAATGTATGAAAAAAAATAAAAAAATACAAACATTACCTAATAAGTACTGCATTCTGTTGGAGACAGACAGACAGAGAGACAGACAGACAGATAGATAGATAGATAGATAGATAGATAGATAGATAGATAGATAGATAGATAGATAGATAGATAGATAGATAGATAGATAGATAGATAGATAGATAGATAGATAGATAGACAGACAGATAGATAGATAGACAGACAGACAGACAGTCAGACAGACAGACAGACAGACAGATAGATAGATAGACAGATAGATAGACAGATAGACAGACAGACAGATAGATAGATAGATAGATAGATAGATAGATAGATAGATAGATAGATAGATAGATAGATAGATAGATAGATAGATAGATAGATAGAGAGACAGACAGACAGATAGATAAATAAATAGATAGATAGACAGACAGACAGACAGACAGACAGACAGACAGACAGACAGACAGATAGACAGACAGAGAGACAGACAGACAGACAGATAGATAGATAGATAGATAGATAGACAGAGAGACAGACAGACAGACAGATAGATAGACAGAGAGACAGATAGATAGATAGATAGACAGACAGACAGACAGACAGACAGACAGACAGACAGACAGACAGACAGACAGACAGACAGACATATAGACAGACAGATAGATAGATTGATAGATAGATAGACCAATAGACAGACAGACAGACAAACAGACAGATAGACAGACATATAGATAAATAAATAGATAGACAGACAGATAGATAGATAAATAAATAGATAGACAGACAGATAGATAAATAAATAGACAGACAGACAGACAGACAGACAGACAGACAGACAGACAGACAGACAGACAGACAGACAGACAGACAGACAGACAGACAGACAGACAGACAGACAGACAGACAGACAGACAGACAGACAGACAGACAGACAGACAGACAGACAGACAGACAGACAGACAGACAGACAGACAGACAGACAGACAGACAGACAGACAGACAGACAGACAGACAGACAGACAGACAGACAGACAGACAGACAGACAGACAGACAGACAGACAGACAGACAGACAGACAGACAGACAGACAGACAGACAGACAGACAGACAGACAGACAGACAGACAGACAGACAGACAGACAGACAGACAGACAGACAGACAGACAGACAGACAGACAGACAGACAGACAGACAGACAGACAGACAGACAGACAGACAGACAGACAGACAGACAGACAGACAGACAGACAGACAGACAGACAGACAGACAGACAGACAGACAGACAGACAGACAGACAGACAGACAGACAGACAGACAGACAGACAGACAGACAGACAGACAGACAGACAGACAGACAGACAGACAGACAGACAGACAGACAGACAGACAGACAGACAGACAGACAGACAGACAGACAGACAGACAGACAGACAGACAGACAGACAGACAGACAGACAGACAGACAGACAGACAGACAGACAGACAGACAGACAGACAGACAGACAGACAGACAGACAGACAGACAGACAGACAGACAGACAGACAGACAGACAGACAGACAGACAGACAGACAGACAGACAGACAGACAGACCGATAGATAGACAGACAGACAGACAGACAGACAGATTGACAGATAGATAGATAGATAGATAGACAGATAGAAAGATAGATACCCAGTGAATAAGTTACTCACTTCCTGCATTTAATTGTTTTTACATTTATTGTACTTCACTCAGGAACACATCGCATGGAAACAGAATTTCTGCGAATGGCATTTCATTGACATGGCTGCTTAAAGTTATCTGACTCAAAGCACTGAATCAGCTTTGTCAGAGTTTAAGTGAAGAGCTCAAGAGGTGATGCATTTGAGCAGACAGACAGACACAGAATAATAGTAACAGTCAATGGTAAATTTCAAAAAAGCATCCAAATGATTTCCTTCATGACTCCATCCTGATAAAATCAATTGGCTCCTTCAAAGACAATGAAGCTTTTCAGACTCTCAATTCTCTTCTTCTGAAGTTTGCTGCGACATCAGTGACAATGAGAGAAAGAAAGAGGAAGAGAGAGAAGGGAGGGGAATATGTGATGCCTCCCCTCTAATTTCCTCCTCTCCCAGCAGCGCTAATGGTCTGAAATGTTCAGTGCTAAAAGAGCGGCTCCCAGCAGACATCGCTCAATACAGGGGCCAGGACCATCTCCTGCAGTTCATCTCTCTCAGTCTTGTGTAAATGCATGAGTTTCCAGCCCTCCTGCTCCCCCTCCACTGGGGAGTGGGCTTATGGGTAATTGAGGACACTGGAACTCGGTATAATTGGAGCTGTGCGATAATGGAGCGGGACAATCTGGGTGCCTCATTCAGGAGAAAACACATGAAGCAAGAGATTTCACTTAGACATACAGAAAACATAGGAATAGGGAGCCATTTTCACATGAGTGTTTTATCATGTCAGCTTAGAGGATAGACACTTTTCTCAGAGTTCCGAAGCAGGGTTTTTTAATAATTTAATTTTTTTTTTTTTTTTTATTGAATTGTATCTTCAACTATTTGAAGGAAAAAGCCAAGGGCATAGAGATGTTGAAAGGTATGTGATAAACACAGTACTATTTAACTATTTAACGATTTACAATAATTAAGTCAGACAGTATTAAAGCATTCCTGAATTTAAAGTTAGCCACTGAACTGAACCTTGACCTTCATTTAAAGTGAGCTGTCAAATTATCATGTTAATTTAGAGAGTTTAAAAATAAATGTAAAATGTAAAAATACATTTTACAGAATAGTTTTCTAAACCATTGTAAAATTTTCACTTTAAGTGACACCTTTTTCACAACAGCACAGAATATATACATTGATATATACAATAATCAAATATACACAATACTAAAGCATTGAATAAACTGCCTCATCATTCGTACACACACACAAACACACACACACACACACATACATATACAGTATATATATATATATATATATATATATATATATATATATATATATATAGTGTATGTGTGACAAAAGACGTTTTCACATTAATTTAAAGAAATCCTCAATGACAAAAATCATGACTGGAAAAATAGTCTGCAGGTGGAAATGTTTTAACTAATAATCTTGTAATGAATATCATTTCTACTTTGAGTATGAATTGAAAGACAACAATATACAAGCACTGTAAAAGATTTTACCACAAACTCAACTAACCAGCTTCTCTCCTGTATGATTTCACATGAGTCTTCAGACCTTACTGGACATGAATTATGAGCTTCCAGAACTTCTGATTGAGGCTGTGTGTGACCTCCTAATTGAACTTCCCACAAATTGAACATAAAAATACAAACAAATAACAAAAATATATGTTTTTCTTAGTCTTAAGTGGAATCAATAAGGTCAACCATAATCAAAGTACTCTCTCAATATTGAAAGTGCAAACAGAGACCAGAGACACCAGAGCTAAGAGGTGGTTACAACTACACAGCCAGCCCAAGATAGGTTTGATATTGGGAGAAAGTATATTGTATGTAGCCCAATTTGCGCGCATCAGGGAGCTCGCGTTTTACTTTCGCTTTCAAATTTGCGATCACACTCACTCACCGAATAGGGAGCGGTGGTGCTGAGTGTGCATTCTACAAGATAAGACATTTATCAGATGATAAGGCTCTGTTTTGCAACAAATCCTCCGCCATGGTCTTGTCAGTCATCTCACCTTACTCTCGTCACATGATCAATGATTCCTGCTGCACTGCGTGTGCTGGATGAGCAGAGCAGACGTTTAAAACAGTTTACAATTAAAGTGACCGTTATCCAACTGAATTATATGCCTTTATTATTTCAATGAAAAAAGCCAAACGGCAGTGGAGGGATAATTTAACTTAAGCGGTGGCATATTCTATGCTAATTTCACCCTCACGCTGTATAATATCACTCATGGCGATATTGCGAGACAGCTTTTCACTTCAACAAGGAATGTTGTCACATATTAATGTCACACCACATATTTTATAATATATATAAAATCTCATGCACAGAAGAGGACAGACAAGGTAAGTGAAATAAGTCTTTATTGTAGGGATATAGGAGAACAGAGTGGGAATGCAACAGAGGTACGAATGAATGGCTGATGAAAGCATCTTGAACACTTAACTGGCAGTGATGATGTTTTCTTGTGCAGGTGGTGAGCAGTGAAGGTGACAGGCAAACTGAAGACCCAGGTGGGCGACAATGGGGAACAGAAGACAGCAGATGGAATCAGGAACAGATAGGTTTCTCAGGTGACTATCACAGGAGCTTGTCATTGACATGGAGGAACACTTAGACGAGACCAGACCTAGAGTGAAGTGTGTGAGTGCCGTTTGAATGGTGTAGATGATGCGTGACAGCTGGTGGTGATCAGCGATTGCAGACGTAGTGTAGTTGAGTAGAATGAGGGATTATGGGAAGTGTAGTATGGAGAAGGTGACTGTGGGGGAAAATTATTTCACTGAATCTTCTTGTTATTTTAAATTTGGTAGCAATGTATAGAAATGGGTTTTTTGATGAGACATTAGCTTAATACAGTGGTGGGAATGTTTGCAATGCCATTTTTCCCTCTCCTGGATGACTTCATTGTTGCTATTTGGCCAGTTAAACCACTCAATCTTTCATTTCTCTACGGACATCTAATGAAAGTCAGAAGCGATGTGTGGGCATTAACTACACACATAACCACAAAAACACATATTTCCAGTGACCCTTTGTCTCTGTTTCTCAGCAGGAGGAGGGCCACTTAAGTGTTCCGCTCACAATGCTTTAAGTGTGTTTTTATGTCTAATTGGGCAATTTGCTCCCTCAATATTGCCTCTATAATTGAACCCTGCTCACAGAAAATGAAGTTTGATGTTGTACGTCACCCTTAATAGCGTTTCTACCAACTCGTGAAGAAAAGAAAGGATTAAAAAATAAATAAATAAACGGGAAATGAGACAGACCGAAGGCTGGGAAAAAGTTATCTCGGCAAAAAATTCCTGCATCCTAATTTGAACATTGGTCCTCTGATACCAAGCCAAATTACGTCGACTGCATCTCACTGCATTCTCCCTCTTCACGGTCGCCTTTGTAACCTTGCTGATTGATTTTTTTGAAAATGTCACGGTTTACTTAAAATGCCTTCTCATACTTTATGCTTTCCAACAGCAGTTATAAATCTAGGGGGTAGAACTGGAAGTCATAAATCCTTCTATGATGCATAACCTTCAAAAAATGTCCCAGGAAGTTTGAAATAACTGCATGCAGTGTCCTCTGGGCTTCTTTTATACTTGGAGATTCACACAGATCTCAAACTAATGCATCATTTGTTTGTGTCAGTGCTATTTAGGGACATAAATCAAAACACTGAAACGTAGTGGAAAGAAAATACTGATCATTACTTTATTGCTAAGAGCAACAATGTCATAAAACAGTTTTACAAAGTTTTACAAAATTATTTATTTTTTGAAAGCAGTTTAAGTTAAAAAAAAAAAAATAAGCAAGCATTCAGTAAATGATGGTAGCTTGTTTCCGCCACTAAATACAAAACTAAAAAAGGTAATTGTGACTTATCTCGCAATTATGACTTTTTTTTTATAAAGTTATAAAGTCAAAATTGCAAGATATAAACTCGCATTTCTGAGAAAAAAGTTTTTTTTCCACTCAGAATCGGACTTCATATCTCGCACTTGAGACTTTTTATCATGCAATTCTGATTTTATAACTCGCAATTGTGAGTTTATATCACAGACGTTTATAACCTGGAAGTGCTGCACTGTGTTTACTACATCAACAGTGTAGGAGACTGACAGGGAAGAGAATAAATTGTTAAAAAAAGTCGTTTTGTTTTTGTGCACTAAAGTATTCTCGTTGCTTCATAACATTAATGCGGAGCTGCTGTAGTCACGTGGACTATTAACGATGTCTTTACTACCTTTCTGGGCCTTGAAATTTGGAATGACATTGCTGTGCACAGGGAGATCAGAAACCTTTTGGATTTCATCGAAATATCTTAATTTGTGTTCCAAAGATGAACGACATGAGGGTGGGTAATTAATGACAGAATTTTCATTTTTGGGTGAACTAGCCCTTTAAGACAAGAAAGCCAGAACTGCTCTTGATCAGTGCTGTTTCCTTTCATGAAGACATTATCCAAACACCTTGTCTGTGAGCATCATCATAGTTTAATATTTTTAAACTCTTTGGCGTATCATAATGATTTACTAACGTTAAAGTAATTTTAAAAAAAATCTGCCTTCAAATGTATAACTATAATGATTGTTTTGGTGGTACTATTTTTATCTTTTGTGCCAGTGGTGCTTAGGTACTGTTGCCTACACTGTACATCTGCACTATTTCAGAAGCACCCTGGCCAGTACTCGCGCAGGTTGCCATTTTTAGTACATTAGCATTGATTTAAACAATTTAGGGCAGCACGTTTTTTAACTACCTTATACTACATCTCAAAGATAAAAAAAACAAACAAAAAACTGCAGACATTACAACACAATCCCTACTTTGAAAAAAAAAAGACAATTAAACATTCATGGCCATTACCACAGGTAGCTGCGTCCTTGGAAAGCCATACTTTTTGAATTATGTGTTCCATTAAAAAGACAAATTGGGTGCAAAGACTCTTTTAAAAGTGCTCTTAATTGCCACCCTGATGCAGTTTTGTTGGGATCTCAGGCTGCACATTGTGTTTTGTGTGAACCTGTGACCGTACATTAAATCTTGTTTTATAGATTGTGCTGGAGCCCAAAGCTCTTCGTCTTGTGGTAATATCCTGAGTAAGCACAATCTAGTTATATGACTATATCTTATTTTACTATTGCCTGAATATTATGCATGCTGCATGAAATATGAAACAATATGTTTCAGTGTGCTTGCTAATAGCTTGACAGCTTTTTATCTACCACAACACCACCTGCAGTGTTAAAAGACTGTGGGTGGAGATAGACATAATTCATGCAGATATTATCACTGCTTTTTAAATATGTACTCAACCTAGGAGTACATATTTTTAGACATGTTGCTGGGTGGAGCTTTTGTAAACATTGCAAGAAACTTTTACATATATACATTTTTGTTTATCTGAAGCAATTTATGCATTTTATTAGTTCAAGCATTCTTTTGGAATCAGACCCATGGCATTAGTGTCGTTAATGCAGCTGACATACAGAACAGTAACAAAAAACATTTATATTGTAAGGAGTCATGAATCGTATAACTACAATAAACTTTCAAAACTTGTTATTACTTTTAAGTAATGGTGAATTTTGCATGCTCATTGAGCAGGAAACATTTGGCCTCTGAGTGATTTCTGCTAGTTCCTCAAACGCCCTTTCTACTAGGGATTTTCTGATCGAGCAGCGGCAAAATAATCACATGACTCGACCGTCATTTGAACGTTCATCCAATGGAAATCGGATCTAGAGTTTGGTTGGCAAGGACTAGGATTGCAAAGGTGGCAGAAAATTTCCAAAAACTTTCCATGGGAAGTTAAGCGGGAGAATTCTGGTAATATTCCAAGTTGGAAACTTAACAGGAATTTACCAGAATTAATAGGAATTTATTGGGGATTTTGGGGTAATTTATACAAACTGTATCACATAAATACACACACACACAATAATCCCTATGATGAGCAGTGGTGTATAAAGTAGTAAAAGTAAAGATATCTTACCAGAAAATGACTTTGGTAGAAGTAAAAGTCACTGTTTAGAATATTATTTGAGTATGTGATATTTTTTGTACTTAAGTATGATTTTTTTTAAACATACTTAAGTATTCAAAGTAAAAGTACAAGTAAATGCAAAATACAAAAGGAGTAGAAAATATTTTTAAAAATTGTTCCATACGCTGAGCAGCAAGACAACTTTGTTTTAATTCTATTTCTTACATTTTGTTTGCTTTGAATTTTTTTTTAAAAATGGCAAAATGTTTATTGTAAGTTTTAAAAATACTAATATATTAATTATACCTTGATCATTCATGTTAATTCATAGTGCATTATAATTAATGTAAGAGGCAACTTTGAAATTAACAATAAACAACACTTTTATTAACCTTTAATGGCATTGTAAAGTGTTACCATTTCATATAAATCCAAACAATCATGCTTGAAAATTGTCATTTTTACTCAAAAAGGCATATTATATGTATACTTTCACTCGTTATTTGTTGTTGTCTATGTTTTAAATCCGTTGTTGAAGTGTCCAGTTTCGTGCAGCGCACGTGTCAAAACAATCTCTACGAGGCATCAGTGATAGTTGTTATTTGGCCTCTAGAGGTCGCTCTCGTGCCGCACTCTTCTCAGCCACTCCTGCAACGGACACAACCCTGAAAATGAAACCAACCGTGGCTGTGTGTGTGTGTGTGTGTGTGTGAGTCCAAGTTGAAGTGCCCTCTAGTGGTTCTCAAGGGCACTTCAGCTGACGATCGTTACACATTGTTAATATGTAGGTATTAACACGTAACTTTTAAAGACACAAAACATACATTTTTGTACGGCTAGAAAGGTGCTGAAACATACAATCTTGACGTATTTATAGCACTAAAATGTAAAAAAATACTTTGTTTTACAACGAAAATATGTAAAATATTTACAAATCACAAAGATAGACGTATAATTTCCCTTTTATTGTTTTGTAGATAAATGTAAGATCCCTAAACCTCATCCCGAACCTAAACATACCCATTTTATGCAGAATGTTAAAAAAAATAATAATAAAACATAATGGACAGAAATGTGTAGGAAAATAGTAAAAATATAACGGTAAAACAATATTTTGAGGCACTAATCCTAAACCCCTAAACCTACCCAGAACCATTTCTTAAAACTAGTGTTACAGACAGACAAACAAGCATAATCACAATAATTTATTTATTGTGAAAATGTCCAAAAGTAGTTGAAATGATGATGAGTTGCAGTCCTCTCTGGCAGTAATAGTTTTTTTATGGAGTACAGAACAGAATGTATTTTATTAATCCATGAAAATATGAATCCGACTTCTCTCCGTGAAGGCGCTCACTCATTTCAAATGTCAATCCACTGAAACACGGCATGTCGGAAATCTGTGATGAAGCAGGTGAGAACCAACGAGCGTTCGAAAGCAGTGGCGTAAACCATGTCATGACGTTTCTTGTGGGCACAACTTTTCAAAAAAAAAATTGATAATCATAAAGCGTGCGGATTTTGACTGACGATCGCTGCAAAGATCGCCGGATAAAAGGCTAAATTTGGATCCGTTCCTTACAAACATATGGATTCTAAAGATGTGGACGAATACAATTGATATGATTTGTGAATTTATGTTGTGTTTTGGTGAATCTTATGGTTGTACTGTCAATCACTGTGTAGGAAAAAACGCCTTCAGTGTGTCTCACAGCAAACAAACTAAATATTACAAAATGGTTAAAAAATTACAGAAATTGTATTCGTTTTAAGGTTTCAAAACGTCGTTTAACATTACGTAATCCTCCAAAAGTCACATACAGAAATGCTATTTCATATTTAGTAGATGAGTAAACTGCATTTAATTAATAAAAAAATAAAAACATGTATTGATATGACAATTGAATACAACAGATTTAAAACATTAATGCCACGACTTTAATATTGATACTTCGGAATTCATACACATTCACAACTGGATACGTAAAAGATTACGTTTTTTCGCTGTTAATACATACGTATTTTTACGTTTTAGTGCTATGTGTATGAAACCATAAGTAAATGAACCACACTTTACGTAAAAATACACACGTATTCGTATGAGACCACGTTGCACTAAAATCTGGAAAATTAAAACATATCGAGAAAAGCCTGATTCTCTGAATCTTCATGAACATATACAAATCATACTCTGCCTAGTAGAGGTATGCCATTTTTGTTGTCATGTTTGGTGTCTGGCTGTTTGTTTTTCTAACCAAAACAGAAGAAGCTTTTATGGTATGGTCATATTGGCAGTCACATCATCTGTGTTGTCTCTGTGCTGCTGATGCGATTGAAACAAGACAAGCGTTTTGCAGCAAAAGCCCTCTCTGTTGCATCACTAATTTGACAGTCGGGGAACGACGCATTTTAACATTAGCTGCAGTCTTGTACATCTACTTCCACTGATGAATAAAACAATATGCAGCTCTTCAGCAAGAGACAGTAAATAATTTCTCATTATGCAATACCAGAGAGAGAAGGAGATGGGAACAGAGAGAGACACGCATAGGTCAGAAAGTGAATTTGTCTAAGGGAAAAAAAAAAGGCCTAGAAGAAACGCCCCAGCAAAAACTGGCAGCGCTTTGAATCTGCTTATTTGTGCTTAACAGCCAGTGAGTAATTATGGTACTGAAACCTCCATGGCTAACCTGGTTTTTGCTTCTTTGGAAGGAAAGACAGAAGCAAAGAGGCAGAAACAAGTATTTTTTTCTGCCATTCGATGGTCATAAACTAGCAACAGATGTCAGAATAGTGACTCAATAGTGACTTTTTTTTGTTTTTTTTTTGCTAAACTCACCACCTCTATGCTAGGATGTTGTTAGGGTGTTGTTGTGTGGTTGGCTGTAGTGTTTTTAGGTGGTTAATTGTCAAAATAAAAAGAGCTCAACGGTTACATGATGTAAAGGGTTTCAATGGAAGGAAGGAGGCAGGAATCGGCGAACGTTAGTAACTTTTAATAATAAACAAACAAACAATAAAACGAAAGTAAAAGGGCGGCAGTTCCTCACGGCGACTGCCTCCCACACAAACAAAATAAAACACAACATAAAGTCCAGGCCTGGTCCTCGACTGTCGTCGCTCCTCTTTTATGCTTCCGGAGCTCCTCCGTGAGAGACACGAGACCGGTGTTGTGCGCAGGTGGCGCTCATTATCACTCGCGTCACCGGCCTCGCGCCGTTCCCTCACGGCTCTCACCCGCCCTGCTGGTCACACATGAATTAACGCATACTTTAAAACTTTTGTTAGTTTAGTCTCAGCCTCAGTCGTCACGCCCACAAACCGTTGGCTGAATGTCTGATGCATATGGTACACTTAACTGCAACACTTCAGGATTTTCAAAGTCCTCATCTGATTGGTTAAATTCTACAGGATATGCAGGAGACATGTGTCACGATCTTTAACGCTCCCCCTGGAAACCAATGCCGTAACCCCTTGTGGAATCATATTTACCAACTGTGACAATTAGCGCTTATCAAACGCTGGATTTTCAAAAGCATGTGAAGTTCACGTTTCTATTGTTGCAGTAAACTTGCACAATGTTCTTGAATGAACATCAACTTCACATTTTCACGGACCTAAACATGACGCGGAACAAAACGAACTGTGATTGGTTGGGTTACATGTCAGTCAAACATCATATTAGGCAGTCCTTGGCCAATGAAAGCTGTGAAAGAGTCCAGATTTTCTGCCATCAATCTGATTTGTTCAAATCCAGTGTTTTACTAACTAGTATGCATACTATCAATAGTGATGCTTGAAATTGAAAGGGTAAAGCGTAAAGAATCGGTTTAATTTCTTATGTTGTCGACATAATCAACAGTAATGCACTACTTTTTCAAGTAACTAGTAAAGTAATGCGTTGTGTGAACATAATGGTTTATTGTAGTTCAAGATGAAATTTGAGCAGGAATTTACTCATCTCACTTGCACAAAAACTGAATAAAAACAGAAATGCAAACTCTGCAAAACTGCAATATTTTAATATGCTAAATAATACGAATATATACTTTATGTATTTAATCTCACTTTAATAACTAATGTCTTTGCTGCTGACTTTCGATGTTCCAATGGGACCAGATTTATGCTATTTTTAGACAAATTGTACAAATTACATTCTATAGATTTGTACAAAATACCTGATTGTTGAAATAGTTATGTTTCTATGTGAGACCAGGTTGCATACAGCAGTTTATCACTAGTCAAGATATATATAATTAAACAAGTTTAATTATCTACATATGCATATAATAAAAATCAGGGATACAAAGGATCGTGGTTGATCAGTCCCACGCACACATGTTATTTGTGCATTAAATACTAAGTTTAACCATCATAGAGTGAAAGTTTATCATTTGCCTGTGTTTTTTCTTGGCAATTTACACATTCAAGTGATTTTAAACTATTCGAGCACACGAAGAGGTGAAATAGAACACCGAATTGACTTCTCTTTCTCGTCTCCTTGAATAAATAGATGCGCATAAAATTATTTCAAAATACCCGTCTGGCAAGTATTCTCTTCTGAAGTGAACATAAACAGTTGAGAAAGAAACCGGATGTGTATCATTATTAGCTATATTGGATCCATCTATTAGGTATAGGGGCAACCATGGCCTAATAGTAAGAGAATTGGACTTGTAACTCAAAGGTTGCGGGTCCAAAGTGTGAGTTTAGTGATTTGTTGCACCACTAATAATAATAATTGTCTGTAGCATGTTATTATTAGTTATTTAACACACACATTTTTAATTAAGATCAACAAAAAAACTGAATGTAACTATTTCTTGCCATTGTTTTGTCCTAAGACGCACACCAGTAATGTTTTTGGTAACACTTTAGTATGGGGAACAATTCTTACTTTTAGTTGCTTATTAGCTTGAATATTGGTTGTTTATTAGTCTTTATAAAGCACATATTAATGCCTTATTCTGCATGACCATATTCTGCATCCCTAAATCCTACCCCATACCTAAACTTAGGCTGCGTTCACACTTGTAGTTCGGTTGGTTTGGTTCGTTTGGTCCGGACCAAAAAACAAAACAAAACATATAGTCCTGGTCCGCTTAGCGTTCACACTGGCATTTTTAACAGCAAACTTTAAGTTACCAAACCAAATGCATAAGGATACGGTCACAACCTGATTGGTCGGCTTTTATGACGTATATTTCATGACGGAGCTCGCTTACCGAACATGGATTAAACGGCATCATTTCATGCGTGTACATATGCTTTATTTTTACCAGCTGAGAACTCACGAAGAGCTCATAAAATGTTCAAAACATTCAGAACAGCTCCAGGATTTCCTCCGTTGTTTGCAGAAACAGAAACTTCACCTCCTCGTTGCTCCACGTTTGCCCTCGACTCATTTTGGATACACCGATCTTCCCGCGTCGTCAAATCAGCTGATCAGCGTCGCATCTTGTGACATCACGTTCATTTACACGTCTTTGGTCCGTGTTGCGTTCATATATCAATCGAACCGCACCAGAGTTCGTTCGGAAGTGGACCGAGACCCATCTTTTTAGCGGTCTCGGTCCGCTGGTTTGGTCTGCACCTGGGTTCAGATGGCAGCGTTCACATATGTTCAAACGAACTGCACTAACTGAGCCATCGCACCAGGGTTCGTTTTAATCGAACCAAACATGACAAGTGTGAACGCACCCTTAAACACTACAGCAACTACCTTACTAACTATTATTAAACAGTATTAAGAGTTTGAGACAAAAGTAGTAGTTAATAGTGAATAAGTGTTACTCTTACCAAAGTGTTACCGTTTTCTCTCTTTCTTTTTCTAAGGCACATTTATAAAAGCTATACTTATTGAGGTCTAAACTGGCTTAATATAATCCCTGTCTGTGAAACCAGGCCTATTTGTTTTAGTCTTGTTTGTACAGACCAAAACTGAATGCATCATCTTTATTTAATATAATTAAGTTAGTTGAACTTCACACCCTTCAGTCTGATCCATCTTCTTATTTGTCTCCTGATACGTTCAGAAATATGGTTTTACTGTCTTCCACAAGGTCTATGAAGTGTTTGAGCTTGAAGGGCAGAAGCAAGAACAACCGGGAGGAACAATGGGAGTAAATAGTTTGAAGCGACCCAACACTCTGGCCTTTAACTGACTGTCTGTTATCCAAGTCATTGCCAGGTGGTTGAATATAATAAGCCTTTTGACAGCCAAGAAAATTTCTCCCCAGTGGTGGCTGCTGATGGCTGAACTCTTTAATTGTCACACAGCTGTCATTTTTCTGCTATGCTTTGCTTCTCAGGCAGGAAAGAGCTGAATATAAGGTGTTACTGGGTGAATTGCCAAGGGGCTTTTGCATCTTAAAATCTTTTTTAAAGCTCGACTCAAACCTGAGAATGATTTAGTTTTCTAGGTATGCGCAACGTAATGTCTTACTTTTAGCATCACTACTGTTGGGCTAATCAACAGGCCGTCAGCTGGTTTATTTTTTTAGAAGCACAAACTCGCATTTCTGCATTATTCATCTTAGTGGTTCGTGCCAAACTTGGTTCCCAAGGTAGCCATGAGCTGGCTGAGGTAAGCCTGCCACTTCCAAGTTTAAGGTTAAAATATGCTTGGGATTCTCTTAAAGTCTGGACTTCTCTCTTGAAGCTACAATATTGATCCCGTCAGCGTGTGAAGAGGGGCTGAATAAGACCCTACACAAGATGTTTGTTCTCCAGAGATGGCTACAAAGATTGTGTCTTTCCGAGTCAACAGATCCAAACAGCGGTGCTGCTGCAGTGGATCTGGAACTTGATGATGTAATTCTCATGCTAGTCGTGAGTCCAGATGAGATGTTTTATTCCAGGAGTGTCATAAGGTTTTTTTTTAAAAAAGTTTTCAAGTATCCACACAATTGCTTAATGTAAGAGAGCACTGAGGTGACTGTGTTTTCAACAGCGTCAAGGCTTTCAAGTTTTTCCCATTCATTCCCTTCCAAACTTTCTAAATATTTCTCATTGAAAGGCAACGAATGTATGAGAATTTAAGAAAAAAGACATCATTTAGTGGGGGAAAGATCATCCGATGAATCAAGGACTAAACAAAGTGCAAAAACAAGGACTATGAAACAACTTTCTAATAACTCCCTCATAAAGAAACTGTGTATAGTGTGATGGGCAATTTTCTATCACAGATATGATGCATATCATGGCAAAGTAATTCAGTCAGTAAAGATTCTTTGGAAAGATGTGCACTGTGACAAGCACTATAAAGCTCATTTGACATGTCAGCAGAGTATAAAACTGCTTATTAATTCAATCCCCTTCATCATTTTTGTTCATTTTTACAAAAACTTCAGGGCCCATATAATATTTTGTTGTTTGAATATCTGAACATATCGTATATCAATCCTCTGCTTAAAAAAAAATAAATAATAAAAAATAGTTTTATTTTAGCATTATGCATTCTTATTTTCTCAAAGCTTGAATGTCATCATGGGTCAACATTTCATTCAGTAACATTAGGCAGTTTTGAGTTATATGCTGTTCGATGATTGCTTACATGCACATAAGCAATGCTTCCATCACTTGTTTATGCTTCTTCTTTGCCTGTGTTTTAATCCGGAGATTCTGTTCTCTTTCCGAAGAATGTATAACAGTGAACAATTCCGTCAATGGCGGGAAAAGTGTTATCTGATTATAAGTATAAAATATAATTCTATGTGTGTTTCAAAATATCAAAATATGTAGGCTACAAGTACACTTTCGAGCACTTTTGTACTCATTCCCTGGTCACAGCAACATATCTAATTGATGGGTTCAAAGGACTGTAGTTCTTCAACTTGAACCTCACTGAGAAACATTTTTTTATAAAGTTAAATTCCCACATTTACAGAAAAATATTACCGCTTAAACTACCTGAGAACTCAGGGCAGGTCTATTTTATAATATGCTATTGGTAAAAATCGATTTCTCTATACACAATGGGGGTTTTACTTCCATAAAAAATGCATTCTATTTACTCGGGTAAAACATGATTCTGAAAACAACCTTTTTGGCCCTGGAACAACATTTCTATCAACTGATAAGATTTTAAATTTAAGGCCACACGATTCTATAAATCCACACTTTCCCCCCACATTTCACAAGTAGGTTAGGGTTACGTTTAGAGGAAGGCATAATCATAACCTTGTGCTTGTAGTGAACATTAAATAATAAAAGGTAACAATTTCATCACTTTAGACATTCTGCTAACTATAAGTAACTTTGCTACTACATGTCATGTTGCTTAACATCGACTAACATTTTATTTCAATGCTCCCCAAAAATTCTATTGTTTTTTTTAAAAACAATTTTATTATATCAGCTAATACGATTGTAAGGTAAGGTTACGGTTTTCAAGTTTGGGGCATGAACGACATTTATTTCTCATTGTTTGTTTGATGATAATGTTATTACTGGACCAACAGGGGATGTTGGTTTCATTCTTTGGTGAATCACATTGTGCAGCATATACATATTGTGAAACTTAAGGTAATCTTGTGTTCAATCAGGAGCTGTTTCAACACATTTGCCTCAGGTAGAGCATTTAATGTAACAATTTAAACTCTGCAGCATCAAGGAAATGTAAGTAAATGGCTCTGGGCTCCTGTCAGTTTGCCAAGATGATTTTACAGTGCAGTGAAAACAGAAGTATATGAATTAGCTCTCTTTGGGCCATTTTCTGCTAAACCAACTTAATTATGAAAAATGTAAATTTTGAGATGATGTTCAGATTGCTCTCTCTTCCTTAAAGAGCATAATAAACGAACAGTAATGCAATTTCCCTGAGCCTTCTTGACTTTTGATTACACTGGGCACATGGTTGATGAATATATCCCTGAAGTCAATTAGCATACTATTGTTAGCGTATCATTTCTTCATTTGCTATGCTTACCACATACACATCGCTTTAATTAACCGCTTCCTTATAATGAGCTCATTATACCACATGACTAATTAACTGATGCTTCAACATACATGCATGAAGGAAAACCCCTTAGTTATGTGCAAAGATAAAACAACAACTAACAAAAACACTCATGCATGACCATAGGATGCAATTAAGTGGCTAGAAGTTAGTTTAACTGGACGTATTGAACGATGGCCTCACAGGCTAATGTTTTTACCTCATTACTTCAACCAAGAGGGCTTTAACATCACAGCTAATGGGGATGTTTACATGTTATGAAGGAAACTGAGATACAATCTGGGTCTTAACCTTAATTACATTCTTACCTGCAAAAGCAGCGTTTAACGTAAGCCATCTGCGTTGGCTACACCAGTAGAGAGCTTTCTCGGTTGAGTCTATGTCTCAGTTGTTAATTATTATGAGCCGATATAATGCTGCTTTAACCCCCATGAGAGAATGGATGATTGGGTCTATTGATTTGACATTTTAGTCCCTGCAGTTTCAGTGTATTTCTCGTGAATTCACTCTGTACATGTGCAGAACATGCTATTGTTATTTCATGTTATTTCAAAATGTGATGCGGCTGATAATCACAGTATTTTCACCAAGAATGCTTTTCATTGTTGGCAGTTTTTTTTAAGTAAAAGCATCCCTCAAGTGCTTGTTCGACCAAGCATGTGCTTGTTCAAATATTGCGCGGCCTGGGTCAGATTATCCTCAAACGATTGATCGCACTCTCGTGGAGCGACAGCGTTTCTTAGGTCATTGGCCCAACAGGCTTGAAAGAGCCCAAACTTTTAGCCTGCCTGCAAACTGGGTCACTGATGTACCCCAGGCTCAGTTTGGAGGAAGTCCTCCCAGTCAAGGCTGTTGTGCCCAGAGTGCAAGTCTCCATTTCCACGCCCAAGTCACAACTGACCAGAGTGGTGTCTCATAATGCAATAATGTTTGTGTGACAGTAAGGAACAGAGCAGAAGGACGGATATGGGTTTTGACACGCATGCCTAAGCCGTTGCCCCCAGGCAGGAAGCTGCAGTGATTGTGCGTGCGCGCAGACGGCCACGCCTCACCATGTGCCCAGACTTCAGTCAGCGAGAGAACAGCTGTCGCCAGCGGAGCAACGGTTGGAGGAGCTTGCGCGCTGGCACCATGTGTCTGACTGGCAGCGGGCGAGTGGTCCAGGCACACAGCACAAACAGACCGGCCTAAAGTGTGGCAGACATTTTGTTTTTATCCAGAGTCAAAAAATGGGTGTCGCCCAATTGGCGAGACCGCCCGAATTCAGCATGCAGCAGCACAGAAGGGCCTGAGCAATATTTCATAACTGTCCTACTGAAAAATAAAGAGGACTCACTCTCCTCTGCTTTTTCATCTCTTCCTGTCACCCAGTGCATTTCTCGGTTCGTCTTCTCACTTGGCTTTGCTTCGCATTGCTTCTTGTACACACACACATGTGGCATCTTCAGTATTTGAATAATTACATTGCAATTACAAGGCATATAAAGATCAATATATAACATGATGGTTCGGTACGTCCCACAGTTTTAAAGTCACAATTCGATACAAAAGGGGGTAGAAAACTAAACAAAGTTTTTTTTTTTATTATTATTAAACTGTGTGTGTGTGTGTGTGTGTTTATATTTTAATAAATGTGTCTATGTGTTACAATTTAAAATTTGCTTAAGGTTACAAAACTCTATCTCAGCTAATGATGTATATAGGGAGTCCTTACTTACACATTACTGTAATATTAAATGTTACAACAATTAACAACAGAGCCCAAATTATTACATTTACATTTAGTAGACGCTTTTATCCAAAGCGACTTACAAGTGAGGCAATTAGGGGTCAGGTGTCTTGCTCAAGGGCACTTTAGTCATGGTATCGAAGGTGGAGAGAGAGCTGTTCATTCACAATCCGTGGGCATGGGAATCGAACCAGCAACCTTCAGGTTACAAGCCCGACTCCCTCACCATTAGGCCACGACTACCCCAATTAAATTAAATTCAGTTTCTTTTTATTTTTAGTCATAATAATCAACACACACACACACGTTGTGTTTTCATGGTTTATGGGGACATTCCATAGGCGTAATGGTTTTTATACTGTACAAACTGTACATTCTGTCCCCCTACACTACCCCTACCCCTAAACCTACCCATCACACAAAATGTTCTGCTATTTTACATTTTCAAAAAAGATCATTCTGTATGATTTATAAGCTTGTTTCCTCATGGGGACCAACAAAATGTCCCCACAAGATCAACATTTACCAGTATTACTATACCTGTGGGGACATTTGGTCCCCATAACGTAGGAAATACCCGCCCACACACACACACACACACAAACATGTAAATTGCACATAAGGCTGGTTTTGAATTAAATTCTAAATCTAATTTTAAGTTAATTTTATACTCCAATTCATTTTTGAAATATAATCATTTACACAGTGGTTGTCATAACTTGTTTTGACAAATCTATTTAAACATACATTAAATAATCAAAGGCGTAGTAACAGGTTAAGTAAATATAATGATTAGGCTAATATAGTTCATATATGAAATGCTCCCCTCTAGAGTGTATTTCTCTTGTGAACTAACATGCTGTTGACTCTAAATGCCTGAGGTAAATGTATGCCACATGAGATATTATTCTCAAGCTGTTTTATTGATATCTTTCCGCAGCTGAAACACTGGTTGAGAGATTTCATGTCAACATATCTCTTCTTCTTAACACTAACAGCATTGCATTATCACACAACGCTTCTGGATTGGACTTAATTGACCCTTCGCCAGCAGTTTGATGTTTTGTGGAGTGCATGAACCGAACTGCGACATCCATACCGTACGGTTCAGGATATGTATACATCCAACGTGACACCCCTTTATATATATATATATATATATTAATGGGTGTCACTGTGGATGTTTACAACTACTTACAATTATTCAAGCTTTACTGTAATGGTGTGATGCCACCATATGATACAACAAGAGATTTTCTCTATTAATAAATAAATAAAGTCTGTTTTTGTGGATGTAGAATGTGGGTCTAAATGTTGGAAACATCTCAAAAATGGAAGAATCATTGGAAATAATTTTCTGTATTGACATTTCTGTAGTTTGGAAATTGATTAGAGGTACCACTTAATACAGGCTTATTTTTCCAATGAGCCTGGAATGGAATGTTCTTTGTCAGGACTTTAAGCAGGTGTAGCGTTTGCATAATAGCTGCATTTGTCAGGCATAATACAAATAATATTAATAATAAATACATTGATTTTTCAATGATTTGATGACAGCGTGCATTAAATAGCATCCTGGATCATGGCAGGCTTTCACAATCACCAACTTCGCTAATCACATTTTCTGTTAAGCAAGCTTTCCATTAGAAAGAGAGAAAACCTAGTCCTCAACTGGTTCTATTTGACTTCAAAGCTCACTTTCCTCCACCTGCATGTGTATAGAGTCAATTGATTCTCCACAGAAATACTTACATAGATAACAAAGTTTCCTTGCATCATTACACTACCAGAGCGGTTTGGATCCAACTGAGACAGGAGGGGCTGGATGATACACACGAGACGCATTGACAGAAATTTGGATTTGAATTATTTACACTGCAGACCTGCTTACAACTTGAAGTCATGATCTATGTGTTTTACCATTTATCAAACCACAGAATGGTTTCATTTTTTTTTTTTAAGACTATAAAAGATTTAGGGTTTTGAACATTTCTAAAGTTAATGACTTACTGATTGATTGATTGAATTAATTAATGCATTAATACATGTGTAACACGTAGACTCAGACGAAGGCACGAAGATCAAAGCTGTTACGTAAAACAGTTTAATAAACATCCACGGGAATACAAAACAGGAAAACTTCATACACGATACGATTAAGAACCGACAAGGACTGGACTGACACAGAGGGAATAAATACAGAGAAACACAGGAGGATAACGAGCAGGGCACAGGTGATGGACATGATGACTGACGAGACACGGCTGACTGAAATGAACTAATGATGACACAGGCACATGGGGAAACAAAACAAAGATCACATGACAACTGACAGGACTAAACTAAACAACAGTTCATGGGTGTGACAACATGCAAATATATGCATAGTGTAACCACAATTATAACTACTTGCATAAAAAAAAAAAAAGTTGGCTGCATGTTAGTTACAGAAATTGTACAGAAATGCCAAAGCTGAATGGCAGCGGAATCGTTACAGTAATATAATTTTCCTATGCGACTTTTATTGTTATATCACTAATAGCCCTGAGACTGATAATATCTGTAGATGACCTTGAATCACAATGCTTTCCTCAAATCTATCAGTCATGCACAGCAGACCTAGAATGATAAATCAAATTATGCAGGCAGTTATATGATAATCCAATTTGAAATTGGAGCTAACAATCTCTTTCTGAAAGCATTCGGTACTGATTAAAGAATGGCTTTGTGTTAATAGGCTAGTCAGTCCTCTGTGATTCAAAAGCAAAGCATGTCCTCAAGTGTCTTTTCAAATACATAACAGCACGCTAGCACATTTTAGACCTTTTCACTTCCCAAATCCGAGCTAAATTTACATTTTAGCACTATGTCATTCATTATTCTACTTTAAACCAGGTTTGAGGTGTCATAAATGACTGATCCCTTGACGTGGGTGATGATGTGTATGATATCTTCATGAGAGAAGTGAAATGACCGTCAGGAGAAATCCAGCTTGTTTTGGACTGGTCTCCACACAATTGAGTCATCATATGCCAGGTTTGGGAGACTGTCAGACACAAAATTCAGTTTGTTCTCAAATCACACAGCTTTTGAGGAGCTAGTTTTAACCTTAAAATTTCAGATTTGAGACTTTTCAATTTAAGACTATATCTTGTTTTGCTTGAGGACTGTTTTAGCATGGCAATCAATTTCTAAAAAGCGTCTTATTCTATGGTACGAACCTACGACACTGACACAATGGTGAATGAACGTCTGCTAATTAAAAACTTGACACATGAATGAACTAAAGTGTCATTGCATTATTGAGCTATAAACTTAACACTTTGCTATTAATTAACACTGAAAATCTGAGGAACGAGAGAGAGAGAGATGATCAATAAACACTGGCAGGCAATTAAAGGCAGATATGCATTCTGAAGATTTTCGGAAACTTAAAATATTAATAAGAACATTTTATTTTACTTTTTTCTCTAATCACATTAATATTTGAACACGCATTTAAAGGTCATTGCAGAACTATTAGAATTACACAATGCTGAGTGCATTATCAGTAATGAATATGAACTGAAATAAGTGTCATTAACCGAGCTTAGTGTTGTTTAACAACCTGTGCTTGTTTTCAGTTGATTTGATTTGAATACAAACTGTTCAGCAGACATCATTAATAAGCAACAATGCACCTATATGTGCTGTTATTTGGCAGAGGAAATAAGAAAGTAAGAAAGAAAATATCCCATCAAACGGCCAATATGCCTATCTCTTCAAAATGCCCCTATATTGTGCTATTTTAAAGGTTTTCAACAGTACGTTTACATGCATCCAAGGTAAAAAATAAATGATAAACACTTTAATTTTCTCATAATATACATCAGCTCTTTTCTTGCAGTGTCTGAAAAGGATTCAGTCTCTCTAAACCCCTCCTTTCTGAGAGTCTACTCTGCTCTGATTGGCCAGACGACCCATTCTGTTGTGATTGGTCGACCACTTACAGTGCGTGTCGGAAACGAAAAGCCCATTTCCATATCTGAATTTCAGCTCTGGATCAATCCACACTGAAACGAACAATTACGATGGTGTCCGTTTTACCATATCGGTTCCAGCGCAATCTTAATCCTTTGGAAGTGGATGCACATGTCAAAACACGAAGCAAACTCTTCAAGCTCTCGGTTGTTACTCTACAGTGTTTGAGGGTCAAAATAGACTTTGCTTGCATGCAGCCGATGAAGACCACATGCTGGCATTATGCAAATTTGTTAGGAAGGTTGGAGCAGGAAGTAAGACAAATTAGCGACGACTCGTTTCCAGCTGTTCCAAATCGGTTCTTTCTTTTGGGCAACAATATCTCCATTTATCATTCGCTTCGATCTTTAAAACTTTGCAGACCTTTTACATTAACAAACAGCTGTTATTACACACTACACAAAGGATAAATAGCATGATAAGGGCACTTTAGGGTGCGTTTAAGAGCTAATTTCTGATCAAATAGTGTTCTTTATTGAATAAACTATAGGGGTGTAACTGTACACGTATTCGTACCGAACAGTTTCAGTACAGGGCTTTACAGTGCACGTGAGTATGCTACCGAATGCTATATTGCAACATTGTAGCATATCCACCGTTAAAGGTCACCAATAATCGCAATAAGCTCTGCATTTTGTTACTTTCAATAAGAAACAAAGTGTCATCCTTCAAATTCTGTCCACGAATTCATGAAATTTAAACAGAAAATGCCGCTTTGTGACGTGACAGATCTCTGTATAGGCGATGAACGCGATCATCTCTTCCTCTTTAATACCAGGTACACAATAAACATGAATGCTTGTACTGAAAGATACAGTACAACTTACTGAAACGGTCATATCTTTAATCGCTCAATCAGTGTTTCAGCGGCAAAAAGACGTCACAACCACATCTTGTAAACAATTTCACGTAGCATTTACCTCAGAAAAGCTATTCAGTGTCCACAGCTTGTTAGTTCACTAGAGAAATGAACTCTTTAACTTAATATATGCACTGCATTCATTATATTTGACTATTAGTGATCTCTCTCTCTCTCTCTCTATATATATATATATATATATATTATGCCACAACTTATGTGCATCTCACATGTTTACATATAATTAGTTATTTGAGTGTTGATTATTATCTAAAAATAAATAGCCATTGAATTTAGGCTAATAGTTTAGGCTTAGTTGTTAACATTTAATATTATAGTAAAATAATAGATTATGGCATTAGCTGAGATATTTTTTTATCCTTTACTTTTAGTTAAAATGTAATATATTTAAAGACAAAAACACAATTTGTTCAGTAAACCACTGTTAAGGCAATTTTATGTTAAGTTTCCTCCCCACCTGCTGTACCGAACCCGTACCGAACCCATACCGAACCCGTACCGAACCCGTACCGAACCCATACCGAACCCGTACCGAACCCGTACCGAACCGCGACTTCAAAACCAAGGTACGTCCCGAACCGTTAATTTTGTGTACGTTACACCTCTAAAATATAAAATAAATGTAATAAAAATAAATACAGTAAATATATTCACCTTTGAGTCACATCCAGAAATGAATTACTTTGAATCTTAAAAACATGTTATATCAACAATATATCCCTAAATATTGTCCCAATTTCTTTAACTATTAAATATTGGAGAATGTTGTAGATTTGTTGAGGTTTTGCAAGCTCCCAAAATGCATGAATAAATTATGCAGTTACTGTTGAGGATTATTGTTTTGCTGTTTACCGGCTTTATTTATGCTGTTGTTGTTGTTGTCACTGTTGGTTATTTGTTGTGTAGTGATGTTAAGAGCTCATCTTTTTACTTAACGATGTTTGTTGGTTGCCACAGTTATTGAAGTTTATGTGTTGAGATCCACATGCATCTACATGATTGCACAATATCTTTGCTTCTGAAGAAGAGAATATTTTGCAAAACAAAGACTGTTAAGTTCGCTTCATATTAAATGTCTTATCAAATTCTGTTCAGGAAATAAATTATGGCAAATGAAATTTTCTTGTGCTGCTGATTGATTATTTTCTGAAAAAAGAGACATCTGTAGTTGCCCTAACAAGAATATATTTGCTGATTGAGACAATTTGCATTTAGTAGGCAATCAAATTCAAGGGTGTTTTGCTGGCGACCATTATTAAGAATTTTTTAATGTGAAATTATCTTAAAGCATCACATTGCTTTTTTTTCTTTTCTCAACAGGGTCTTTTTAACGTGCACTTAGTTGCTGTAATATAAATTCACAGCAAGAGCATGAAAGCAAGAGGGAAGATTGTTCCCATTGTGTTCTCACTGAAAGCCAAATTATTCTGCTTTTATCAATATTTCATTATTAGAATGATGTATTATAATACATTGTTGTTCCTTTACTCTAATGCAGAGGTGACGGACATTTTGAGGATGCCAGTATTGTTTCTAACTTCAGAACAGCCTACCACTGCAACTTAAGGTAAGTATATACTCAGCAGAGAGGATACAATGACACAATGCACATCTAAATATAATGTCTCTCTAATGGGATTTGCATTCTGCCAGAGGGAAAGATCTCTTGATCTCTATAGACTGAAGGACATTATAAGGTTGTCTATTTCCATACGTCTTCCTGGTTTGATATTGACATTTTAGATGTATCCGATTCATGTCCTTGTGGAAATGACTTCATTAGAGCTTTTTGAGTTGTCGTAATCAACACAGGCGTCCCTTGAATGTACTGCTCAATACTTCAAAGCCAAAGTATGTTCCTTTCATAAGTCCTATCATTTGCCATCACATGTCGCAGCCGACCTTTATATTCCCAGCTGGGAACACACTCTTATGCAGCTCATCTGGTAGGCAAGAAACAGGAGTAAAAGTAAACCAACACAAATTTAAAGGAATAGTTTGCCCAGAAATAGATTGCGGTGTCATGTACTCACTCTGATGTTGTTTCAAAGCTAAAAAAGGCCATGTTGGTTACTCTTTTACATACTATTACAATGAATGTGAACTAAAGCTTTCAAGCTTCAAAAAGCACCATGAAACCTAAATGCAATGTTTGGACTGTACTGCAAGTTTGAAGCCATGTGAGATGGTTTCGTGTGAGCAACAGTCTGAGAGAAAGTAAGTAAATAATGACAACACTTTTATTTTTGAATTATTACTTTAAGCAAAGCATTCCAGCAGCTGGTCATTAGTCAGTCAATCACTCTCTGCACTGCATCCAAGGCCATATTGACTTTTATGCATATTTATTACCAAATGATGATGCAAAAACCAAAAGAACATTAATAAAGTGTCATATCCAAGGCAACAGCATCCATAAAATGGAATAATTTAGAAATTTGTGCCTTTAATGTTCTGTTGATATACAGGATATGGTCTCTGTTAGATCCTAAAGTTAAAACTTGATTTTTTTTTTATTTTTTTATATTTGTATGGGTGATATGGGCCATAGTTTACTATCTGTTGTGGATAGTTCTTTAATAAACAAATTAATGATATTTAATAATAATAATAATAAAAAGGCCTTGATCTTGCAGAGTTGTTTGATTTTCAGATTTCTCAAAGCCCATTTTTATTAAAGTTGTTCTCAAATGACCCCTTTTTTAATGGGAGAAATATATTCTGGATAAATTCTAATCTGGATTCATAACTGGTCACAGTACAGAGACTGCTCTGGTAAAAGATACAAACAATGTTAGTTTTGTAAACACTACATCCTCTGTGGTCTCTTTAAGATATGGTGATCCTCAAGGCTATATTTTGGGTCCTATGTTGTTTTCATTATACTGTTCATGTGCCGCCTCCATCTGCTGGATCTATGACATTTCTCATCATATGTATGCAGATGACAGATAGATATATATTTACCACTGAAATTTGGGAATGAGCAGTTTTTGAAGTCCTTGTTGGTCTTTCAGGTAAAAGTCAGGTAAAATCTACAAATTTTCTCCAGAAAATGTTGCTGGCTTTTCCTCAATCCAAGAAGTCACATGGTGATCAAGCTTGTGGAAAAGTCTTCCCCTTTATATTCTGCAGGCTCCATCAAATGAGGTTTTTAGGTCTCCACTGAAATCACATCTTTTTAACTTCGCTTTTGAAATAAGGTAATCTTAAGTACTGGAAACATTTCTTTGTAAACTGATCTCATTGGGCAAATACAAAGAGCATTCATTTTGGTTCATTACAAAGTGTGTGTGTGGGTATTCCCTACGTTATGGGGACCAAATGTCCGCACAGGTATAGTAATACTAGTAAATTTTGATCTTGTGGGGACATTTTTTTGGTCCCCATGAGGAAACAAGCTTATAAATCATACAGAATGATCTTTTTTGAACATCTAAAATAGCAGAACATTTTCTGTGATGGGTAGGTTTAGGGGTAGAGGTAGTGTAGAGGGACAGAATGTCCCCATAAAACATGAAAACACAACATGTGTGTGTGTGTGTGAGTACAGGCGTGGCAAATGTTACTCTTTTTAAATTAAATTGTGAAGCAGTTTGGGCAACAACGTTGTTATTAAATGTGCTATGTAGATAAATAAAACTTGAAGTTGAAATTTAAAAAGGGTAGAAATACAATAAATCAAGATTATGGTTTCTTTTCTTCATCACACCAACTAGCACTTTTGGAGAGTTGTTGGGACGGTCATTCTCAATTCTAAGTAGAAAGGCATTGAATTCTCAAAACTGGCAGGGCAAAGTAAATTAAGCCGTGATTTATAGACATTGGGCATATTTTTCCATTTTATTCCTGCCACCATGATATATGAATGCGGATGTATTCATGTTGAGTGTTTCCTCAGGGACACATGTGTGAATAAACGAGATGATTTATATATTCAGATCAGGATGAATGCATCTGGCTATATCTGTTCATTCGTGTAAGATAATAAAGTGGTTTTCTTTAATGACAGTAAAAGGATTTTGGTGTCTAAGTACAATTTGACAGGCACCTTTAGCTTGATTGCTCACATAAAAAGCTGTGTAGAAATAACGTGCCGTCTCAAATAAATTATTTCAAACAAAGCACTATCCTGCAATGACTTGCCCATTATCTTGCTATTGCTAGACCTTTGTATTCTCTTTTTCACGCTGTGAAGCTGGCAGTAATGGCTGTGATTGTCCCAGCCATGGACGTCTAATATACCTGGAACTGTTAGACTTTCAGTTTATCTTAATGGCCATTGCTTGCGTGCCACACGCAACTCGAAAAGTATGCCACATGGAAACCTCTGACCTTTGGTCGCAGTTGTTTAATAACCATTAGAAAGAGTTGAAAATTGCGATTCTACTCCCAACATCATAAACAACAGAAATGATCTTCTGTGCTCTCCAATATAACTGTGCAAAAAGAAAGCACGATTGCTCGACTGGTAAATTGAGCACTTCTCAAAGTTTCATGTACCCCGGACTTCATCTTGACAGTGGCTTTCATTTTGAAGCCTTAATCAAAGCGGAACTGGGTTATAAATTATAGAAGGCTGCACATGCTATGAAGTGTCAACTCACTGTGAATTCAACGATTTTTTCCCCCGTTAAAGAGTTCAATAAACCTGTACTCTCAGTGTAGGTGGTAATGTTAAAGTGGGCACACAATGTGCTGTATATTTCACACAGGGTCTTTTGGAGTGTTAGTTTGTACTCGCTTGACCTGCCCTTCCCTCCCTGGCAAACTAACCAAAGTATCTTCTTATCAGTGGGTGGCACATGATGTAAAACTTATGCAACTGAACGAGAAGCAAAGAACAAGTCATCGGAACTCCTACGGCCAAAAATAGTTTGCTTTGTTTCCATCGCGTCCTCGGGCTGTGAAATAGAACACTTCTAAAAATAAAGCCTTTTCTGTTTAATCCTACTTTCATTTGCCCAAATAAAAGCCAGGCAACCCTCACAGTAGGAGGCAAGAATGAATCATAATCTTATGAACAAATCCATGTCTAAATACCTGTGGAAAAAATCCTGTTGGTTTAATATCTTTTTTTAAAATTTACCTGCCAAGTGGCACTGGCATTTTCAAGAGCAAGTGCAAATATTAAATTTTAATGCAAAACGTGAGTGACATTTACCAATGCAAAAAAGCATCACCGTGACGATACTACACTGCTGAAGGTGGTTGCCAGGGTGTTGCTACACAGTAAAAACCCCAGAGTTAAATCAACTCTGCTCAGATAACATTTGGTCCCTCTCTAAATAGTGTTAAAGTAACACTCTTCAGAGATTGAATGTCTTTTATCGTCAGTTGATTTCATCTAAGACTGTGGCTGAAGTCAGTTGTTGTTCTTGTGTTTCTCTTTTCTTCAGTGATTCTGCTTGTTAACAGCAGGTGTTCATCATTAATGTTCAATCATCGCTTAATTAATTGCTTAATTATCTCATTAACTTTAACTCTGCTTCAGTGTTACTTTAACACTATTTAGAGAGGGACCAAATGTTATCTGAGCAGAGTTGATTTAACTCTGGGGTTTTTACTGTGTAGGTGGTCGTAACCCCACCTCTGAATTCTAGTGAACACACTGCATTATTATTTCCATTATTTGTGACTCGACCCGTCTGAATCTTTGCCAGAGGCTGATGGCTGCTATTACTCAACTGTGAATACACCGGTATACACCCGTACCGCTACTGAACTGCTAATTAACTCCCGCAATTAGCTCAAACCCCACTTCAACGGCCTCATTTATGCAGTAGTTGCTGAAACTAGGTAACCAGTGGTACTGGAGTTCTCCAATGTTCTCTGTCAGTTTAAAATACCATGGGCAGCCTGAAGCTATGTCACTGCTCAGTGACATTTGACACAGTGAAGGCAGTGATGGGCAAAGACATTATGACCCTAATGTTAGTGCACTGCACTCAAAAAGCCCTTTCACTTGTCAAAATATTCTGACGGCAAAATGGTGCCGCTCTTCCCTGGATGACTCATGCTCTTGTCACCAAGGTTACAATTTTCATACTGCCTTTAAAATATTCAAACCATGGGCCACATCACATTTATAAGGAAACATCGCTCTGGAGGCTTTAAACACCTAAACATCTAAATATTCAAGATGTTTTGGAGACCAGTCAGACATTGAATAAAAAATAGGTCATCATTTACTCAACCTTACGTAGTTCAAAATGAGTATTTTTTCACGGAGCGCCTCTTTTCCACTCAATTCTAAAAAAATTGGATACTGTTATATTTAATTTAATATGATTTAAAATAGTTCTGTTTATAATATTTATTAATCTTTATAGTTTTACATTAGGGTAAATGTTATATATAATATATAGTTATATATAATAGTAATAATAACAGTTATATTGCTAATACTTTACAAAAAGGTTAACATGAACTAACTACTAATTCTACTGCATTTAATAATATTAATGCTGATCGCAATATTGCTAAAGTTCTGTTAGCATTAGTTAATACACTGTAAACTAACATTAACATGGATTTTTTTTTTTTTTGTCAGATAGCATTAACAGAGATTAATACATACATTGCTCACTATTATTTTATTTAAGGTTATGCATTAACTATTGTTAACAAATGGGACCTTAAAGTAAAGTGATACCATTATTTATAATTATACCAGTATATTTATAAAATGGCCTGCCCTTTCCTTGCTTTGCATCTTTCAAACACACATCATATCCTCTGAAATGAGGTGAGAATGTCACGACAGCGGCATTTTGGTGATGCATGGATACAGGCTGATGTTTCCCTTTTGGGACTGTGCTGTTCTGTGTGTGTGTGTGTGTGGGTATTCCCTACGTTATGGGGACCAAATGTCCCCACAGGTATAGTAATTCTAGTAAATCTTGTGGGGACATTTTTTTGGTCCCCATGAGGAAACAAGCTTATAAATCATACAGAATTATCTTTTTTGAAAATGTAAAATAGCAGAACATTTTGTGTGATGGGTAGGTTTAGGGGTAGGGGGACAGAAAGTACAGTTTGTACGGTATAAAAACCATTACGCCTATGGAATGTCCCCATAAAACATGAAAACTTGTGTGTGTGTGTGAGTGTGTGTGAGAGAGAGAGAGAGAATAACATTTTGGAGATACAGTGTATTCCTGCCAGTATATTGCAGACTTCATTGAGGGTTTAAAACAAATCAAAACAACCACTCATCTAAATGCGCTAGATTTGTGGTTTGCTGGTAGTGTTTAAAACATATTTTGGCAGGATGAAACAATGCAATAAATAAATTAGTGTATTGCTGCATTTTTTTTTTTTTTTTTTTTTATGAAACTGACTTGTTGTCTCAGCTTTATGACGATCACTCAAAAACAAAACCAGTAGTTAATGAGTGCCATTTGTAAATAACTCTTTACATTATTTTTAGCATGTATAATAAATTGACTTGAGAGGTTGGGGCAGAAGGTTTGGAGTTTGTTTGGGACAAGTTTCAAAGTGAAAGACATGAAAATGTCCAAGAAATGTCGTCTAAGAGTAATACAGTCTCTGTACACTATGGTTTAAACCAATTTATTCACACACCGCAACATTCTCCATGTGCATTCTCTACAGAGAGAGAAAAAAAAAAAGAGTAAAATATCCTGAAAATTACTTAATGCAAGAATATGAAGGCTCTCTCTAAGACTTTAAATCAGCATGCAATATAATAACAGATATACCATTTTAAATCAGTGTTTTATTGAAAAATTCAAATGAAAGCACATGCCATTCAAACAATTTTTGAAAAGTCTTTGCAGATGTTTTTTAAGAATGTAATTTAGTTACATTTAATATAAATTCCAATAGTTGGTTGCTACAGGTTGCAATAAGCTGTGTCATATCGCATATTGCAAATTGCATCCTGGTCAGGGCATTGCTTAGCTAACAGTTTCATCGTTCTTCACTGGAACATCTTGAAATGCACGAGGCAGCAGAAGGCAGGGCTGTATTGATTGTATTGCTGAGAATAGAGCATGCAGGCACAGCGCCCAGAGCTTTGTCATATACAGGATATATGTGGATAATGCAGCGTTCCATTCAAAGTCAGATCTGGCTATTTCTGTTTTATATCTCCTACTTCCGACCACAAATGCATTCCATTACTCGACGCACAGATGACGACGTATAAAAACAAATTGCAATTCTTGCATTCACTTTAGAAATGTCAACAAAGAGAACCACATCTCCAGGAAACCAAACTGAATATGATGAATGATGGTGTACAGCGTTTGTTTTGCATGTGCAAAATTATCAACCACAGAGCTTGTTTACAGTGTTCTGCAATTGCAAACAGCTGCATAAAAATTATTGTTTTATCATTGTGTGAGTGTGTGTGTGTGTGTGTGTATATACATATACAGGGCTGGGTAGGTTACTTTTAAAATGTATTTCACTACAGATTACAAAATACATGCCTTAAAAAGTCATTTGTAACGTATTTCGTTACATTACTCAAGTTTAGTGACTTAATCTAAATACTTTAGAATACTTTGGAATGCTAATAAGTGTGGAACAAACACAAAAAAGGTCATTGCAAGTTTTTATCTCACAATTCTGACTTTTTCCCTCAGAATTGTGTGATATAAAGTTGCAATTGTGAGAAAAGTCAGAATTATGAGATATAAACTCACAATATTGAGAAAAGTCAGAATTATGAGATATAAACTCGCAATTGCAAGAAAAAAGTATTGCAAGTTTTTATCATGTAATTCTGACTTTATAAATTGCAATTAGGAATTTATATCTCCCAATTCTGATTTTATAAAATACAATTGTGGGTTTAAATCTTGGACTTTTGAAAAAAAAGTCAGAATTTTGAGATGCAAACTCACAATTGCCAGGAAAAAATTGTGAGATAAAAAGCTGCAATTACTTTTTTTTTTAAATTACAAGGGACTCAAACAACTGTCGCAAAACATGAAAACAGTCGTGGATCATCCAGTAATGTTTACATTGTTGTTTAAATGACATTAAAACTCAAAGTAATCACTTTGGTAATCTAAAACACTTTTCAGATGTAACTGTAATCTGATTACCACCCATTTAAAATGTAACTGTAATGAAATACAGTGACTCAAATTTTGTATTTTAAATACGTTACTAAGTTACTTGTATTTCGTTACTCCCCAACCCTGTAGATATATATATATATTCAGGGGTTTTGCCAAGCTCATGTCACATCATCCACGGTTTCAAGTTGGAAAACCAACTTCCGAAAATCAAGTGGGATTTTTATTGCAGTTTTTCAAGTAAGAAGTTCCGAATCTCATCTTGAAGTTGGAAAATCACATGTTCCATGTTGAATGTGATGCAGCATTAATAGCTTTGGTCAGCATGACAGTGAAATTATAGCGGAAGGAATGGGAATGGGCATCCGTCCCTCTCTGGCTGGCACATATTGATACTGTCCATATGCCAGCTGTAAAATTAGTCTGTGTTGGCATAACATGATTGGTGAGCCATATGATAATTAATTAACACAATAGAGTTGACTGTCATTGTTGAATGAAAAAAAGAAAACAAGCTTGTTAAAGTGTCTAGATTTGGAAACAGCTGTCAGTACAGGAAGTTTCCAGCAAGAAAGAAGCTGAGAGTTTATCTGACAGATGAAGACGAACATGTGCGATTGAGAGGAGGTAACAGAGTTCAAATATCAAGAAAGAACAATATTATTCATATTATATGTGAAGTATTGATCATGCTTACCTCTAGGGACAGACATTTGCTAGACATGCGTTAGTAAGTCTGTGTTGAAAAAAAAAAAAAATGTATCATGTTTTTTTTTGTATTCACGATTTAGCAATATCATATTTAATGGAAGCTTATGTTTCCATTATTATATGAGGCAAAAGAAGTTTGAATCAAGGATAAACTGAAACTCAGATTTCAATACAACAAAGGCAGCTATTGGACCATTGAAAATAAACATCTTACACTCTGCCTTAAAAACACATGGTGCAACCGAATATAGTACAGAGTTAGTTACAGTATTTACTTAGCCTCTAGTATGGACTAAATACATCCCAATTTGAGTAAGAATATGGGAAATATCGGAGGCTAGTCAAAAGGTGCCTTTACATTTTCACTGCTTCATATAAAAAAAAAAAAAAAAAAAATTCACATCTGAGATGATAAAAAAAACAAAAAAAAAAAGCAATGTAAAAATTTGATTGGACGTACAGCAACAACTACAGCAAATGAGAATAAAATTCTCCTCCCATTATAATCTTAATCACATTTATTTTGCCATCCTAACCATATTAGTCGAATATTGTTACTTGCATTTATTACTGATCATTCCCTGCCTGAACAAACGAGTGAGCCATTATGGGTTAGGAACCTACTACTTTAGATGATACATAAGGACAGAAACCAGGTGAACATTTGTCTCAAAAGCCTCCCCAACTACTTCCCATACAACATCCCACCTTATGTGCCACATTCCCAGTTCCTGTTAAAAGCTATAAAATCCCATTAGAATTCCTACTTCTGGCCAGCAACACATCTGATGGCTGTTTGAGTGCTTTCCCAACTACCTCAGGGAATGACAAAATGCTGCAATGGATTTTTGGCAAAAGGTCAATTGCAAGTTCTGAAAAAAGAGGAGTAGCAAATTGCCATTGACTCGAGAAGTTTGGAAACTGAAGACAAAGTGGACTGCAAAGATCAAAATGTCCCTAGACATGGCAGAAGAAACAGCGTGCCATGAAGATTAACTTGACAGATTTACTGATTTGTAAACAACAGATGTGTCGAGACCACACGGAGTGTGAAGGATATATATGTACCGTTATGTGTATATGCTATTGTCAGCTTAGAAACACCCTGTGCCAAATCTATTTACTTTCTTTGCAATTTACTACTGACATTTCCAGTTTAAGTATAACTGTTTCTTTTGCTTTGGTCACTAACTCTTGTTTGCCTGAAATTGCAGGTCCACAGGCTGCTAGCCTGACCATGACTCACATATTGGACTGAACCCTACTCTTTCGCAATCCTGGCCGGCGCTTGATCCAGTCGGATAACGAAGAGATTGATAACAGACCTATTGAGATAGAGCGCTCCCTCAGTGTATTTGCCAGCCTGTAAATCAGCGAGGTAAGCCACCAGCCTACGCTAGCTGAGCCAGAAGTAAATTGCTGTATACTCCAGAGCCTGCGGGTGTCCTTTAGGCCAGAGAGCCCCCGGTTGCACTGTAACTCAAGAGCTGTGTGTCATTATACAGGGAACAGATCAATAGTTGCAGGGAAATCCATAGGAAATCTGGGTAAAACCTGCACTTCATTCCACAGCTCTCCGGATGAATGACAGCGCTATGCTGTCAAAAGATACTGATAATGTAATTGGTTTAGTCTCGGGCTACATTTGAAATACAACAGTCCCAATACTCCTGAACTGTCTTCAAGAAGTAGTATGTACAAGTATGCAGCAACAAATTTGCTTTAGTACACTTTACATTGCTGTGGAGTGTCATAGACTATTATATATATATATATATATATATATACATACAGGGTTGGGGAGTAACGAAATAGTTAGGTATTTAAAATGCAAAATTTGAGTCACTGTATTTCATTACAGTTACATTTTAAATGGGTGGTAATCAGATTACAGTTACATCTGAAAAGTGTTTTAGATTACCAAAGTGATTACTTTGAGTTTTAATGTCATTTAAACAGCGATTGGTGATTCTCTGACTCTGACCGTCTGAAAAAGAGGAGTTAAGATTCATGTTTTCCACTGTTTTCATGTTTTGTGAGTCATTTTATAATTCACTCGTCACTGCAGCTTTTTCTCACAATTTGTTTTTTTCCCCTCACAATTGTGAGTTTGTGTTTCACAATTCTGACTTCTTTTTCTCAGAATTGCGAGACTTAAACTCACAATTGCAAGTTATAAAGTCAGAATTGGGAGATATAAACTTGCAATACTGACTTTTTTTCTTGCAATTGTGAATTTAGTATGTGAGTTTATATCTCATAATTCTGACTTTTCTCAATATTGTGAGTTTATATCTCATAATTCTGACTTTTCTCAATATTGTGAGTTTATATCTCATAATTCTGACTTTTCTCAATATTGTCAGTTCATGTCTCATAATTCTGACTTTTCTCAATATTGTGAGTTTATATCTCATAATTCTGACTTTTCTCAATATTGTGAGTTTATATCTCATAATTCTGACTTTTCTCAATATTGTCAGTTTGAGTTTATATCTCATAATTCTGACTTTTCTCAATATTGTGAGTTTATATCTCATAATTCTGACTTTATAACTCACAATTGCAACTTTATATCACTCAATTCTGAGGGAAAAAGACAGAATTGTGAGATAAAAACTCACAATGACCTTTTTGTGTTTGTTTCACACTTATTAGTATTCCAAAGTATTCTAAAGTATTTAGATTAAGTTACTAAACTTGAGTAATGTAACGAAATTACGTTACAAATGACTTTTTAAAGCATGTATTTTGTAATCTGTAGTGAAATACATTTTAAAAGTAACATACCCAGCTCTGTATCAACTAATATTAATTTTTGATATTATGATTTGTAAGTGATGTTTACAAGGGCTTGAACTAAAAAATGTCTCTTGTGTCCACTTTCTGTCCTGATTTTTTCAAAGAGAGGATCCATGGGCAGGTAAATGCATGTTTTTTTTTCCAGATATTTTGAACTAATTACTAAATAGGCTCACACAATTTACATGTGAACACGCCAAGAGACAATGAAAAAACATACGGAGAGCATCTGTGGCTGTTTGAAAACATTCGACCACATGAGCGTCTACACAACGAAAGCAATCCGGTCAAATGCATTTTCTACTGCCTCTGGAAGTGGCTGAAAGTGCAAGCTCAAATCGTTTTACACCCCATTTACACCTGTATTTGGCACCATCCACTTGTGATCCGATCGACCAAAACGCATCTTAATACCAGGTGAAAAAAGGGCCTTAGTCTCCAGTGTCACCGTTTTCCAGAACTGCAAACTGCTTGGCGTCTCCAGAAGTACGAGGTGTCAGGTTCTCAGAGACTTTGCTAAGGCAAGGAATCCTGAAACATGACCCCCACTTGAAAGAGACTGATTTTAAAAAAAAGTTTTATGGAGAGAGAGTTTGAGAGTAACTCTTAAAGTACCAGCACCAGTTCAAGTCAGACAACAGCGGCGGTGGCGAGGGAGTCATGGTGTGAGCTGCGATTAACAATAACCAAGACAGACCTTTCAGAGTTGGAGATGGACCTTGAAATGTACTTCCAAAACACACTGCCAGATTCTGGATGATAAATTCATCAAACAGCGGAGGAAGTGGTGCTGGGTCTTCAAGAGTCAACCTCTCTGACTATAAAGCCTAAAAAAAAAACAGTCTTCATGTATTTCACAACACTAGAGTGTGTGATTCATATTAAGTGGGGTTCAGGTTTCAGGATTCTTTACCTTAGCAAAGTCTCACCGTGTACTTCTGTAGACTCAAGGAATTTAGCAGGTCTGAAACATGGAGACTAAAAGGTTCTTGTTGATTCCATGACTAATTCTTCACCTTAATTGACCCTTCACAAACAGTTTGATTGACAGGCGATCTGACCAATCATAACCCCGAATCCGCCGTCTTATCCGACAAAGCAGCAGGGGAGTAGCCTAAAGTGGATTAAGGGGCCGTTCACATATCGCGCTTAAAAAAGCGTGGAAAGTGCAGCCGCATCACTTCCTCCTTCTTTTGCAAGCACTTTTGCAAGCGTTCGGGAGCTTGTGTTTGTGCAGCGTATGTCGCTGCTATGCAACCATAAACAGCTTTCTCCACGACTACGCGGTAATTTCAATGGATTTCCATCACCACTGGATTCCATATGCTTCCATTTTTTTCCTACATAGGAAATAATGAATATGCGCACACAAAAGACACGATATGTGAACGGCCCCTAATGTTGGTGAACTTGAAAATTGTGTGTACTCACGTCTTTCCGTGCTTGAAACAACATTCCTTCTGATGTTCATTCATGTTTATTTGATGCTATAAATGAACTAGTATGAAGAGATGATCGGTTCACGAGCCGCTTGAACTGAGGATCTGTCACGACCTGGCCAGAGGAGAACTGGCCCCCCAACTAAGCCTGGTTTCTCCCAAGGTTTTTTTCTCCATTTGTTGGAGTTTTGGTTCCTTGCCGCTGTTGCCTTTGGCTTGCTTAAGTTGGGGACACTTGCTTGATATTCAGCAGTGTTTTTGATATGCCTGCATTGGCGCCGTTGTATGCGAACTGATCTGAGCCGGACGATTACGTCACTGTTTTCTCCAGTGCTGATATACATAAATCACCTAGACTAATAACTATTGATCTTTGCAACGGAATGAATCAATAATATATAGAATAAGCTGCACAATGACACCATTTTCTTATTAATGTAAAGCTGCTTTGCCACAATTTGCATTGTAAAAAGCGCTGTATAAATAAAGATGACTTGACTTGACTTGACGACACAAAATGTGCTCGGGGAAAAAAATAATAAGAATATTGACTTGCCTAATAATTCTGGATGCATAACTAATAACTAATGCCTAATAACTATGCATTTAGCCGATTTAAGCGATACAATCCCTTAAGACAGAAGTGACTGTGCTTACATAAATTTGCATCAAACAAGTATTTTGTCATTTTTCCAACGCTATCTCACGATCAATTTGTACGTATTTTATGAGGTGGCTAATTCGTACGAAATTCATACGACCTCACTCGTACGAATTCATGCGATTCATCTAAACCCCAGTGATAGGTAGGTTTAGGGGCGGGGTTAGGGGTAGGTAACCCCTTTGGCAACGAGTAAAATACGTATGATTTAGCAAAAAACATACTAATTCTTACCAGTGAGGTCGTACAAATTCATATGAATCAGCCACCTCATAAAATAATTACGAATTGCTATAAAATCGGGTTGATTATTAGCAAAGGCAGATACGTAAAGCATGTATCTTAAGATATGCATTTCAAAAGCTGAGCTTCTTTTACCGTGACGCTGTGCTCACATGTGAAATGCTGTGAAAGCCAGTCAGAGAGCGATTCAATTCCATGCCTGGAGGGTCATAACCTGTAGAGTTCAGCTCCTTGATTAAACACATGTGAACCAGCTAATCAAGGTCTTGATGGATTTCTTGATTATTACAGGACAGTGTGTGTAATTAGGGCTGAACCTAAACTCTATGGGTCGCGGTCCTCGGAACGGAATTCAATAGCCACGGTCTACATAGAGAAAACATGGAAAAGTCCCTTATGGTGGAAAGCGAATCTGTGAATTGATTGACATGATCGCATTTAAATGGAGCAAACCCCAAACCACAGCGATGATTAAAAATAAAAATTGTCGATTTGCAGAATAATTTTTGTCCCGCCTCTACTACATCCCATGTTTAATAATGTGAGTGGTCACTGTAGAGCACTGTTTCTCAAACTTTTTCAGCCACTTTATCTTCCATTTTTTTCTGAGGAGCACCTAACAGAATCCCATTCTAACACGCCCCCCAAAAACAACAAAATAGGAAGGATAAACTAAATTTAAGTTTAATGTGCAACTGTTTCAAGTCAAAAACTAATTATTCAAACACACATGCAATGATATGATCAGAAATTATTATATGAATTTTATTTCATTTGAAAAAGTAAATGTGAAATGAGCTGCAGCTTAATATGAACAACAAACTGAACATGTGAAAAAAAAAAAAAAAACTGGTGGGAATAGGATGTCTATGGTTGTGGTACTATGATACCACAACGATGGTAACAATAAAATGCTGTAAAAATATTCCCCTTAATGTCCAAAATCACTGAAATGACTGGGATTTTACACATAAAAGAAAAACTAGTACATTACAAAACTAATAGATCTGTGGATTTTATATTTTGAGATTTCCATCTAAAACTTAACGTGAATATTAATGATGAGTTTAGGTCATGTTTTTGCGGACCATTAGGGGGCGATGGCGGACCACACTTTAAGAATTACTGCTGTAGACATACAGTGCGTCTTTTTTAAACTGGACCCAACCGGACATTGGTGGGCGGAGCTAGTGTAGATAGCGAAGGAACGCTATTTGCACTTAGTGTAAATAGACACTCTGATAACATTTGATGCCTTTAGCATATTACTGAACATGTATTGGTGGAACACTGACGGTTTAATTCACTGTTCAGAAACGCACTGTACCGTACAGTATTCAGTAGTAGAACAGTAGTCACTGTTCCTTTGTATGCAATTCACATTTTTAAATGATTTTGAATAATGATCTGTCTTTGCTGACAAAACTGCACATTGTACTCACAAAAGCAATAGTAGAAGGATTTCCCTCGTGCTTTGGATATGAGAGGCGTTAAGCTGTCTGTGCAGCGTCGGGCACATTAGAGAGACGCTCTGGGTTCTGCTAAGGCCTGACAAACCGAGTTGGATAAGCCCTTGCTAGGTGCCAGTCCACAGAGACGCTGACAGTTACAAGGGCACTAAGTCCTTTCTGGGCTGTCACCTAGCCTGCTACTGTAAGACTCGGACGGATTATGTTGACACGGCGGGGACGCGGCAGTCAACTGCATGTGACTGAAGCGGCGGATCATTACGGCATTCTTCCTTTCAACCTCACACCTCGCAAATGTAGACATGGCTTTTTCTCTGCTTGTCTACAGCTATTTTCCTCTCTTAGGCACATCCTTGGAATTTCTCTTTTTGTCTGTCTTTTTCTCTTTGGGGAATTGTACGTGTGACCTTACTGGGCTGATTTTGATTCATGTGTGCATTGCTCTATTTACGCTGTGACGGTTTTACTGATGATCGATTTGATGACTTCACAATGACTTCCACCGGGACACTGTGCTTCCTCTACAAACTATTTCAAATGGCCTGATGTCTTATGCATAAGCTCTTAATAATTGGATGCCATCAATATGTGTAATCTGTGCTGAATAAAACATAGACTGCAAAGGTGCTTCAGAGGACAATGTCAGAGAGCATATTAAAATAAATGTTAGCGATGCACTCGAATGAAAATTCTTGGTTCGATACTGAAATTTTTAAAGGATCAGTGTTTGGTAAGATGATTCGATATCTGGAATGGAAAGTGGGGACGTTGTTCAAAATACCATTGAAATCTCTTTTGCTATTAGATATGAATTGAAAAATGGGGAAGATCATTTTTTGTTTTATAATAATGTGGACTCAATATACTATAACTAATTATGTTTGTAGATCAAACTGACCCTAAAACAAATTCCCCCAAAACTACATGAAATAGTAGCATTGTAAATAGCAAAAAGATCAAAACAGTATTATAACAAAAATAGGACTTTATAAAAATGAAGAAGAGGACAGATGAGGTAAGCAAGTTAAACAAAGTCTTATGAATATGTAAATTAGTCACTCAATCACACCAGCTCAGACTACCTGATCTACTCTGTCAACTGTAGTAAACATTACACAATGACAAGAGGAAATATTGGTTTAGTTCTGTTTGAACCAGAAACTGATTCAGAAGAAATGGAAGAGCGAATTATGCAGGCTCGTCTGGAAGTCAATATATCAGAATGGTAATGTCTTTTATGCATCCTTCTCTACAACGTCAAACATATAACGGTCATTGATATGATCAGCCTTTGGCTTGACTACATTATCAAACAGCTAATAATGTGTTACTAATGTTGCACAAACCATGTTCACCATTTTTTGCCTTCTAAATATCAGCATCCTTAGAAATGCTTTAAACATCTTAGAAAGACATATAGTTGATCATAACATTATAATCGACATCATATAATTGCCGCTCTGCTGCCTGATTTTTCCTGTCCCTTCTTAAAGGTGTTTTGTGCTCGCTGTGCTACAGTTCCCACAGTTGACGGTTTGTCATAAAGTATATTAATAACACCATAAAGACATATAAACAACATTAAAAGTTGATTTTCACCACTTCAAACTGTAATGGGTACTGCGTACATCATTCAGGTCACACTTCATAAATGAGTAAAACCTTTTAAATTGGCACTAAACTACTGAACGCACCTTTAATGTGATTGCCGGTATTGAAGCTTTACACTTTAATTTAATCGGTGTGACTTTACAATAGCATAGGCTTCAATTGTTTTAAAAAAAATAACTTTTAGCAAGCTTTACAATATAATTTTTGCAAATGAAAACAGTGTTGTGATATGAATATAATCTATTTTAGTCACCAACAGTCGGTCACATTATACTTAAATTGTACCAACCGGCATTATATTAAATGTGGCATAAGCTAGATCACTTCATGCACGTCAAAACTACTTTTATCCAATCTGTTGCGGTTTCTGATCATGGTTTTGACCAATATTTTCTTGTTCGGCTAAAAGAGAAAAATTATATTTTATAGCATTTTTTCATGAATATATATTTTCCTCCAAGATGAGCAAAGTTACATAAAAAACGAAAAAAAGAAAACTTTGCAAGAAGTATGCGCTTTTCTTCTGCATGCATTCGGTGTCCTCACATTGTCAGTCAGCACTGACTGTCCTGCTTTTGGTTTCTGGCCCTCCTCAGGTTCTATATATATACTTATACCAAGACTTTTGACAGTGCATTATCGTACCGTAATATTCACACCTGCCATAAAATTAGGATAAATTCTTCTACAAAGCTTCTAAAAATGTCTTTCAATGATTTTATTGTTATTATTATTATTACATATGTGGTAATATAATGTTTTAAGAACCATTATTCATTCCAAACCTGCATGCTGTTAATTTTTCTGTAGAACACCAAAGCAGACATTTTCTTTCCAAAGCATTTATTTGTTTATTTATTTTTTTGAGCTTGCCAGATATGAATTGTCATTTTTGACTGAACTGTGTCTTTAAGTGTAGCATTGCATTGTTAACGGGAACTCTGTTAAAATTAAGTTAATTTTATTTCGTAATCTCGCATGGTTTTCATAAGAGGGTATTAATTCAATTTTAGATGAGTGAAGCCATCACTATGAGTGATCAGGGTCTTTATTTGTCCCTGAAAAGCTGTGTAGCTGTTGGCTGGAACTGTAATTAAAAGATGATAAAGCTTCCACTGATTATTTTGTCAGATTAGATGTTTTAATAAAGTTTGAATCTCAGGGTACTTCACAAACTCCAGAGGATTTCCCTTTAAATAACGGCAAAAATCTAATTTAAATACTCTCCTGTTCAATTGAGGAATTTAATTAGTTATCTTACATCAGATGAACGAAATCCCACCACTAAATACAACTTGGTGAATAAAGGTCAAAGATTATTGTGCCCTCAGCCATGTTTCAATTTAATGTGTGCATAAAGATCTTATTATAAACATGTATTAGAGATAATCTTACTCTTGATGTAGTCATTAAACATGTTTAAAAGGAAGCTAGTTTTTGAAAGCATCATCACATTCTGTATTTTTTTTTTACTTTATATTCATGTATATGTATAGGTCGAAGGTCTCGTTACAGCATAATTTGTTCTCTTAACAGCGGTACTTCAATACACACAAACCCCTCGACTAGTCATCATATAACCTCAGCTGTCCATTATAATTACAATGCTTGCAGAGGAGCACTATATTACATTTCTGTACAACCTAATGTACCAACTTCTTTCGAGCTATCTTTTATAGGTATATTCAGCCTTAGGTGTGCTGTATGCCTTTTTAAACCTTATAATTTTAAGTACTGAGTTTAGAAATCTTCTGTTTACATGCACCGTTAGAATGTTTGCCATTCCAAATTAAACCGACAACAGCATCATCATTGTATAGAAGCATTTCCATAGTGAATCGGTCTTCTTTCATGCATTTATTTGCATATTGGGTTGTGATTGGTCTTTTATTTATATTTAACCATGCCTTTACACTGCAAGACGTTCATGGATAGCCATCTTATACAAACTTGGGCATTCTGTCACCCTTTCCACCTCTTCCTTATCTTGTCCAATCATCTCTCCAAGAAGTCCTGCAAATGCATCCAAAAGCCCACGCTATAAAAAATATCCCCGTGAAATTTACGGTAAAAAAACGGCAGCTGTGATTGCCAGAACTTTACTGTAAAAAACACGGTAGCACTGTTTTAGGTTTTACGGGACAGCTGTCTATACAGTTCAAAACCATATCATTTAAAGATTTATATTGTAATAATTACTGTTCATAACTGTTAATTTTATAAACTGTAAAAAAAAATCTGTTAAATTTACGGTAAAAAAACACTTTTCATTAACTGATATAATGTTAATTTACCAACCTATTGAAGTAGTAATATCTGTCTTGTACCTTTGTAATAGACTAAACACCATGATAGTAACACATGAAACTTTAAAAATGCAATAAACATTAATTTAACAACATTAGATGTAACGTAGAACCCTAATGTACATAACGCATTAGAAAAAACGAAGAAGAAAGAGTTATTTCAACGAAAATACATAAAAATGTGAAGTGTCACGCAGGGAATTGCGGGAATGTCAATTTACTGTTTTTCACTGTAAATTACACAATGACTTATTTTTCACTTCCAAAAACTGTAAATTTAATGGTATTTTACCGTAATGTTACATTCAATGTACCGTTAGATCTATTACAGTTATTCACCGTAGTATTTTTACAGTCTTTTACCATTAAAATATGGTCATTTTTTACAGTGAAATATGCATGCTCTAAACTGCTGGATGGATAATTAGGAAGACATGCAGGCAGTAAGATTAGAAAATATAAAATTCAGAAGGAATCCAGAGATAGCAGGGGTCCGAAACCTCCACCATGTTCAGCCTCAAGCCCATCACAGAGCCCTGAAACAGAGACATGGTGTGGTAAGCTGATGTAACCCACAGAAAGGTATTGCTCTTGCTCCAGCCTCTGTCTGCTTAAGCTGTTTCATTGTCCAAAAGTCCAATCCAGTGGGTGGACATTTGTCGGAAGAATGCCCAAGGTGTCTTTTCTAATGGTTTGACCTGGCATTCGATTTGTCCAGCACCTGTTGGCTGTTGTTAATCTTTGTGTGCAATTTCTGGTATGTTGGCCCCAGTGGTATGTTTGCAATATTTAGAGGTCACCAAGAGAGATGGGCAGCAGATGCACACCGCAGCAATTATGAAGGATACACCCTTAAAGGATAAAGACCTTCCACAGCTCAGGTTTCACTTATGAATGCTGTGAGAGCTGGTTAGTCATTCGATGAAGGGTTTACGATGTGGTGCTGGCTAACCTTAAAGGATTAGTTCACCCAAAAATGAAAATTACGATTACCCAACCTCGTCGTTCCACACCCATAAGACCTGCATTCATCTTTGGAACACAAATTAAGATATTTTTAATGAAATCCGATGGCTCAATGAGGCCTCTGTTGCCAGCAAGGTAATGAACACTTTCAGATGCACAGAGAGGCACCTATTTAAAACAGTTCATGTGAGTACAGTAGTTCAACGTTAATATTATAAAGTGACAAGAATAATTTTTGTGAGCCAAAAAAACCCAAAATAACGACTTTTCAACAATATCTAGTGATGGCCGATTTCAAAACTCTGCTTCGAAGCTTTACAAATCTTTTGTTTTGAATCAGTGGCTCGCGTATAAAACTGCCAAAGTCATGTGAAGAATTGAAATTGTGAAACACTTATGAAGCCTCACATGACTTTGGCACTCCGAACCACGGATGACGCCACAGGCATGTTTTATTCCCCAGTGAGCCTTGATTTAAAATGGGCTTTTAGCCATAGCAATTTCTTGCCTTTTTGACCTACTTAGTCTTCATATTATTATTATTATTATTATTATTATTGGCACTGTGTGACTAAACTTGACCATGTCTTAAGAAACTGATTCTTTCAAAAAAATCTATAGTTGACTTTTGTGGTTGACGCCTTTTAACTTGGACCAAATAGAGGCGGTCACTCCCTAGCTTAATGAGTGTGGCACTAGTCGTTTTAGTTATCTGTCATGTTCTTCATGTCAAGTTCAATGAAGCATGTAATTATGAAAAATGTCAAGATAGATTGATGCAAAAAATTGCATGAATTGTCAGAGCCTATAGCGTCATGCTGTACAGTGCTCTGACACGCAGCACTGTTGAGCTGCGGATGACTTCGTTTGAATGTCAGCTTATGATCCTTCCCAATCCCATCTGCCCTCTTTCTCCCACTTCACTTCCTGTCCACACTCTTCACTGTCCTCTCTGAACATGAATAAATTTGAACTGAATTTTGCAGTCTGAAAATCAGCTTATCGAATATATTTACACATTAGAAAGTGGACCAAATCTGAACTGAAACTATTGAACACTTTTGGTGTTCACACTGCCGTTCAAAACAAACAACAACCCAAAGCTAACTGGAAAACAAATCTGATTTAGGCCCCAATCACACATGAATGTAGCATTTCTGTGTCTCAAAATCTAGTAGTTATTATGGCTGTAATACACTGCATTTTCCACCAACTGGCAACCCGGATTGTTTACAGCACCTTTAATATAAGCTTCAACTGTGATTAAACTATTCCTAACCACTTCTCCACAATATAAAACACGTAACATGCAGATTACAGTAATTTGTTGCAAAAACTGGCTAAAAACAGTATATGTTTTATATTGAGAAATGTTTAGGTCTAAGGGGTCGGGTTAGGTGCTCAAAATGACTAAATATGTAAAGTACATAAAATTATTATCATGTCTAGCTCACTGGGATTTTAAACTCAGATGTAGTCTCATAGAAGATGCAGCCTTCATGCTTAATGTTTTAAAGGTCACATTGCCATTCTCTGAGGACCATCCATTTAGTCATTGACTGCTGTCTCTTCCCCTCCAGCAATGGCAACTTACTTGCAGAGCGTGCCTACAGAACGAAGATGGACATCATCGTGATGTCCAGTTGATGGATGCACTCTGCTGCAGTTTGGCCTTTGTATAGCTGTTGAAAGCCCCCAAATGTAGTTGAGGGATGCATTGTGGGTATTTGCGCCCTTGAATGGTCTTGCTACATGTTAATGCTGATAGATGAGCTGACACTGATGGAACTCTAAGCCTGTCCATCAAATAAGTGGGCATTGATATCTGAGTTTGACCCCATGCTTGTTTAGAAACTTGAACAATTAATTTTAGTTGTGCTGTGATACTAGTTTCTAATCACTCAGACATTAGCATCCATCATTTAGTTTATTATTTATTTTTTTGAAGTACATGCTTATTATACAGACTGGCACACTCAAAACATTGCCCTCTGGCCGATTTCACAATGGCAGTTTCAGTGGCTAACCAGGTAAATTGAATTTAGTTTGAGCAACCTCTGTTTTTAATTTTTCTTTTTTAATTCAGTGATATGGATTGGTTTTTAGTGGTGTTCAACACCTTAGTAACATATGCAACAAGGCTAACCTTCTCCGGAGCAGGTTTCGTTCTGAATACTAGATTATAAACCAAAACTAAACCAGTTTGACGCAATAAAAACCCTCCCCCTGCGTCTCTTGCTCCAAATTTTTCTTGCGTAGCCAGACCTTCAGGCCCTGTCCCAAATTGCAGACTTCATGTGCACTTGCGGTCTCATGGTCTTACAATAACTGCCGTGTGCACATGTCCGTTAAGTCCACAAGACCGTAGGCTGTCCCATTTGTCATTTTAAGTTTCAGTAGGGTGCTCGCGAGTGCCCCTTTGTGGCTGATATGTGCCCTCAATGCACAGCTTTATCGATCCCACAAGTCCATGAGCTCTACAGCAGACTTCTACCGACAGTAAAAGCAGCATCATCAAGAAAGTGTGGAATATTGTGAGGTCTTAGGGTTCCATTTGGGACAAGGAGGCGATCACCTAGAGGCCATCTGACTGACGTGTAAAGAAACCAATCAGAGTTTGCCAGTGTCTATGTTGTGAACTTTTGAAAATCCAGAGTTTAGTTGCTCATCGTCACAGTAGTAAACATGATGGCTTTCTTTGTCCATGAGGGGGTTTGGCATCAACAAGGCTTTGTTTCCAGATGAACCGTTAACGGATTAGTTTACTTCATAATTAAACTTTCCTGATCATTTACTCACCCCCCATGTCATCCAAGATGTTCATGTCTTTCTTTCTTCGGTGGAAAAGAAATTAAGGTTTTTGAGGGAAACAATCCTGGATTTTTCTCTATATAGTGGATTTCGCCAGGGCACAACGGGTTGAAGGTCCAAATTGCAGTTTCAGTGCTGCTTGAAAGGGCTCTACATGATCCCAGATGAGGAATAAGGGTCTTGTCTAGCTAAACAATCAATTATTTTGTAAAAATATAATATACACATTTATATTTATACTTTTTAACCACAAATACTCATCTTGCAGTAGCTCTGTGATGCGTCACATTGGAATGGTCAGGAGGAGGAAGTAGGAGGAAGTACCATGGTACAGCAAAAAACTCCATCTCATTTTCTCTAACTTCAAAATCGTCCGACTTCATTGTTTTACCTTTTTTTTTTTTGATGAAGGCCGTTTGACGTTCGCTTTATAGACACTGGATTGGTACTTCCACTTCCACCACCTTCCCATCGTGATAACATAATGCGTGGCGTATCACTGAGCATTGCAAGACAAGCATTTGTGTTTTTTTTTTTTTTTTTAAATGACTGATTCTTTCGCTACATAAGACCCTTAATCCCTCGGCTGGGATCGTGTAGAGCCCTTTGAAGCTGCAGTAAAACTGCAGTTTGGACCTTCAACCCATTGTACCCCAGTGAAGCCCACTATGTGGACAAAAATCACAACACAAGCAAGCAACACAAAACAATACATTAATTAGGCAGACATATGGAAGGAAAACACTGCTCCGTTTTAATGTGGCCTTGTGCAGACTATAGATTTTCCTATGCACTGCGAGTAAATTTAGCATCTCTCAAAATTAGAAGAAACAAAATCTGAACCTTTTGACCCAGCAGTTAGAACTGTCCCATTAGTGTCTTCAGCCAGCGGATGTTTGTGCTATTCTCACAGGGCCTGAATGCGGCTCAAACTTCCTTCAATTAGTTCCTGGAAAATGCAGTGCAAAAAGAGGATCCCCATTACATTCATCAGCATTTGAAGGTGTCAGGTCTTGTGTGATTAAATGCAAATGGTTAAATGTCTTCTTTTATCTTCATTAATTAGATGTGCCATTAAACCCCCACTTTTTTATTTATTTATTTTTTATTTTATTATAACATTAATCACAAACAGTCCGGAAGGCTGAAGCTATGGCTGAAATGAATGCTGCACAGGACGAGACCTTTATAATGTGGTCTCTGTGAACGTGAATAATAGCTCTTTGTTGTTTCAGATGATTACAATTTACACATAAGAGACTGCAGTCTGTCAATTCCAAGAATTTTTTATAACTTCAAGATGGACTTAAGTACTTTAAAGTCACGACAGCTAAACATATGCCACTTTTCTATAAATAACGTTTTCAGTTTGAATCACTAATGAATCCATTTCACTTTATTCTGCATTGAATATATCAACAGTTCTTTATTTAAAATTAAAGTACCAGGTAAATACTGTTTGAATGCAATTATTGTCTTTTTAGACCGCTAGTAGTAACGTTTTGGTGTCTGAACAAATCAAAGATTAACTCCTGAAAGTTTTAAATGGCTTTTCTCATTTATGTTTTGAGGCTATAAACGAAACAGCAAATCATACTCAGATTGTAATTTATATTTGAGAATATTTTACATCTTTTTTTTTTTTTTTTTTTTCAAAAGAAGACCTTGAACAACACAGTTTATTATCGCTGCCTGTTGGTCCATAAGTGCTTTACATGCTTATCCAGATTCAGAGTGAGTCTGAATTAGCTTATGGCAAAATTCTTGGGTGACTGATTAGCGGACCTGCGGCACCCCATTGATTTTGTAATTATGTGGCATTTTGCTACAAATACCTCTCAATATGAAATCTGAGGCTATATGTGTGTACACAGTGTCTCATTTGTAAATTCAATTCAGTGGCAGATCTCAAATTATCCATGCGGTGACAATGGCATGGAAACACCAGAGCAAGAGTACTTGTAGTTATGGCCTGACATTCATGTCCATGTGATACAGTTGCATTTCTGACCACAAATTAATCATCTTGCAGTTTAAAAATAACAAAAAACAATATATTATTGTCATTGTCATCATCTATTAAACACATCATAACATTCTAAAGATGATAATCGCTACTTCTTATCTCACAATTACGAGTTGTAAAGTCAGAATTGTGAGATAACAATCTTGTAATTGTGATTTTGTATCTAATTCTGACTTAGTATCACACAATTGCGACTTTATATCACACAATTCTGAGTTATCACGCAGTTCTGATAAAAAGTGATAGACACAAGTGATAGGTCACAAATGATCTTTTTTTTATTCAGTGGCTGAAACAAGCTTCCATATGGCTATAAAAACAAAATTTGCAATTGCGAGTTGTAAAGATAGAATTGCATGATATAAAGTCACAATTGCAAGAAATAAAGTCAGAATTGTGAGATAACAATCTTGTAATTGTGATTTTGTATCTAATTCTGACTTAGTATCACACAATTGCGACTTTATATCACACAATTCCGAGTTATCACGCAGTTCTGATAAAAAGTGATAGAACTGCGAGACGTAAATTCACAATTGTGAGAAAAAAATCAGAACTGAGATAGAAAGTACAAATTACCTTTTTTTATTATTATTCAGTGGCTGAAACAAGCTTCCATATGGCTATGAAAACAAAATTTGCAATTGTGAGTTGTAAAGATAGAATTGCATGATATAAACTCACAATTCTAAGAAATAAGAATTGTATTGGGCTTTACAACTTGCACTTGAGATATTTCACATTTCTCAAAAAAAAAAAAAAAAAGTCTGAATTGTGAGAAAACAAAACAAAACAGAATTATATCCTACAGTTCTGAGAACAGAAGTCAGAACTGTGAGATGTAAACTCTCAATTGTTAGAATTGTGTTTTTGCCGTAAACAAGAGTCCAATTTTGACTGGCTTGAATTTAATTCAGAATTAAAATGATTGATGTTATTTCGGACATGGAGAGCTTGACTGTTCCTATTATAATCACATGTCTGTTATCAAATGAGACTGACAACATCGATCTGCCACTGCCTAACCATGACAAGTTGCCATGATGGAAGAAACGAATCAGGGTAACACCGCATTTCCAAAGCCTCAAGCCATTAATATAATTATTGCCGTTTATCTGTTTTTTTTCACAGCTTTCCAAGGTTTCTAGTTTGTTGGCCAATTAAAAAAATAAAAAAAGCCCAATTCTGGGAACCTGTCCTTTAAACTGAGCTTGAGGAGAAATGATGTGAACACGATGTTAATGATGATTCCCATGAAAAGTCAGTGGACACACGAGTTTGGAATAAAACTCTGCAACTTTGAAGGTTTGCCCAAAATAATTATTCCAGTCTGCTGTCTCGAGTTTCTGCAACTCACTGACTCTCTGGCCTAATTAAAACTTAGAAAGATATTCACATGTGTTGAAATAGATCATGTGATCAGCACAGAGATGCCACTTTTGACCCAGACAGATCCGACTGACCCCAGAACCAAGCTCGTCCCACACTGCCTTCGAGCTGCTGCTCGCTTTCATTTAGCACAGCTCGCTGTCAAACAAAACAGCAGAACACTGAGTGGAATTATGAGGAGTGATCAAAACTGGAGGAAGACACCAACTCCCTGGATGAATCACACTCATAACTGCCACTTGACTGAATAAAAGCGACAGAATGATGTGATTTTCTTGTCTCATACACACTATTCAAGGATCTTTTCTCTCTCTCTCTCTTTAAAAGAAACTAACTGTGGGAGATTAAATATCCGAGTTGGTTTACTTTAGCATGATTGGGTTAATAAAACATTTTTGGTGTGATATTCTCCTCCAATTTCATGTCTAGAACATTTACTACTTTCACGTCAAAGTTAAGCAAGGTTCTGATCACACTTTTAATAAATACACACTGCCGTGTGCACCTTGTCACCAAGTCATGTTTTTGTTATCTTTTATTATTGGGAATGTAAAATGAGCTGTCAAAGACAGAGTGAAACAAATTGGCCATATTGCTATGAATTGTAAATAAGCTTGGAGAAACTTTCTGTTGCGCCTCCGTTTCACTTTTAGCTCTTTCTGATATAACTGCCCACTCTCACTGAACACTTGAACAGATGATTGTTGTTGCCTGGGATTCTCTCTTCATGCTGTGATGGCTTGGTTATTTACTTTATACAGGGTCCTAAAGTGTTGGCGATCATAACTCATCACCAGGGTCGGGGAGTAACGAAATACAAGTAACTTAGTTACGTATTTAAAATACAAAATGTGAGTCACTGTATTTCATTACAGTTACATTTTAAATGGGTGGTAATCAGATTACAGTTACATCTGAAAAGTGTTTTAGATTACCAAAGAGATTACTTTGAGTTTTAATGTCATTTAAACAGCAATTGGTGATTCTCTGACTCTGACCGTCTGAAAAAGAGGAGTTTAATACTTTTAAGAGGATCATAAAAATGTTGTTATTTTTATTTAGTTCTGTCCTGAACAAGACAAAATGACTGAATTTATGAAAATTTTGCCCAACTCTTAACTGTCCTGTCATGACATGATGATCCACGACTGTTTTCATGTTTTGTGAGTCATTTTATAATTCACTCGTCACTGCAACTTTTTCTCACAATTTGTTTTTTCTCCTCACAATTGTGAGTTTGTGTTTCACAATTCTGACTTCTTTTTCTCAGAATTGCGAGATTTAAACTCACAATTGCAAGTTATAAAGTCAGAATTGGGAGACATAAACTTGTAAGACTGACTTTTTTTCTTGCAATTGTGAATTTTGTATGAGTTTATATCTCATAATTCTGACTTTTCTCAATTTTGTGAGTTTATATCTCATAATTCTGACTTTTCTCAATATTGCGAGTTTATATCTCATAATTCTGACTTTTCTCAATATTGCGAGTTTATATCTCATAATTCTGACTTTTCTCAATATTGTGAGTTTTTATCTCATAATTCTGACTTTATAACTCACAATTGCAACTTTATATCACTCAATTCTGAGGGAAAAATCAGAATTGTGAGATAAAAACTTGCAATGACCTTTTTTGTGTTTGTTTCACACTTATTAGTGTTCCAAAGTATTCTAAAGTATTTAGATTAAGTTACTAAACTTGAGTAATGTAACGAAATACGTTACAAATGACTTTTTAAAGCATGTATTTTGTAATCTGTAGTGAAATACATTTTAAAAGTAACATACCCAGCCCTGCTCATCACTGATTATAACTATTGCTCAAACTTAGCAATTTAGGGCAGTTTTTATTTTTATTTTAATTCTTGAACGGTAGTACATTTATCATAAGGGTTACTTGTTACATGTTGTTAAATTAATAACCAAAACATCTGAAAGTCCTGAGAATGTGTATCATGCAAATAATTGACGTACAGAGTGTGATGAGGGTTTCTTCAAGCCCATCCCATTCAAAATACAGCTGGTAAATAAAGATAAATCTGAATGCCTCAAGGGTATCCAGTTGTAGCGAGCAAAATAACAGAATTTGGGTGTTGCCTCAGAGCAGCAGTGAATTTACTCTGTTCTAGAGCTCACATATGTGCTACACGAGTTTAGTTTTCCATTACACACTGTTGAGGGGATAAACAGATATTATAATGTGGTACTTTTCCATAAAAATAACACTGAACCATTATTTAGTTACATTTTATTGCAGTGTTGTTTCGTGTTACATTTAACAGGAACATCAAATGGTGATTTTCATGTGTAGTTGTTCAAAGCCGTGAATGGCTTGGCTTTTCTGAGACATTTCAGTGATAATTAGAATGGCCTTTAAGTCAAATGGTGTCCTACATAACCCTCAGTCCTGCCAATGTCATGGATGAAAAAGCATTTATTCATCAAAGCACTTTGCGGCCCTCTGTTCTTGTTGGCTTTTGGTTTGGACATGAAATGAAAGAGGAAGTGGCCCGTAGTGGCTTGGCTGGTTGAAGCCATTCAGATTCACCCACTCTCCATCTCATTTTGAGCCCCTCTTTCTGACAACCAATGCTAGGAACATCATTCCTACACATCCATTACATCTGGTTAGCACTAAAGCAAAAGCAAAACACATAGAAAAAAATAAATAAAAAAATAAAATTGGTCTGTAAAGTTGTCATTCTCACGTTCATGTTGTAGCCGTAGAACACGAAAGCAGATGTTAAGCGGAAAGACAGTCCCAGCCACCATTTACTTTCATTATATGAGTGAACGGTGACTGAGACAAAGACAGCTTTGAAACATTGCACAGCTGGTTGCCATTTTAGATCCCTTATTTTCTGGGAAATAAATCCTACTGAAAATGTGTACTTTTTCTTCATCAATCCCGCATCAAATTTGACATTTGAGTCATTTCCCTGACAATCAACTAAGCTGGATCCTAGCAACCCTCACTTCCGCAGTGATGCTGTCACGGGGACTTAAGAACAAGAGGCACAAATCCTTCATTTATTCTTTTACATTTTTTAGCAGTGTAAGTTCTAATTTATTTGGTATACAAATAATGATTTATAGTTGCATATTTCTTTGGTGATTACATTGAGTATTCATAAGTCGATAATATACACTATTGTGTACAATGTTTGGAGTCACTAATTGTTATATAAATTAAATCAAGGATGCATTCAAATGTGACACATCTAAAGTAACAGTTAAGCATGGAAGCTTGTTTCCTGCAAGAAATAAAAAACAATAAAATAGATAATTGGGACTCTTTTACCCTCGCAATGATGAGTTTATATCTCACAATTTTGACTTTTTTTTTCTCATAATTGCGAGATGTAAACTCACAACTGCAAGTTATAAAGTCAGAAAGGCGAGATATAAAGTGAATTGCGTGATAAAGTCAGAATTGCATGATATAAATTCAGAATTGCATGATATAAAGTCAGAATTGTGAGCTATAAAGTCAGAATTGTGAGTTATAAAGTCAGAATTATGAGATATAAAGTCAGAATTGTGAGATATAAAGTCAGAATTGCATGATATAAAGTCAGAATTGCGAGATATAAAGTCAGAATTGTGAGCTATAAAGTCAGAATTGTGAGATATAAAGTCAGAATTGTGAGATATAAAGTCAGAATTGCATGATATAAAGTCAGAATTATGAGCTATAAAGTCAGAATTGTGAGATATAAAGTCAGAATTATGAGATATAAAGTCAGAATTGTGAGATATAAAGTCAGAATTGCATGATATAAAGTCAGAATTGCATGATATAAAGTCAGAATTATGAGCTATAAAGTCAGAATTATGAGATATAAAGTCAGAATTGTGAGATATAAAGTCAGAATTGTGAGATATAAAGTCAGAATTGCATGATATAAAGTCAGAATTGCATGATATAAAGTCAGAATTATGAGCTATAAAGTCAGAATTATGAGATATAAAGTCAGAATTGTGAGATATAAAGTCAGAATTACGAGTTATAAAGTCAGAATTGCATGATATAAAGTCAGAATTGCGAGATATAAAGTCAGAATTGTGAGATATAAAGTCAGAATTGTGAGTTTTAAAGTCAGAATTGTGAGATATAAAGTCAGAATTGCGTGATATAAAGTCAGAATTGTGAGATATAAAGTCAGAATTGCGTGATATAAAGTCAGAATTGCGAGATATAAAGTCAGAATTGCATGATATAAAGTCAGAATTGTGAGTTTGTTTTTATGTTGTTAGGGAGGGAGAATGAAGAATCATCTTCACACATGACTTTAATTAGACTTTAATTTCATTGAAAGTCTTTGGGATGTGCTGGAGGACACTTTATTGAGTGCTCACCTCTTGCCTCTTGATGGATATACTATCACAACATTTATTTCCATCAAGAGGTGCATCATATTTTGGTCAAGATCTTGGATTGACAACGCAAGAGGTGAGCAGACTGTAAAGTCTCCTCCAGCACATCACAAAGGCTTACATCGAGGCTAAGGTCAGGACTCAATTCAGAGGTGCCAATTCAGGTGTGAAAATGATTCTTCATTGGCATTGTTATCCTGGGATACGGCCTTGAAACATCTTCCGACATGGTTGTTTAAGAAATGAGAAGCTACACATTCCATCTGTTAGGGTTAAAAGAACCGCTGCCAAACATCTGCTAGAAACATAATCACTGGAATAATGATCCATTCATAGATTCGCAAGTATTTGCCTATTAAAATTGTGCGTTATAAAGTCAGAATTGCGTGATATAAAGTCAATTGTTAGATTGCACGATTGCATGTTATAATGTTTTTTTTTTCAGTTCTGACTTTATAACTGACACTGAAAACTGGAGTAATGATGCTGAAAATTCAGCTTTGGTCACAAAGAATAAATTCCATTCCATTCAAATAGAAAACGGCTATTTTATTTTTTTTTATTTTTACTCTACTGACTGTATCAAATGAATGCAGGCTTTGTGAGCACAAGAGACTTCTTTCAAAAACATGAGAAAAAAAAAATACAGGTCTAAAAACAACAACTATTAAATCAAATCATGCCTTTCATGCCACCCTTGAATGAATCACCACCGCAGTCAAAAAAGGAAAAGACACACCACTGCCCTTTTACTGACATCCGACTCACATTTCAGAATATTTTGGGCTGATAACCACAGTGCACATTTGATCTAATATCCATGAAGATTTAAAGTTTTAAAGCAGCGTCACAGATTCATAACCTGTACCCCGTGGCCTGGCGGTGGCCTCCATTAAATTCCCTTTCAAGTCCTCGATACTTTCTTTTGAACCAAGAAATGTCATTACCCGGTTCAAACACAACCTGGGATGGATGGGCGAACTTTCAGAAGCAAGTTTGCCGCAATAATCTAACAAATCATACTCACTTCAGCATTAAGATTTAACTGTGGTCAGAAAAGACCAGCTCTTTTGAGAGCAAAGAAAGATAATACATATAGCATACCTTCGTATTTGATTTTTCCTCTGAAATAAGACATTTACCCTGTAATTTTCCCCAGCTCAACTCTCTGTCAATAACTCAAGAGGCACCTGTGAATAAATGTTCCCCTGGCATTTTCGCCGCTTCTTGTGATTACATTAAAACCTCACACTTTTAGCCGGCTGCAATTCAATATCGACGCGACCCAGCCAAGCAATTTAAATACGCCTTTCTACAGCTGATGGGATTTGCCGCCTCTGCTCGATAAGCTCCCCCACACCCAGTGGAGGTGTTATCTGTCGCCTCTGCGGCGGTTCGAATATTTGGACATCATCATCTATCATAGGGCAGCAGGCAGCAGGGTCAGGGCGGGGGTCTCTGGGCCCCAGCATCCCCAGCTGTCTTTTAGGCAGGGCGGCTGCGAGCATCTGCTGATGTATTGCGGGCAGTGGAGGGTGAGGCTTGGAGACAGCCACAGTCACCTTGTGCTTTCTGTACTGGTACAGCCAAGACTAATGCATGCGGCATTTAAACAAGGTAACAAACCACCCACTTCATGAGGCGGCCGAGTGGAAAAGCCAAGCGAATTTTGGGTTTGAATATTTGGCTTGAGCTAAATAATGTCACTATTGTCTCCTGCAGAGCTGCTTATCCCTGATTTTAACTCATTTCACAATTGATGAACTTTACAAAGTTATTGCACTGAACTGAATCAACACAGAACTGACTTGAAGCTGCTTTAGATGCCACTTTCAATCTACTAATGTAAAACATTTCAATAATGCCATTTTCCTATGAAGAGATGTCCTTTTTAAAACTATCAGCATTTTAATCCTCAGTCTGAATTTTTTTTTAAGAGTTTAACTTTAAGAGTTTCTTAAAGATGAAGTATGTACATTTTTTATGTTAAAAAAATAAAATAACTAAATAAATAAAAAAAATTAAATTAATGAATAAAGGCCTTCTGAAGCGAAGCGATGCGTTTGTCTACAAATAATATCCATATTTAACAGGTTATGAAGTAAAATAACTAGCTTCTGCCTTCATATTCAGTTCACGAAGAAAGAGTCACGCCTCTCGCAGTTCAAAATACACCCTTCGCCTTCCATATTCAGCTTACAAAACAAGCATAATTGAGCTACGCCATTTTTTTGTAAGTTGAATACGGAAGGCGGTCTGGCTGAAGATAGTTATTTTACTTTATAACGCGTTAAATATGGATATTTTTTCTGACGCAAACAAATCACTTTGCTTGAGAAGGCCTTTATTAAAGGGTTGATTCACTCAAAAAAATAAAATTATGTCATTAATTACTCACCCTCATGTCGTTCTACACCCGTAAGACATTCGTTCATCTTCATCTTAACACAAATTAAGATATTTTTGATGAAATCCGATGGCTCGGTGAGTCCTCTATTGCCAGCAAGATAATTAACAATCCATTCGGAGAGACTTTTTTGTTTACTTTGATGCGCAGTGTAAATAGCCTCTAACAGTTGTGGCACAACATATAAAAAACAATGTTAACCTACTCAGTTGCTTACTTATGACACATAGCAACACAGCTTAAATATTTCTAATATTTTGGACCTTTTATTTAAAGGCACAATATGTAAGATTTTTGGATTCAAATATGCAAAATCCACTTGAACAATGTTATATATTTTGTTGACTAGAGTACTTACATTTACATTAGTGCTTACATTATCCCAATTTAACTTGCTTTGTCATGTTCTCACGCCATGAAAAATACATCCCGGAGCAAAGAGGACACTGACAACGTGTCGACAGACAAATGAAACAGTTTCATATTTAATATATTGTACTTTTTAAAGAAGTTTAATCAATAAAGAAAAATTTTGTGTACTCACATCTTTCATTCCGTCTGATGTTCATTCATGTTTATTTGATGCTATAAAGTTCACCAATGTTAATCTATTATACTCCCCTGACTACTTTGTGAGACAAAATTCGGGGTTCTGACTGGTCAGATCGCCTGTCAATCAAACTGTAACTTAACTTTAACTACGACTTTTGCATCAATAAACTCCACATTTACTGCTTATCAATAGTTAGTAGGGTAGTTATTGTAGTGGTCAAGTTTAGGAATTGGGGATGTACAATATAGTTGTGCAGTATAAGGTATTGAAATGTGATAAACAGCCAATATCCTAGTAATATGCAAGCTAATAAGCAACTAGTTAATTGTTCCCCAAACTAAAGTGTCACACTTTGTTTTTGTAATTCCTATAGGGGCCACTAGTGTTGCAGAAACTACATACATTTTAAATGACTTATAAAATATCTTGTACCCTTCCTCCTCTTTTTTTTTTTTTTAAGGGAAGCATTTGAGAACACTTTCAACTCAAAGACTTTCTCCTGCTTGGAGCTCATGACAGCTTCTCTTATTGCAACAAGGGCTCAGGAACTGGCTTGAACACTCACAGACATCTGACTACTTGAGGCAACGGGCTAGAAGTGAGAAATGAGCGAGGTTTAGTGAACTCTTTATTACATCCTGACCACCTGGCAGCAACATCCACTCTCAGTCACACCTATAGATCACAGAATGTGCTTTGAATTTAAAGAATCGCATAGTTTGATTCCAAACCACACTCTTGAGTAATTGTTGTGCATTTACATTTAGTCAATCAGCAGATGCTTTAATTCGGTTTACAAATGAGAAAAATCACAAGCGATCAATCATGTGGGACCTCACAATGCCACAGATTTTCAATCGGGGGGGAAATAAAATAGAGCGGCGATGTAACTGTAGCATTTTGTATGTTTTTACTTAAATTGGGAAATAAAGTTCATACTAGTGGCTTAGTAACTATTAGTTGATTAGTAACTTTTGTACTCAATTTTGGTGGTTTTACCATTTGTTCTCAATGCAGAATGTACAGTTGAGCTCAAAAGTTCACATACCCCTTGCAGAATATAATAAATCGGATTATTAAAAAGCATGTTTTTTTATTTATTTAGTACTGTCCTGAATTAGCTATTTCACATAACAGATGTGGACTATATATGAACTAAATACAGCAAAATAGCTGCTTTTATAAAAAGGACCCAGTTCGAAAGTTTGCATTCCCTTGATTCTTAAAACTGTGTCGTTACCCGGATGATCCACGACTGATTGCTTGTATTGTTTTTTCACGAGTCCCTTGTTTGTCCTGAGCAGTTAAACTGAGCTCCCAAAAATCATCCCATGTATTTTCCAGCATCTTTTGCATATTTGAACCCTTTTCAGCAGTGACTCTGATTTTGAAGTCCATTTTTTCACACTGAGAACAACCGAGGGACTCAAACACAACGATTAAAAAAGGTTCAAACATTCACTGATGCTCCAGAAGGAAACACGACACATTAAGAGCCGGGGATGTAAACTTTTTGAATTGGATGAACCGGATAAATAGTACTTATTTTTGTCTTCTGTGTTCATTTTGTTTGCTTTAACCTCATTCACCTGCTTTGATTTAAATCTCTATTTACTATCATTCCTTGTTGTTTATATTGCTAAAAATACTACTTACATCACCATATATCTGATAATGTCTAACATTGCCTATCACATTAGTCTGACAACGCTAACTTTTAATATAATCATTATCACTACAACAAAATATTAGCATTTCACTAACTTGTCATCTGTGCTTACCGTCTTTTATTATTTTATTTTATTCTGTTTCATCGCGACATTAAATTTTCCATAATGTGTAGTCACGTATTATAACATTTATCTATATTAATCCAATACGAAGCCTTTTAATTTCTTTTGTTTTGCCCCACGCATCTGTAAAATTATTACATTGAAGTACGACACATAAACACAAACATAAATCTGCGTTTCTAAATGTGTAAATAATAATAATTAAATAATAACAATTATTGTGATTTAATATTGTGAATACGCTCTCCTTTTAAGATCAGTTTCTAAATTGCCATTGAATCATTCAGGATACTTAAAGTTCGACATCCCAGTATTTAGTTATACTAAGAGTGGATTTTCAATAGCTTATCTGCGCAGACATTATATTATCGACGGCTGCTGAGGTTATACAACTTTATCATCGCTCAGAATATGCCCTGCACACTTGACCTTGACCAGTCCACGGAGACCTTGTTCATTCATTAAGAATCGCTCTGAGTCTACAGCTTTCGCCCTAATTAGCATAGGGCTTTCTTCAGCACACACGACAGCAGCAGGAAGGACAGGAGATATTCACCTGCCTGCGTTTGGCACCTTCACAGCACGGTGACAATGTGCTACGACAGATGGTACCATTTACAAAGCTCTCCATACTGCGATGCCCACATTCCTTTTTATTATCTCCTGCCTGACTGGATCTCGTCCCAGTTCGCTCTTCTATCTGACCTGGGGTCTGCTTTAGATGTGTAAGGATCTATTCAAAACCCCTCTGCGAGCCCTACAGGTCCACACATCCCCTTTTAAATTCAAAGATATAATGAAAAATCTGGAAAGTTCCTCCTTTGGCTGTTCAAACGCCCCTGGAGATTCGGGGGCGAGGACTTCTGTGGGCATTATAAGCACAGGAAGCAAGTAACAGTGGGAGTTCGTTCCTCATCAATAGGTGCTTTCCTCTGCTATTTGGGCGGCTGCCAGCCTGCCTTGGCCAACAGTAGGCAAGCATGAAAAGTCACAAGGGTTTTTTTTAAGGAATCACAGTTTCCTAGCTGACACTTTATGAATAATGATTTATGATGGAGGTGGTTGAGATTTGAATGCCCATTCTTAATTTGTGTAATACGTTACACACACACACCGTGGTCCCAAGAGAGTACAATAGCTAACAGAAGCAAAGCTCTTAAAGCCTCGATCCTTGGCAGAACCCATGTCTGACATGTTTAGCATGAGAAATGCACAGGAATGCTAATACGGTGGAAATAAACGCTCCTTTCCTCTCTTCTTTTTCTTGCAGCAGCTGGTGGCTAACCAGTTTAATCAGTGATAATTCTATTTAGCTCACAAGCTCTGGAGCAGTTTTGCACTGTTTACCCAAGGAATGATAATAATAATAATAATAATAGGACCCAAAAATGTTCCTTCGGTTCAGCAAGCTTGTCTGTTGTTTTTCTCTGCCCATGAGGCAAAGCGGTGGAAATGCAGCAAGACAGGCCTAAAGACTTGACTCTAAAGGGGGGGTGTAATCGCAATTATCCATTCACTACCTCATATGATTCCAACGATTCCATGAAGCAGAATCCTAAAGTACGTGCTTGTGCAAACGTTTTGTGATAAGTCTTCCGAGTCTTCTGGTGGCACCTAATAATTAACCCTCTTAAATTGAGCCATTCACCATCCAGTGAGGCACCCACGTAGGGTCCCTCCGGAGCCGAAAGCTGCTTTGGGCACTTTCATTACACGCTTCGCTTCCGCATCTGCACTTCTCCCTCTCTCTCTCTCTCTCTTTTTTTTCAGAGAACGAGATCAGAGGTCTGCTAGAGGTGTTCCTTTTTACGTTACGCTATCTTATTCATCTATAAATGCAAATGCGGCACCAAAAAACACCAATTATGAGCTTCGTTTCGTCAACGTTGTCTCAGGTGTTTCTCGTTAAATCCATTATGAGAAGTAAATAGAAATTAGATTCGATAACACCATGTCTAGACCAAATGCAAGTGACCCATTATAATAACTAGATTTACATGCGCTAACGTTCCTCAATCAGAATGAATCTAGTCTGATTCAGAATCTGTTTTTATGAACCCTAAGGGCTAGATCTGCTGAACAGGGCAAATTAGCGTGAGACCGCAATCCCTTAAAAGCACAGACGGGAGTGGTGAGTTTTGCGTGTGATTTACTGATGATGTGCACATTAAAGAACACAGACACAACCAGATCATTTCCATAATGACCCATGCAGTCTATCGAGAGCTCGCATAGGGTCGCAAACAAGCAGAGCCGAGGATAATCAAGTGTATGTGATCGACTCTTGAGGGGCCGTTTATAACGGTACACAGAAGTCCCGGTTCGCTACGTACCTCATTTGGGGTCGGTATGATTTCGGTGCAATAGGAAAAATGGCTACACTTTAGTTTAGGGTCCAATTCTCACTATTAACTATGACTTTTGCCTCAATAAACCCATTATTACTGTCCATTAAAAGTTACTTAAAAGGAGGTTGTTAAGTTTAAGTATTGGGTAGGATTACAGTCATGCAGAATAAGGCATTAATGTCTGCTTTATAAGTATTAATAAACAGCTTAATATGCATGCTAATGAGCAACTAGTTAATAGTGAGAATTGGAACTTAAGCTAAAGTTTGAACAGACCAAGGAACAAATCCACTCTGGCAGCCCCGCCTGACTGACTGTCTTTGTCATCTAACTGCATGAACCAAACTATAGCTGTGTCCGAAACCACTCCCTGTCCACTATATAGTGCACTATATCGGGTGTCGGCCATTTTGTAGTGCTGTCCGAATTCTGAGTGAACATCTGTGTCCGAAACCGCTCCCTATCCACTATATAGTGCACTATGTCGGGTGTCGGCCATTTTGTAGGGCTGTCCGAATTCTGAGTGAACAGCTGTGTCCGAAACCGCTCCCTATCCACTCTATAGTGCACTATATCGGGTGTCGGCCATTTTGTAGGGCTGTCCGAATTCTGAGTGAAAAGCTGTGTCCGAAACCGCTCCCTATCCACTCTATAGTGCACTATGTCGGGTGTCGGCCATTTTGTAGGGCTGTCCGAATTCTGAGTGAACAGCTGTGTGCGAAACTGCTCCCTATCCACTATATAGTGCACTATGTCGGGTGTCGGCCATTTTGTAGGGCTGTCCGAATTCTGAGTGAAAAGCTGTGTCCGAAACCGCTCCCTATCCACTCTATAGTGCACTATATCGGGTGTCGGCCATTTTGTAGGGCTGTCCGAATTCTGAGTGAACAGCTGTGTCCGAAACCGCTCCCTATCCACTATATAGTGCACTATATCGGGTGTCGGCCATTTTGTAGTGCTGTCCGAATTCTGAGTGAACGACTTCATTCCCTACATTCGTTCACTACTTTTACCCACAATCCTCTCTGATTTTGAGTGTACATTCGATGTGCACTCGTTAAAGCGCCGTTACCCAAAATCCAATGCGATAAGACGATCGAGATATATGGCGGACGGCAATACGGGAAGCGGCAACATCTACAAATGTAAGTGTAATTTTTTATTAATTAGAACATCTTTGTGAAGATATTTTGAAGAGAAATGATACAGGTTTATATCATAATATATATACTTATTATCATATGATAATTTGGTGGATTTTTCTCATATGTTAGTGAACTGTTGTACATTGTATACTGTTGTTTATATTGTATTTATTTACTATTATATTTTTTATAAACAAATGTGACAGTGTAGTGTTTTTGTTCTGTTATTTTTAAGTTTATTTTTACTTTTAGTACATCGTTGACATACACCCTAAGGCCCTGATCAGACAGAATGCGTTTTTCAGGTCTGAAAACGTTAGGCGCACATAACTGCCATTTTTTTGCTGATTTTAGAAAAAAAAGAGCAATGTGCTGCGGTTGTTTATGTTGTTAGGCAACCACTGAATCAGCTGTCATGCTCTTTGGTAAGCAGAAACTTTACAGTGTCCAAAATGTAAACATTCGTCAGGACGACAAAGGCATAAATACCAGTAAATTGACTAGCACAAACCTTAGTAAATCACGTTGCATGATTCATTTAAATACTCTCCTCCCATAAACAAAGCAAACTCAACCACAAAAATGACTGTGTCCACGCCTTGTCATCGGTACCTTTTCACTGCGAGTCTTTAGTAAACCCTGACAGTAGTTGTAGTTTTTAATGCCAAATGAGGGTTTGTACTGGCTTAAGCTGTTAGTATATCTAGCCCTAAATGTTAAAATCCAATTTACATATTCGTTTACATGTGCATTACGTGTACTCTGGACAAAACTTCAGCACAGCGCATATCACTGGAAATACAGCAGCCATTTTTGCCATGATGACATATCTAAAAAGAAAGCTGATATACAATGTTGGAAGAGCTTTTTGGCAAATATGTACTTAATATTAAGTCTCCTCCAACAACCAGTTTGTAAAACAAGTATGTTCAACCTGCTCGTGGATGGATACTGCCCAGCAGATTATAGCCTCAACACACCTGTGTGGTAGTTTCTGGTATGCTGTTACGGCCCTCTTTTTAGTCTAGGATGGAGGAACACGTAACAGAATCAAATGGTGTGATGTGCGGAGGCAGCAAGGTTGAGCTCCCAATCCCAGGACTGTCACAAAGACCAGAAAACAACTCAATGTCAAAACAAACTATTTTATTAAACAAATAAAGGGAGGATTAAAACTTCAAGAGGGGGCAAGGCCAAAATAACAAACACAAAACCTCTAACTATTAGGGAAAAACTAACTAATCTATAAAAGAAAAGGAAAGAAAAATACAATAATACACTAACTCCCTAACTGACTTAATCAAGAGAAAACCAAATATAAAACACAATGGCACCCACCTCTCTACTAAATCCTACCCAAAGAATTAATCAACATAAACGAAATTAGTAAAAAGACAATAACAGAAAAATAAACAAAAGAACTTCCTTGTAGTAGGCGCCAAGTACAACAAGGTTGCAAACACAATAACAATGAAATAAAACTCAATCAGAAAGGTATAACTGACAACAAACACTATCGCAACTTTTGGGCTGAGACGGGACCTCAAACTGCAACCTCCGCACACACACACACACACACACACACACACAGCTCTGTGCAACGGTGCTCCTTACATCTCCAGATCCCAGATTCACTCCTCCAATCATCAGTGCAATCACTGGAGTCAGGTGGCAGCCATTACTTCCTGCTTGTGGGAAGTAGAGAGAGAGAGAGAGAGAAACAGGGAGAAAGGGAAAAGAAAGAAAAACAGAACACATACGTCCTTGGACGTAACATACGCCTAGTAATACCTTGGTGAGCAATTTCCCACCATTTACAAATCAAACTACTGCTCGTGGAATGGGAAAGTGTCCATTGGATGTGCTTAATCCGGGTATTTTTCACCTGTACTGTTTTATGAAAAAATGATGAAACTGCATTTTCAAATATTTTATTCTATTGCTTTTCACATACTAAACTACTGTATACAGTAGTGGTGAAGTAGGCACATCCTTTCTGAATCACTGGAATATACATCATGAGAGATTACTTTTTTTATTTGAAGGAAAACCTGAAGCAGGGGAGTTAAATAAAGGTCTGTATTTGTTCTCCTTTTAATCTCATAGCTGTGCAGGAGAAGGCAACGAGATATTCAGGAGATCTCACTGGTGATTTCCTTTTCCTTTTTGCTAGTGCATGTGGCAAAGCTTGGTTGGGAATTTGTAGAGACTCATATAAAACAGACAAAATTAGTTACAGATGACATAAATCTCCCATTAAATCCAGAGAGGGACTGGATGCCGTTTTTGGCTTTGAGTCATGCGGTGGTTATGTGTGCACATTAATTCTAATGCAATGAAGTTCCAAACTAGGTCTCTCTCTGAAGCCACACTCATGGCGATCATGATTCTGGAAGTCCCCGATCATATTTAATGCATGATGAATCATTTAACTATCAATTGAGTCATTCAGTGGCAATTCCCAGCCGGTTCTCACTATACATATTCACCTGGAATTTGCCTTATTCATCAGCTGCTCTTGTGATTGAAAAGATCAAAGCGTTCCTCCTCAAGTTTGAAGGGTTTCAATTACTTAGAAAACCAACAAGCAACTTCCAGCTGAAGAGTGATGCACTGATTCCATCCCTTCAGAAGAGTGGTGTACTGAAATAGCCCAATGCTAAATGCTAACCGAAACTCACTGCTGCAAGGATTTCATTAAAATGTCTACTTTGAATTGCAGACAGACTTTTTCCACCTCACTTTCCACCAAAACAATTCATTTTCACTCAGTTATGGTCTTGTTAGATACCCAGCCTTACCTCAAACGAACATTGTCTTTTCCGCTTGGCTGAAACAGTATGTTAAGTTGCATAGGCAATGATGCATGCAACACTGAACATCAGACTAAACAGAAACTGGTGGGTAAAAAAAAAAAGTTGTAATTGGAGTTCGGCATAATTAAAAGGGCAGATGGGTCACGCACATCTCACTCGCCATATTCCCTGGTTTTAACTTGTTCTTATGGTCCCCAATCAGTTGCTGTCCTCTCCGTTCAGATCAACGTGGTGTGTCATGGCTGCCAAAATCTCTATGTTTGATGGTACTTAGCTTTTCTTTCCCTTGGCAGGAGTCTAGTGTCAGATTTACATGTGGTTCATGAATATTGCATGATTTCTCTGCAACACGGTAAGTGCAGTATGCAGCAGGCTAACTGGGGTGGTTTAATTAATGTTCTGTGTTGAATGGATGTGGTATGACACTTGAGTTTAGTTGGAGAGCATTACTCACTTCAAAGTGACACGTGGGTCTTGTAACAAACAAATAAATAATTTTCAACGTCAGATATTTGAAATAAATTATAAACCAGTTTCTCCGCAGAACAAATCTCTTCAATATTTGAAGATTATAGAATATGCAGAACATCTACAGACCTAACCAGGTGTGGCAATTTAGAACATTTATTAACATTTATAACACAGTACTTCCAGAGTAATCCAAGGTGTCAGTAGCCTAAAAATAGTAGATTTAAGAAAGATTTTTTTCTAACATTTCATGGTGGGGCCAATATAGGCGTCATATGGGCCCAAAGTATGGGTTTGTTTGTTTGCTTTTGTTTTTTATGGGGTCCATGTTGGCTCTATCTGAATCCTTATTGGGTTTGTCCATGGCTTCCATGCCAGCCTTATCTAAATAAGCCCCATAGGGCCAACATGGAAACAATGGAAAACCGATTAAGGGCCCATTTTGGGGCTTTAATCCAAAGCGACCTACAGTTGAGGAATACAACAAACAATTCATCTTAATATAGCAATAAACACGAGAAGTGCCACCGATACAAAGTTTCAGTCATCATTCAAGATAATATAAGATAGAACAGGAAGGGATTGAGGAATAAAGAGAGAATAGACAATGGAATAGTGAAAGCATAGAACATTCTGCAGGGGATATAGATTCGTGTGAGAGAGAATGGATGTACAGTAGCAGGATGTCATTCTGTATGCAAGAATCGATGTCTTTAACCTGATGAACTTGAGCCGCAACCAGAAGCCATTCCAGAGAGATTAACAGAGGTGTGATGTGGGCTCAATGAAGACTTGTGCTGCAGCATTTTGAATCATTTGCAGAGGTTTGTTGGAAGACCAGCCAGAAGAGCATTACAATAGTCCAGCCTAGAAATGTCAATGGCCTGGATGAGAAGCTGTGTTGCATGCTCTGTAAGAAAGGACCTGAAATTCCTATTTTTGTGCAGTGAAAACCTGCGTGATCATGCTGTTCTTGCAATATGATCTTTAAAGGTCAGATGATCTTTAAGACTTAACCTGAGATTCCTTGCTGATCTTGATGGGATTATTGTTGATGAACCCTGCTGGATGGTAAACTGGTGCCGTACTGATGGAAAGGCTGGGAAGATGAAAAGCTCTGTCTTAGCTAGGTTAAGTTTCAGGTGATGTTCTTTCATCCATGCTGAGATGTCCACCAGGTAGTCTGAGATCCGTGCAGCTACCTTGGGATCATCTGGTTGACCAGCTGTTTGTCTTCAGCATAGCAATGATAGGAGAAACTGTATGCCTGTATAATGGTTCCCAGTGATGTAAAAGAGGAGGGGTCCAAGAAGTAATCCCTGATTTATATCCATCAAGAACAACACCAGACACTGAACAGAAGAAACGGTGGGGATGAAACACACAAGGGGCTAATGAGAGACAGGTGTAGGCAATGCATAGCCATGGTAACAAATGAGGGCAACTATGGAAACTAACAAGGCACAAAGCGAACAGGAAGTGAACACAGAAACAATGGGAAAAAAACACTTCAACATAAAAGTCACAAGATCATAATCATGACAGCAACCTTAAAGGAACTACCTGTGAGGTGAGATAAACCTATGTCAGGCACATACCTCAAGCCATTCATGTATTTATTTATTTATTACTATTTTCATTCATTCATTCTATTTAGTAATTTTACAGCTTGAACCTATTTCAGTTTCTCATGTAATAATTATAATTTGCTTTATTTTAATTATCAAAAATGTTTTTACTTTTTATTTTCACTTTGGTTAACAATTCTAACCTTGGCATGAATTATGGCATTTGATGGTTCTTTCATTTAAATAAATAAATAAAAACTAAAGAATGAAAAATATGCACAGAAATGTAGACAAAATGCCCATTTCATTTTTAGGTTATAAATTGATTTAGGATTAAAAAGTTAAAATTCATCTGTAAAATACATACAATCTGTATCAACTGAATCAGCAGATTCTCAATTTGATAATTTGATATATAACAACACTGACTCAAAAGTTAGAACAATAGTTAAAAAAAATAACTGAAAAAGAATGTACAAAATGGGTTAAAGCTGTAATGAAGGAATTGATGGAGTTAACTTTAGTATTAAATTGCCTGGCTAGGAAGACCATTAAATAACAGTTATGACAACGTAATTACTCACAAGCTATTCTGACCCATATGCTGAAGAAAGAACTATGATCGTAAATGTCCGCCATTTGAACTTAGTATGCATAGCACAGCATGTAGACCATTTGCAGAGTTAACACCTACAATAAATGAGGGTGATGAGAGTTACAACACAAGTGGCCTCCAACCAGGGCCATTAACATACCCTGTTCTGCATGCCAGTTCACTGACATTTCAAAAATAGTCCATGTGAGTAATGAACAGCTACGCTTTAGCACGTCGTAGAACCAATGTTTGAAATTTTTTTTTTTTTTAAAAAGATGAAAAATGACATTTTGTACTTATTTAACCAATGAAAAATATTAAAAAGAGATTGTAACTAAATGTCACATCTCCATTTTAACTGTCGGTAAAACCTCATAGCTCCACCCACCTCTATTGCATGCTTGTTTGAAATGCAAGGGTAAAAAAAGAACTGAAAACCCTTCGCAAAGACCCGCCCCCTTTAGTTACTGTTGCTATGTCCGACAAGCCTTGCGCTCTCACGCCACACATCATGTTCTCACACAGTGAAAAATACATTACAGAGCAAAGAGGACACTGACAATACGTCCACAGACAAGACAGACAGGTTACTTTTGATATGAAACAGTTTCCTATTTAAAATATTGTATTTTTTTAAAGAATTTTAATCAATAAATAGCGTCTAGTGTGTGTTTAATGTGTGGTGACAGATCGCTGTAGCTCCTCGTGAACCGATCATCTCTTCATACTAGTTCATTTATAGCATCAAATAAACATGAATGAACATCAGAAGGAATGTTGTTTCAAGCGCGGAAAGACGTGAGGACACAATTTTCCAAGTTCACCAACGTTAATCTACTAACTCCCCTGACTGCTTTGTCGGACAAAATGGCGGATTCGGGGTTATGATTGGTCAGATCGCCTGTCAATAAAACTGCCAGCGACGGGTCAATTATCAGCGAACATGAAGCTCAGCTATACCTGCTTGACACACGAGAACAAACCTTATTGGTTCTTACACATCAAGCAAGCATGCTTGACTGTCCGTTTACCACCACTGATGTGTGAGTTGATGAATGTTCGTTTGTGAATAAAAGCTTAAATTCAATCTGTTCATCATATTGTCACATGTATGTCTTGTTTTCAGTTGTGTCATGTCTGCACCTTTTGTCGTTAGTCCCTGATTAGTTTATCTTCCTCCACCTGTGCCTGATTAGTTCCCTCATTACTCTGTGTACTTATATTCCCTGTTCTGTTCATCCTGTGTTGGTTATTGTATGGTGTAACGTGTTGTTCCTCTGTTGGATTAAAGATTGTGTATCTTACCATTATCTTTGTCGTGCGCGCATCATCCACCACCCTCGTTACAGAATAACCGACCTTCTCATAACGAGAAAAAAACAATGGACTCACCAGCGATGCATTTTCTTCTCCTCCCGGAGACCAGGCTGTACTTGCGGTACCTGGTCTGGAGACTCCGGAACGGCGGCCTCTCACCCTCAGCCAGCGAGCCCGAGGCACCCACCTAGGTCGTAACTGAGCCAGAGAACATCGAAGCACAGGAGTCAACGCAAGCGGGTCAGTCCATCGCAGAGCCAGGAGCAGATCTAGACCTGATCGAACTGTGGTCCAGGGATCCTTTTCCCACCCAAGTCCCCACACTCGAATCCTCCTCATCATCGCCGGTCCCGTCCGGCTATTTGGATGTTCCGGTTCCGTCCGGACTCCATCTTCACCCAGTCTTCCTGATCCCTTCTCCATCACTGGTCACAGCCAGCCCCCTGGATTCGTTGGCACCACTGGTATCGTTAAGCTCCTCAGCTCTGCCCCCGCCGCTCACTCCGTCCGGCTCATCCACCTCGACTCGGGCTTCACCTCCACCAGCTCGGCTTGAAGCAGAGTCCCCGTCTCCACTCCAGGCCTCCAGGCCTGCACCCTGCACCCCTACGGTGTCATCAGGCTCCTCCCTCCCTACGACCTCTCCGTCATCTTCACTCACTCCAGCATCGCCCCGGTCATCCAGGTCCTCGTCGCCGCCTCGGTCCAGGCCTGCAGTGTCGCCCAGGTCTGTCAGCTGTGATGTTCCGCCGGTTCCTCCAGCACTCACCATGGTTCCACCTTCGTTGATGGTCCCAGGGTTCCATCCGCCCCTGCAGTCAGGACTCCACCCTGGCTCCTCCCACCGCCGACACCACAATGGTGCACGTGGCCAACAACCCCAGGCTGCTGCCTGTCACCAGTTGCACGCCCTCCACCGAAGCCTCTGCCCTCATTCCTCTCATTCCTGATTAGTTTACCTTCCTCCACCTGTGCCTGGTTAGTTCCCTCATTACTCTGTTATTTACACTCCCCGTTCTGTTCATCCTGTGTCGGTTATTGTATGGTTATACATGTATTGTTTATGTACATGTGTTGTTCCTCTGTTGCATTAAAGACTGTGTATCTTACCATTATCTTCATCATGCGCTTCATCATCCACCACCCTCGTTACACATATAAAGTGACCCTGTCTCTTCAAAAAAATATGGACTAAACAGCTCAATTCATATGGATTAGTTTTACAATTTCTTTATGAACTTTTTGAAATGTCAAAGGTGTAGTCGTATGGAGAGACAGAGTCCGTAGTGTCCATCAATAGACGAGACCAGACAAGGAGTGACTGGTGAGGTGAGTATTTATAGGAAGTAGTGGTGATGAGGACCAGGTAATTAGAATTCCAGTGAGGGAGAGCGGGTGACTGAATGATGTGCAGGATCGGTGGTGGGCGTGTCGGCAGGCTCTGTGACACATACAAGTGTCTGACCATATATACAGCAAAGTCACAATATCAACTTTAACACAGTGTTTAATTATTTAAAAAATACAGTGTTTTTCCTGAAAAATGATGCGGAGATGTCCTTTTTATTTTTGTCACTGATTTGCTTCCTTTAAAAACACAGCCTCTCTGCAGAAACAAGGTCTCACAAACAATTTCCTTTCATTTTAGTATGCAAGCATCTATAAGAAATAAATAAATAATAATAATAATAATGAAAAAAAAAAAACAAAACAATAAAAAACATCAATAAATATCCATGATGTTGGGCTCATAGGCTCAACAAAGTAATATGGCAGTTCATATTCATGCACTTTCGCTTACATTGTATAAGTTTACACAACGCCTGGGAATGTCATAAAACCTTTAGGCTGGAAGTAAATGAAATTAATATAGATCCAAGAAATTGATGCCAGTAAACTATAATATGTTCTTCTGTGTGAGCACAGACACGAGGGACTGTGCGTACCTGATTTACAATGACAATACAAAGAAAATATGTTTGTCTGTGTCTAATGGGTTGATGGAGAACTCCTTTCAGTGTCCTGTAGTAAAACCCTCAGTATTGCTGCTATGAACTTTTTTGTTAACTAGATTTAAATTCTTCTGCAACAATGTGTACATATCCACATAATATTATGATAAACATTCCCTTTTTTTCCATCCATATATTTAATCTAATATTGTTTGCGGTTTGCGGCAACCTTCTTCAAAATATCCTCTTTTGTGTTCTGCAAAATAAAGTCATACAGGTTTTGAATGACATGCGATGATGACAATTTTAATTTTTTTGGGTGAACTATCCCTTTAAAGCATAAAGTGATGACATGCTTAATCACGTTTGACTAACAAGAGTATGTATATACATACAAAAAAGCAATATAAATATATAGAGTGAAAACAAATTAATATGATAACGTTTTTTTCATTTTCATTTATCACGTATGACTGCTATTCATGCAGCATAGCTGTTATGAATTTAATATACACTTTGAGCACGTCTAGTTTAACTGAATCTCACTTTAAGTCAGTAAATTAATTAATATGTGTAATGACATGTCAAAGATGTTTGAGGCATATCTGCGCTTTAGGCTTAACATTCTTGTGTAAATGTGAAAAAAAAAATCCCTGCCTCCCCCACAAATATACCTAACTCAATATCAAACCATGATGTTTCCACTAAGGACACACAACATAGTTCAAAAGAAGTAGTTGACCCTTGTTTACAAGCAGACTTTGAGCCTGACCCCAAAACCATCATGAGATGAAAATGTAGTTGATGGAGCTGAAACTGATGTGAGCTGGTGTCCAGGGCATCAATAAGGCGGAAAGAAACAAAGGAAGCACAACGAGGCCTCACGTCCTCAGGGTGACTGCACTGAGGCTGATGAGAGCGACTGTGAAGCATACAATACCATTCACTGACAGAGCTGTTTATTTGTTTAAATTTGTGACTATAAGGCTCCCATTATGTTGCCAACAGCAACAAATGCAAGATTTTAAAAGCACCTGGTTTTGTTGTGAAGTAAAATCAAGAATCAGTCAGTCTGTCTGTTTTTCTATCTATCTATCTATCTATCTATCTATCTATCTATCTATCTATCTATCTATCTATCTATCTATCTATCTATCTATCTATCTATCTATCTATCTATCTATCTATCTATCTATCTATCATCCATCCATCCATCCATCCATCCATCCGTCTATCTATCTATACGTCTCTCCATCTATCTATCTATCTATCTATCTATCTATCTATCTATCTATCTATCTATCTATCTATCTATCTATCTATCTATCTATCTATCTATCTATCTATCTATCCGTCAGTCCATCCGTCCATCCGTCCATCCGTCCATCCATCCATCCATCCATTTATCCATCCATCCCTATCTATCTATCTATCTATCTATCTATCCATCCATCCATCCATCCATCCATCCATCCATCCGTCTATCCGTCTATCCGTCTATCCGTCTATCCATCCATCCATCCGTCCGTCCGTCCGTCCGTCCGTCCATCCATCCATCCATCCATCCATCCATCCATCCATCCATCCATCCATCCATCTATCATCCATCCATCCATCCATCCATCCATCTATCATCCATCCATCCATCCATCCATCTATCATCCATCCATCCATCTATCTATCCATCTATCTATCTATCTATCTACCCACCCATCCATCCATCCATCCATCCATCCGTCTATCTATCTATCTCTGTCTGTTTTTTTCTATCTATCTATCTCTGTCTGTGTTTTTCTATCTATCTATCTATCTATCTATCTATCTATCTATCTATCTATCTATCTATCTATCTGTCTATCCATCTGTCTATCCATCTGTCTATCCATCTATCTATCCATCTATCTATCCATCTATCTATCCATCTATCCATCTATCTATCCATCTATCTATCCATCTATCTATCCATCTATCTATCTATCTATCTATCCATCTTTCTATCCATCTGTCTATCTGTCTATCCGTCTATTCGTCTGTCTATCTATCTATCTATCTATCTATCTGTCTATGAAGTGATTCCTTTTTTCCAAAATAATATGCATTTCTCTAATGTTATCATTGGAAATATTGACTAGAACCTGATTACTCTGCACACTGTCAGGCAGCACACCAAACCCTTATTAGCTGGATACTGATTCTTTCTTCAAAACTGCCAAGAGAATTCATAAAAAACAGCTCAGAGCACCTCAACTTTCTCTAAGGCAATCTTAAAAATATCCAGCAGCTTTTCGGCGTATGTTTCAGCAGCTGGCAGGGAGAACGAGCATTTCCCTGCCTTCTGCTCAGAGGAGAGCCAGCACACAATGTGTCTTTCCTGTATGGAATCAGCATCATGCAATTAAATAAAATAAAATCTTCCGGGCCATAGCTCACAGATTTCATCTCCTCCCATTCTATTGTGTACGGGTGACTCCTTTCCTAAAGAAACTAGTTTGATCATTTTCTCTTGGGTGGCTTGTTTTGCTCAGCCCTGATCCCTCTTAATCACAAAAAGGACAAGCTTTGAGTTTGTCACAAATCCCTACAAAACAGTTAAACCCTGGAGAAACCACGGGCTAATTGTTCTCTAACTGCAGTTATTTTCAAGTCAGCAACATGGATCTAACTTGTCAATCTCTGGCTTGATTCTTCTGTATTATTTACCAATGTTTAAAACTCAAGACAACACAAGGCATAATAAGATACCACACCTGATCTGTGGATGTATACATATATGACTATTTATCTGATTTATACAGTGGGTACGGAAAGTATTCAGACCCCCTTAAATTTTTCACTCTTTGTTATATTGCAGCATAGTTGAACCTCGAAGACAAGCCTCAACATTTTAAACGGTTTCTTTAGCCTTATATGGTCTTAAGGCCGGGACACACCAACCCGACATCAGAGAACTGGCGGCAACGAAAGCCAACGGTGTTGTCATAAAAAAATATGTGCTTGAACACACCGAAAGAACTTCAGCCGACTGTCAACTAGCACGTGCATTCTGCGCCTGCGTATAAAGGAGATATATAACTATTTACGCAGATATATTTGCCTATATTCATCATTCAAAAAAGACTACAAGTATACAAACCATAAACATAGCAGCGCTTGCTTACAGTTTGATTCCACTCCTCTCTGTTATTATGAAAATATTCGTGCATTTGAGTGCTCGGGTACGATGACATAAAATTAGAACAACCTTTTGTCTGTGCTGTCATGACTTTTTTGCTTGCTTTCATAACTTTAGCTTATATTCTTGTGAACTGACTCATTTGCTATACTCAACAGTCAATCACTCACATCAATTCAATTCACATCAATTGTCACCGACAGCCCGAGGCCGATTAAATATGTCGAATCCGCTGGAAAAAAAGCCAACGAGGACCAATTTCATGGCTTTAGGGGTTTAAATGTAGCCAATTCAATTACAAAGGTGATATTTTAAATGCTATTTTTTCCCTTCATAATGTTTTCAATGTCATTCCATTTGCAGTATGTGTATCTTTTGTATATAAATCAAACCTTACACAGTAGCCAACACAGTCACATCTTTATACTTTTTATATATACACGTAGTTTAGATACTATTACAGCTGAAATTACAAAGTGAAAATAATAATAATAATAATGTAAGTGCTTTAGCAAAAATTCAAGCTTTTGTAACCTCAGGCTATTTAGACTAGTTGGTAACCATTTTAATTATCACATTCCTTGGAAATGTAATTGAGTAAAAGTTTTAATAGTAAGCTACTTGAGAAAAGTGTACCAAAATAACACTTAAGTATTGTAATGAAGCACAATTGCCCACATACTTCACACCTCTGGCAAACACTATTCCACTCACACTGGGTGAGTGTGTGATTTAAGCCAGTGATTTCAGAGCAGCTCTTAAAACATACATGGGCATTACAAGATTAAAACTGAAAAATGTTTTTTTTTTTTTTTTTCGCTAATACACAGCTCTTCAACATCTTGTTTGTATTTTTGCATTTCCTTTTTTAAAAAGTATCCAGACTCTGTGTACCACGGTATTTATACAGTGTAGACATCCCCGCGAAAGGACTGGAAACGTTAGTGCTGTTAAGATTAACGGTACATTAAAATAATAGGATTTTTAATATTACTTTCAAAGTTTTTTATGCCACATATCCAGAACTGCATAATGACGTTATGTTCATTTAGCAGTGTAATCCACAATCATTAGCTAACACGTACGATTGCATTGTTCTTATGTGAGCAAACAATGAAACTACATGTTGTATAAGCAAATTATGGAATAATGTTCATTTAAATGTAGCTTTAGTGATACGTTTATACTGTTGTGAGAACCATGACAACCATATATACACAACAATTTTGGTATGGACAGATTTCTTACCAGCACAAACGGCATGTTCGTGTAGTTCGTTCAGGGCATGGCGTTTGCTCAGAGAAGGCGAACCTTTGGCCTGCCTTTCCAAATAGTGTTTGTTTGCAAGACGAAATTAGGGCACCAAGCCAAACAGGTCTTAAACCCTTCATTCTCAATCAAGAGGGAGGTGTATAACTACCATATGGTTAAAGGACACAAACAGTCTAAATGACAATAAACACTTGTGGTGGTACCTTCTAGATTAATGTGCTAATATATTATACTGGTAGATTAAAATACACCCCTCATCCATGGTCATGCTCTGCCCAAGGTGTTTTTTCTTTTGCTTTAATAACTTTCTAGAGCTACACTTGCTATTAGACACATAGCCATACACAGTGAGTTTATTTCCTTTAACCAGGAGATATGTGAGTGCTTTATTACCATTTGTTTTCTGTCTCTTCAGTTTACATTCAAATAAATAGGGAAATGTTCATTAAAATGCCTTTAAATGTCAGAGTGTTCAGAGTGCTGCTTTTCAGAGATAATTAAAAGAGGAAAAAAGTGTGATTATTGCTAAATTGGATTGCTTTCCTCCTGTCTGTTCAATCAGCTTTTCAAGCTTATATTTAGATTTGTTTTCCAATTACAAAATGTCATTAAACTTTAAACTCTTCTTTCCTGAAAGTTAGATTGGTGCAAATAGCCTAAAACAAACAGTCGCACTACATTATGCTGAAGTATGGAATATTGCTCAGTTTACAATAAATACAATCAATAGGCCCAAGCAGTTAAGGGGCCAGGAATTGAATACAACTGTATTTATGAATATAAATGTTTGGCAAACACAATCAGGGTATATTTGGAAAGTATATCAAATTTCTGTAGGAGAAAATATCAATGACATCAGATTACACAGAATGCAATTTCATGCTGACGTTAAATCAAATTACAAGCTTTTATCGTCAATGTCAGTGGAAACCTTGTGTGTGTGTGTATATATATATATATATATATCGTCGTCTATCTGTGGGTTTTGCAAATATTTAGCCTATGAAAGACTAAACCTCATATCTCCATTGGATCCTCAAACTGTCAATCAAACCTCATAACTCCAGTGCCGCACTCAGTTTGGACCTTCTCTGCTTGTTTGCAATGCAATGGTAAATATAGAACTGGTTCTTTTGAATAAATACAGTTTTTCTTTAATCAAGAAACATTATTTTTTAAGGCTAATGTTCTATGTCTTTGAGAAGCAGGGAAGAGTATCTTAGTCTAGCATTTGTTGTTGAGTAATAGCCAATAGGCCACTGTCTTAAATAGCCATGATTTGGCCAAATGACAGAAAAAAAAAAAAAACAAAGCAAAATAAATAAATAACTGAGTAACTGAATGAAAACGTACGCATTTACCACCTCAGATGGAGCCGTTCTAATGATGGAAAAAAAAACACATATGTCCGATATTCTCTGAAATTCACTGGTCAACTTCATGTTAATAATATAAGGATGCAACAATATCAAGCAAAAATAAAAAATAAAAAAATAAAAGAAAACAGGTCAGACGGACTCAGAGGTTTTTGTATCTGAACTCTTCATATTCTCCGTTCTGTTCAGCCACTTCTCATCTATATGTATAATTATTCTTCATGCATTCTTCTAGTGTTTATTAAAGTACCAGTGTTTGTAATTTGTTGCATCATGTATATGATTAAACTCACAAACTCTGTGACACATATACACTCTGTGCCTGTTAAAATTCCTCTTCAATGCAAACTAATTCAATAAACTTGATTCTCAAGTTTCATGCTGATTAATTTTGCAATTTGCCTTTCTACAAAAGAGGTAGCTTGCATTAGAAACATCATATGTGTGTGTCACCCAAGGCCTGACATGACCCAGTTTCAGAAAGGTACAATGGGGACTCTTCCTAATATATTGCGGTTTCAAAGAACAATCCTGCAGGTCCAAAGGCTAAGGATTTACTCAAAACACTTTTTGCAGTCCATGGTAAGACTTCTTGCAAAGAAACAGGAAATCGGTGAAGTGGCTTTGTTACTTTCTCTTGGATATTTTTGAACAATAGCACAAATACAGCCTGCCACAGGAAGACAGATGACAAAAACAAAAGCAAAAGCAACTTATTAAAAGAACTATGCAGCCAGTTAGACACACAGCTATATCACATTATTACGGCTGTTAAACAATTAAATGTTTTGTTTTGATTTTTTTTTCAAATTAATTAAAATGATATGCTGATTAATCAAATTAATAACAGTTAATTTGTATCAAAATTTTCTGAAGATAGCCATTAGAAGAATCTAAAGAAGACAATTCAAAGGCATTAAAATATGTGTCCAAAGTTTTCAGTTCGTTCCTATGGTTTTTCATTTTTGGATTAATCGGCACACCTGTTATTCATTGTGTTTTTAAGCCCTGTGTTTCTTACACTTCTTTCTCAGTTCTCATCACATTTAATGCCTGCTACAGACTGTGCGAATTCGGCAATCCTAAGATCATTACAAATCACACTTCACGACATGGATCTAATAAAGTTGGGTGCGAGATTTATGTAGACTGTACGATGATGACACCTAATGCATCGTAGGCTATGACGCAAGTTAGTATGGAAAAATAAAACATTATCAGCATGTGCTAGTGGTAAACAAATAGAGCAAGATGAATCGCACTTTGGCAATTGTGGTTTTTACATGCACCATTTAATGTCGCATTTTTATTGGCTAGTCTCTAGACGTAGAAAAAGACACTGAGATGATCATGCTAAATTTCTGACACTGTCAAAAAGTGATCGGAGGCTATCTTTAACTGCAAAATTGTGACAACTGCCATCTTCGAACCTTTCTCACTGTACGACGTAGGAGAATTTGCCACAGAAATTGCCACGATTGGTCATCTTTTGTCTGGGACAGCCCAAAATCATACAACGTGTACTGGACATTACCTTCTTTGTTAATTAAACTTAAATCACCGCATTTAGATCCGTTCATTCATCTTTATTTTGCAACCTGGTGTGATTATGTGGTCACATTTTAGACTAGTGTCCAATTCTCACTATTAACAAACTATTATTTATGCCTTTTACATCAGTAAACTCCTAATTACTACTTATTAAGAGTTAGTAAGGTAGTTGTTAGTTAAGGTTAGTTCACCCAAAAATTAATTTTTTATTCATTAATTACTCATCCTCATGTTTTTCCAACCTTCGTTCATCTTCGGAACACAAATAATGATATTTTTGATGAAATCCGAGAGGTTTCTGATTTCCCTAATTAGCAATGTCTTAACAAATTTCAAGGCCCAGGCCAGTAGTAAAGATCTTTAAAATAGTCCATGTGACTGCAGTGGTTCAACCTTAATGTTATGAAGAATACTTTTTGTGTGCAATAACATAACAAAAATAATGACGTCTCCTAATAATGAAGTCTCCTACGCTGTCGACGCAGTGAACACAGTGCAGCACTTCCGGGTTCTACATCAGAACGCCGGCTATCGGCTGACGCTGTGCACGTGAGGAGCACGACGCATGCGTATGACCAATAATGAGCCAATATCAACAATGACACACTAAAGTGTTACCATATATGTAAAAGTCTTTCTATATGCATTCATCCATAAAGTTCATCAAATATCCCAGATATTTTTTTAATAAATCATCCCAGCTTCTACAAGTTATAAAATATGCAATAATGTTGCAGGGATTTCTTCTCCTGCCCTCATACTCACATTATTAAACAACAATGACATACCATGATGTATGACAAAAAGTCTACCATGGTGAATTCAAAACATGGCAAAGATTTATTAATTCAAAGGGTTGATGTCACGGGTTTCTTCCAGGCTCAAGGCGGAGTCACTTCCCCAGACTCCACTCAACATAAATCACAGTCACATAAATCACAGTATAAATAACTCTATAGAAGAGCCAGATCTGTCTTTGTTATGCTCCGCTGCTTGTGCGACACCTTCAAATCCAGCAGTCTGTTGCATCAGACTGATATGAAACAAATTTGCTTAGATTTGAAAGGAGAGGCAATGCAAAGTCTGTGTCTGTGAAAACTGTTGAAACAACCAAAGTTTTGAATGTTGGAGACTGGAGTGATGTTATTAGCTTAGTCGATACGGAGCAGCACCTGCATTGATTATGGTTGTAATGGAGGTATGCCTCAAGGACTGGTATCAGTCAGTTGGCGAGGCTCTCCAATCATCTCGTGGCGGATACCATAGCCCCTTCTTCTCTCGCGTGACAGGAATCAATAAGAAGGGATGCATAAGACAATCAACAACAGATTCATATCTTTCCTACTTGGAGAATTGTAACACTGGGGCTTTGTCAATGAATCAGAATGAGCATCATGTTGAAGACACTGAGGAAGATTTAAAATGGAGATTTAAAATTCTTTCCCAGCACTGATGTTGCATCATCATCACCACACTGTGTGACAATAACGTGATTACTCTATGAATAATCCTATTGAAAGTGAGTTGAAAGAAAACCAAGATCCTGTAAAAAGTTCCAAAACAAAAATTGTTTTGCCTCGAGTTCTAAATTTAGTAATAACAACAAAGCATACCTTACCAATAAATAACAGCTCTTAAAATCACACATTGATCATTTATTAATATACTCATTAATGAATAAATTATGAATACAAATATTATTCATTATTTATTGGTTTATCTTTAAGTTTGAATGTTTGATTCGAAGTGGTTACATGCTCTCAATAATTCACTGCTTAAAACACATTGTGGTTGGCAGACCGTGTTTATCCTCGTTTCAACTCAATTAAAAACTTACCTTGCATAGTTTTATGTGTGGCTTTTAAGTAACCTACATTGGCATATCTGACTTGCAAGTGGCATATGAATTTGAAGGAAAAGAATGTTTGACTTTAAAAATGGATATACTTGGTGTTGGTGAATAACTAACTGTACTAAGTATTAAAGCTACTAAATTAGACATAGAAGTGTAGCTTATTCAGGAGCTTCTCTTCAAAGAATTGCAGTGAAACACAACAGAACTCTACAAAAGAATTGGGAAGTCTGATTCAATGATTTATTTGAGTCCCTGAAACTTATTTTTTGCTGTAAAACATTTAGTTGAAGGGGTGGTTGATTGTTTTTTTTTTACTTTAGTTAGTGTGTAATGTCGCTGTTAGAGCATAAACAACATACGATGCTGTCTACGCTCTCTTTGCCAGCATAAGCATACAAGTTACGACACTCAAAGTTAAATACAAAGTGAGGTATTTTCTTTTAAAAAAATTGCTGTTTAATGAACGTGACACGCACGTCTCCTGGAAATTCTGCGGAATTCAACATGACTACTTCGAAAATCGTAAAGTATTTCCCATTTTGTGTGCCTTATGCATCCGATGTCTGAGGCTGAGACTAGACCTTGCAGTATACCTGAATAAGTATTTCAAAATATTACTTTCTGAAAAGTTAGATGGGGCTTTTTTCGATTTCTTGCAAATACTGCAAATTCAGATTTAAAGAAGAAAGAACAGTCCAGTCTACATTCATAGTTAAAAAGTGAAAAACTATGGCCATTTTTAAACGTCGCCCCAGAGGTCATCACAATACATCAAATATGCACGGCAGTAATGAATTTCATTTAGAGGTACCTGGATATATTATACCTTTCATTTGTGTGAACTGCAAAAAATAACCACAAACCACAGTTTTCTGAGCTATTCTCAGCCTTTGCCGAGCGAGCACTTGAGGTGAATACAATTCATGCGGCATCATTATTCATATTTCTGTTGTGTGCAAACCAGGTTTGCGTCTCCGGGCATGACAACACAATAAAACAGAATGTGTAACGGGCGAGTCTAGAAAGATTTATTTTGTGTACACAATATCGGGTGACCCTTCCATGAGGGAGGCCGAACTCAGAAAGTACTACTAGGCTGTAATGAAATATCTAACCAGATTTTCCCTTTTCTCGTTGCGAGACAGGAGTAGAGAGAGTAGGAGTGGAGCGTCGACATTTCTGACCTAGATAGAGCTGAGTGGAGGCAGAATGGAAGGGCTTTGATTAAAAAGGCCGCTGCAAGGCAATGTCGAGCCCTAGATTAGTCAAGACGCTTGAGCGGCAGTTGATGTCTATTCTGAGTCTCCCTTATTCTCTCTCTCTCTTTCTCCCTCGCTCGTTCTGTCTGAGCCCTTTCATTCACCCTAAGTGCAAATGTCATCTCGTATGCAAAAAGCATTGTGTGCTCGGAGAATGTTTTGCAGGCTGTTGTCTATGTTATTGGCAAAGACAGATAACATTTCAGTTCGCTATAATTATGTTGGTGTGCGCAGCCTTTTCATTCAAAAAACGAAACCATTCGAAAGGAGAAAGTTGGAAGTTTTTACTTTATCAACTATATTCATTTTTCCTGTAATTCATTGGGAAAGGAGAATTTTTCTTCTGGAATATTCATTTTTGGTGAACTATCCTAACTTTTGAGCCCTGCAATCTAATAGTTATGTTTTATTAACTAAATGCCAGGCAGAGTAGAGATAGAAAGAATTATTCAATTTCAGTTAGCAACCTTGTTCAAAATCATGTGCTTGACACTGCCGTGCATATTTCAGAAGGCATGATTAAAAGATTGCAACATTGCAAAAGAACATGTCAAATTGCATCAACTTCAAGGTGTAACACTGGGAATTGGGTGCTGTTTACTGCAAGTCTAATAAAAAGTGCAGAGTTACATCAATAGATATATTTCATATATCAAGATTTCATGAAAACTATCATGTTTTACAAGCCTACAGAGCTACATCATATGCTCTCAAGTTACTATATAGTAATAACAGCGTATTATGTAGTCATTACATATTTATAACAACATCCCTGGGATCTAAAGGGTACTACAAGTCCACGAATTTGTTTAGTTACTGCTTTAAGTGACTTAAACTGTGTGTCGATATTTATAGCGTCTATTCAAGGTTGGTTTACCCTATCGGTTTATTGTTTACTTTTTACTGAATGACTAACAGGTTTGATCATTTAGGGTGGCACAATTAATTACACTCAATTAGATAAGCAGATGGTCGAATCAGTGGTGGGCATGTGGGACTTTATCATTAACTCTTGTGATGACTTTTAAAGCGGATTGTGCTTGCATCAAAGCTTCCGATGTGATGAGCGCAGCAGCTGAATAGCTTCAGATGGAAGTTACCAAACAAACTTCATCCAGCTAAATACAGTTAATTGCCTGACTAACTTCTAAATTTGTTGTTAAATGAAAACAACACATGGCTGTTTCTTAGCAGTACTGAGGAAGCTTATTTTAAAGCTTTTTGCTGAAGGATCTACTTATAATTCACCATTGTTAAAATAGTAAATAATAATACATTTATAATTAAATAATAATTTGTTTTTGCAATCAGAGCAGTTTTTTTTTATCTCAAATGAAGATCACAATTAGGTGGAAAGCATTATTAAAGAGTGGTTCTCAACTTGCGGCTCATCTTGCGACCCGCAGCATGCTGATCACATTTAAAAAATAACTTCCAGTTGTACAATTTATTCATATATTATGTGCAGACCTACTATACACTGAATAGCCTACTCAGTTAACAAACACTTACAAGCGCGCTTTGATAGAATTCCAGTAGCAGCCATTTAGGGATAGTAAATAGTACATTTAGGGATCAAAATGGACAAATTTGTTATTAGAGGAGAAAAATGAAATGAGGAACACACCAATGAAGGAACACATTGCAAACAATAAGAGTCGTAGTATCAGAATCAGTTTGATGTCTCTGAGCGAGATGGGCAGCCTTTGTTTGCTCGTTGTAACGCTGGTGTAGGCAGGAACAGGCAGGATGACTGAATACACTTTAACACAGTTTTAATAACGATCAGAACAGACGGGATACAAGGAGTTACACCAATCACGATACTTTTTGAGAACTGACAAGGACTGGACAGACACGGAGGGAATATATACTGAGAAACACAAGAGGATAACAAGCGGGGCACAGGTGACAGACATAACTGATAACGAAACACAGCTGATGAGGATGAACTAATAATGAGGCACATGGGGAACCAAAACAAAGATCACATGACAGGGACTGACGAAAGCAAAACAAAGGAACACATGAAAGGTGACAGGACTAGAATACATGTTACACTCGTAGTAAAGTACTTGCCATTTGCGAAACCTACAATGTCAAAAGATATGTGAGTTTGACGTGTTGACTGTTTTGTTTATTGGATTCTCCTTTGTCGTGCAATCATTGCAGCCACCAGTTTGTGACATTAAAAGGGAACTATTATGCCCCTTTTACAAGATGAAATATAAGTCTCTGGTGTCCCCAGAATGTGTCTGTGAAGTTTCAACTCGAAATACCCCACCGATCATTTTTATAGCTCTTCAAATTTTCCCCTATTTGGGTGTGAGCAAAAACACACAGTTTTTATGTTGTAACAGATGAGATGTTACTTGTTTTGTTGTATTGTAGGTCCATTTACTTTTCTTGTTTTCTCAGTGATAGTGGGTAAATCAAGGTCACTACCACTAGGAGCAGCTTGGGGGCGCTAAGGCCCAAAGGTAACCAGCATATAAGCCTGGCTACCATAGAAGTAGTTAGCTTGTTTGGTAGAGGGAAGCCTCATGGTTATATCTTAAGCTACCTGCTTGCTAAATTGGTCCTGGTTTGAGAACTTTAAGTTTATACTCAAATATAAGTATGCTTTGATTTCCTGAAGCTTTTATTTTGATTTAAGATTACTAATTTAAGTTATTGGCTTGCTTTCTTTCTAGAAAGGACTGTTTAATGGTAAATAAGATATGTTGCTCATTGGAGAGCACTTCCTAGTTAAGGCAGCACAAGGCCTTAAACTATAGGGTAAAGCACTCTGGAAACAACGTGGAAAGATCATCTTTCGTTTGGGATTAGGACATCAAACATTGCATCGCACTCAAATAACAAATTGGATTATATCTCATTTCATCTTCAACTCTTCAAAAGACTGGACTAACGTTAAATTACTACATTTCACTGACTCATTTGAAAAGAGACAATGTTTTTTTTTTGTTTGTTTGTTTATTCAGTGTGGGGTTTTTTTTGTACTTGTAAATAAGCACTGGTGACATATAATTAAATTCAGTTTAAAACATCATTTGGTTTGTGGATAAATATATCAGTACATGTTAAATATCTGCTGAACCCCCTCAGATTGTAATCTGAAGAGACAAAAGAAGTGTTACAGGTTGCAATGTGTGTCCCTATAAATGCAAATGAGCTGCTGTAACCGGACAGCTTTCCAAACTGGAACTTTAACACCTCACACTTCAGTTGCTCAACAACAACAAAGCTGGAGAATCTCACACAGCCAGAATGATGATTGTCAGTAACGGTGTTCAGTCGGAAACCGATGGAGAGACTCGGGAAGAAGTTATCTTTTTAGAAGTTAACTTTTAGAATGCAACTGGATACATTTATATAGTTGCTGTAAAATTTATTGAAATCATCGATGAGCATGTGCCGTCATCTTCAACTTTTGTGCAAATCCAGCGTTGAATTGACCCTTCGTTTGTGAAGCAGTCGGGCGTAAAATGACGGCATGGCAACAACACTCTACTACAATAACTCTTCCTCTTCTCTAAAGCAGCCCCTTTTGTTGTGTGTTCTCAAGGGTTTATGTACATTTTAGTGTTTGTGTAATCCCTCTACCCACTCTGAGCAGGCCTCAAACCCGGCATGGGAGTCGGACGCTCGAACAAGGAGGCTAAAGGCTACAACCTACAAGCTGGCCTCTGTTACACTCACCCCCCTAAACCTCACTCCCATCCGGGTCACGGCACCAATGTAACCCCTCTACCCGGGTACTGCTCGACCCGCTCCGTTACATTAGCAATGTCACTAAAGCTTGTTGTTAGTCCCTACCAGCTGTTTGTTCTAGTCCTTAAGAGTCCTTGTTCTAGTTTGTGATGTCAATCCACAAAGCTGTTGTGTTTCCAACTGTGACAATGAGCACTTATCAGTGGGATGGATTTTCAACATTTTTTAGAGATTGACACGCCATTGCTGCAGTAAATTTGAACAATGAAACATTTTATAAAGGTCTGTTTATACAGGACATTGACTTTACATTTTCACTCCCCTAAACATGACGTTGAACAAAACAAACTGTTATTGTTTGCTTCACATTTCAGCCAGACGTCCTCTGGGCAGTCCTTGGTCAGTGAAAGCTGCTATGGAGGCTAGACCTTCTACCATCAGTCTGATGGTCTGGCTATGCAAAGCAATGAAAGATCTAATCGCAGAGTTTGTCACCGTGACAATTATTGATTATTATAAGCGCCACCTCAGTGTCTTAGCAGATGTACGCACTGTTCCTTGTCAGATTATTGCAGGTTTTTGGTAAATCTAAGCTATTCTTGCAGTTTGACATTCTAAATCAAAGGATTTGGACAATGACTGGTGATCTTTTATACAGGTGCTGGTCATATAATTAGAATATCATCAAAAAGTTGATTTATTTCACTAATTCCATTCAAAAAGTGAAACTTGTATATTATATCCATTCATTACACACAGACTGATATATTTCTAATGTTTATTTCCTTTAATTTTGATGATTATAACCCCAAATTCAGTATCTCAGAAAATTAGAATATTACTTAAGACCAATACAAAGAAAGGATTTTTAGAAATCTTGACCAACTGAAAAGTGTGAACATGAAAAGTATGAGCATGTACAGCACTCAATACTTAGTTGGGGCTCCTTTTGCCTGAATTACTGCAGCAATGCGGCGTGGCATGGAGTCGATCAGTCTGTGACACTGCTCAGGTGTTACGAGAGCCCAGGTTGCTCTGATAGTGGCCTTAAGCTCTTCTGCATTGTTGGGTCTGGCATATCGCATCTTCCTCTTCACGACACCCCATAGATTTTCAATGGGGTTAAGGTCAGGTGAGGTGCCAAGTCCTGTTGGAAAATGAAATCTGCATCTCCATAAAGTTGGTCAGCAGCAGGAAGCATGAAGTGCTCTAAAACTTCCTGTTATACGGCTGCTTTGATCTTGGACCTCAGAAAACACAGTGGACTGACACCAACATGGCACCCCAAACCATCGCTGACTGTGGACCATCACTTTACACTGGACCTCAAGCAACGTGGATTGTGTGCCTCTCCTCTCTTCCTCCAGACTCTGGGACCCTGATTTCCAAAGGAAATACAAAATTTACTTTCATCAGAGAACATACAGTCCAGTCCTTTTTGTCTTTAGCCCAGGCGAGACTCTTCTGATGCTGTCTGTTGTTCAAGAGTGGCTTGACACAAGGAATGCGACAGCTGAAACACATGTCTTGCATTCGTCTGTGCGTAGTGGCTCTTGAAGCACCGACTCAGCTGCAATCTGCTCTTTGTGAATCTCCCCCACATTTTTGAATGGGTTTTGTTTCACAATCCTCTCTAGGGTATGGTTATCCCTATTGCTTGTACACTTTTTTTCTACCACATCTTTTCCTTCCCTTCGCCTCTAAAAAAATTAGTTGAGTATTAGTAGACTGACAGTCTACAGTAGGGTTAGGGTTAGTAGTATAAGGGGTTAGAGTTAGAAGTGTAAAACCTTTAGGGGTACAACAGCTTGTCACTAGGGCAGTACCCTTAAAATGATATCTTTGTACCTTTTTAACCCCTAAAAGGTGCATATTAGTACCTAGCAATATATACTTCAAGGTACTACGCTGAACATTTTGGAAGTAAATAAGGTACACAGATGTCCTTTTAAAAGTACTGACTCAGTGACAAGTTGTTGAACCCTGCCTTTTTTTGCACTATTTTTTCTGAGAGTGTTGATTAGCCACCCAAACTTTCCTTCATGTTGGTCTATCTGTAACAGAGAAGAGTAGACATGATGGATGTACCTTTATATTGCTTTTCCTACCTCTGCTACTTCTCCCATCTGGAGACAAGCTCCGTGTACTTCAAACAATTGCATGCATATTACTCTTTCAGTAGTATGTGTAATGCATATTTTCCAGCAACTTCCACTTATCTCTGTGTCAATCTTGCACGAGAAGCCAAGAGTGGATTTTTGTAAAACACTGTTATATAGTTATACTTAGATAACACCGGACAGATATACCAGACAATGAAACGCACTGTACAATGACATCAACAAACTGACAAATGTTAATTAAAATCTCCATATCAGGACTCTCTTTTATTAGTAATGATGGTCAAAGTCAACTTTTTATATTGGTTATAGTTAACTATATTATAACCAAATCTCAACAAGTTTGAAATATATTAGAACACCATCGATTCACTACCATTCAAAAGATTGTGGTTGGAAATTTTTTTATCTTATGCTCATCAACAGTAAGTATTATTAAAATGTAAACTGTAAGTTATTTCTGTGATCACAGTTGAATTTTCACTGCCAGTCTTCAGAATTTGTTACCACGACTTACATATGTCAGCTTTTGTTTTAATAATTCTATGCCTCGTTTTATGTAAATTGTGTACACTGCACAATATGATAATTTGTTCCCTCATTTTACTGAATTGTTGCCATGTTGTAATAATTCGTTCCCTTGTTTTAGTTGCATCAAAACGTGGGAATAAATTAGTACAACATGGCCAAGATTTACTAAAACAAGGGAAAAAAATAATAAGTTGTAGAAATTAATTCTTAATTCGTTGCTACAATTGAACTAAACCGAGGGAATGAATTGGTAAATTGTGGCCAGACTGTGGCTGCAGTCTTTTTTTTTTTTTTACACAACACAAACCCTTCGAGTGTAGCTGACCAGGTGACTCAAATACCACTTTCATTTGTGTTTTCAAAACGTCCAGCATTCATGGATCATTTACGGATCAGGTCCTGGCTGATTTGCGGAGCTCTGAACCTCTCATCTGTGTATTTTCTGGGCCTCTCTTTATGAAAACGAACGTCCCGCTTTTGCCCTTGTGTGAGCTCTGTGGTAGCGTGTGCTGTAGGCGATGTGGCCTCTGATTGAATTCACTAAGTCTGTAAGGCCATCAGCCTGATCAGAGGGCTCTTATCATATGAGACACCTTGGCCTTTAGTGGAAGCCTGCAGACATGGATTGCTCAAATGAGTGTCACGCTGTGGAGTTGATCAAAAGCAGCCGAGTGGGATTGTGTCACAGAACCAGCTGGAGAAACCGGAGGCCTGTTCTACACTGGCTGTAAGGCCCATTACAAATCAATCACATGTTCCTTCCCTTCACTTCTTTCTAGTACTGCTGTAGCTACATGAAATCACTAATAAAGCAAACAAAAATCATGATCCTTAGGAGGAAGGTCAAACATGGATATTAAATGAAAGTTGCACAAAGTTGGAAAAGGCATTTTAATTGTGTGGCTATCAGACATTTAACAATATACATCCATTGTATAATATGTCAATGAATTAATCCGTGAAATTAATCACTACTAATGGTACGGAAATATATATACACTATCGTTCAAAAGTTTGGGTTCTGTGAGATTTTTTATGTTCTTGCAGAAGTCAGTGATGCACGGCTGCATTTCTTTGCTCAAAAATACAGTAAAACAGTGAGTATTTTGTGAAATATTTTTACAGTTTAAAATAACCGTTTTGTATTTGAAAACATTTTAAAAGATAATTTTAATCCTGTGATGGCATAAACAGAATAAACAAAAATCATGGTCATGAAGATAGTTCAACCAAAGATCTGTAGTCCTTTGTGAAATAATATAGTAATATATTGTGAATACTAATATACATATATATATATATATATATGAAGGCCCACCAACACTGCAACACGTCTCCTCAATCAAACACACCTGATTAAGGTTATCAGCTCATTAGCAAAGATCTAAAATGGGTGTGTCAGACACAGGATACATGCAAAATGTACAGTGTTGGTTGGCCTCCAGCAATGTGGTCAGGAACCAGTGGTCTAGAAAGTGACATGGTTGGGTCAATTCGGATTAAGCTACCCTTCTCATTTTGTTGGCACACTGAGGTTTTTCCCTTTATGTTTTTAGCACCAAATTAGAACTTGGTTGTTCAGGAACAGCATCTTGGAACAGTCTCCGCCATTAAGCTTTTCCTTCAAGTTGATTTGAGCAGTTCTGACAATGGGATCACATTAACATATTATCTCATAGTCAATCTCACAGTTCCAGTATCATCACTATGACACAGAGCAGTATGACTGACACACATTCATCTCATATTAGAGCGGGCTTCAATACTCCACAAACCTCCCTTTACATGCAAACAGCCCATAGGGTTGGATGACATCCAGTAGCTGTGAGTTAATTCATTCCCACCAAATCTGATTAATGATAACTGACTCCATAAGCATTAACTCAATCATGACTGAGCAATACGACATGCCGGTCTCCAAATTGGTTTTTGAAGGCGATGCTGGGTATCCTATTTTTCTTTGAATTAAAACCCAATTTTCGGGAACTGTCTGGTAATTAGCAATGACATCGCCTGACAGATGCCTTGTCCTTTGGCACGCAGGCTTCTGTGAGCCAGGATATTTGATGCACAAGAGGAGGTATGGCAGAGAGCAGCGGCACACTCCCATCAATTCACCTCCACCACTGCACGGCTGCCGAGTGATTGATTGACACCTGCTCACCAGGCTTTCAGCCAATAAAATAATGAGATCATATCTGCAACTCATGATTGGTGGTTCCTTGTGTGAGAGCACCAAGAAAAATTGTTACATTTGAGCTTTGTTTTAAGCATTTATTTTCAATGTTCTCTATTTATCATTTGCATGAGAAAATATGAAGCAAACAAAACAAACGCATTTGCCATATTCACGTCAAAGACATTGCAATATTGAAGCAATTATATTTTCCAGCAGTTAAAATGTTTATTGCAGCACCATCTGTGACCTTTTTATCTCATTTTCCTCATTTTCTACAAATGACTGTTGATTTTGTTGTTGTCCTTAATGGAAAACTGACTAGGCTAACTGCAATTTAATTATGATATAATTTATGGACTGTCACTTTGCATTTTAAAACATCACTTTCTTGAAAACATTTCTCATAGATAAATGTTTGAAGCATGCCCAGTGAACTGTAGTTTAAATTGATGCACATACAAAGGTATGCAAGTATATAATAGTAAAGCATAAACCTTTTCCTTAGCTTTTGAAATAGACTGATGGAATCAAGAGTCAGAAGAGATTTTCTCATTAAAGTAACTTTGATGCATGAAGTTTGGTATGAAGAATCTTTAATAACAATTTTCTCAATGACCTCTCTACATCATATTTAAACATTTCCGAAAGTGAAAAGTTAAGCACCACAATCTCCTCCTATTCTATTGCTAGATGATTTGTGGGTAACTGGAAAAGAAAGCACAAATGCACAAGTCCAAAACTCATTGAAAGTAGTAGACCTCATTGTGAAAAACTTATTGTAATATAGTAATCTTACACACTAAACGAAATAGTGGAATATACATATTTGTCACAGATTCACAACCAGTGCAAGCCACACACACCATCGTCACCAGATCGACTCGCTCGACTCACTCATTCACTGTCCCCTGAATTCTAATTCACCACATCTGCAACTCATCAGCCACAGCCACTATATATGAGACACTCAATCTACACTTCACTGTCTGGTGTCATCAAACGCATAAGACTCCTTACCTGCCAGCCATCTACTTACCTGCCTTCGGCCGTCTGCCATCCGTTCCTGTTCCGTCAATCTACAAAGAGACATTCAATTATCCACAGCTAAGTCATCGTCTCCTTCAGCACATTTGATTCTACTCACCAGTCCGCATTCCCTGTGAAGTTCCGTGCCTCTGATAATAAACTCTCTTGCTTTATACAAACGGTTGTCTGTACCATTCTGTTCTGTGACGGAATACCAGACCCAATGCAGAGCTCCACGGATACCAACGGGGATCGTCCCACCGACCCATTTGCTGATTTGGTTCATGCTGTTTATCTGTCACTCCAACCATCCACTTCTGCCACTTCCCCACCGGTTCCTGACGATCTCGTACAAGCAGCACGTCAAGCCATCATGCACCCACTGCTTCACCAACTGCCTCAACATTCACCGGTGAGGCGGAGGATTGCAGCGGGTTTCTACTTCAATGTTCCTTGTACTTCGAAATGCAGTCTCCTCGGTTCGTCAACGATCACGCCCGGGTGGCGTTTGTCCTCTCTCTGCTGGATTTGTTCTTCAGTGGGCTCAGTCATTGGGGCAGACCAATGCTCCTGTGACTACCTCTCTTTCACCCTTTTCCCACCATTTTCAAGAAGTGTTTGGACAAACCGCTTCAGAGCTCTCTGTGTACGACCAGCTCTTCCATCTTCGTCATGGCTGCAAATCTGTCAACGCATATGCCCCCCGAGTTCCACACTCTAGCGGCTGAAATGAGATTGCGCTTCTAACTGCACTTCGACAAGGACTTAATGCTGATGTACTACAATTAATAATGTATGATGAAACGGTCGAATTGGAGAAATGTGTTCAAAAAATTTCTCAATGTCTCACTGGTTGCTCTTTCCCAAATCCCGTCTTGCATCCTCGGCTTCCCTCAACATCTGTCACCCTCACCTGGACGCATGCAGATGGACTCCTATTACATCACGCATGCGGAGCGTCAGTGGAGGATTCTGATCAATCTGTACCTGTACTGTGGGGGAGAGGATTCATCCATAATTACAGCCTTCTCAGCTCACCTCTCACCTAACTCCTCAAATGCCGGCCCAAGTCTATATCCTTGAATCCATCTGCCACCAATGCTTTCCGTCAACTCCAAGAGGCTTTCCAGACCGCCCTGATCCTTGCCCATCCAGATCTTCCTTTTGTCATCAAGGTTGATGCTGTATGCGGTTCTTTTACAGCCACAGGGTGATCCTCCATGACTCCATCCATGTGCCTTCTACTCCAAGAAGCTGTCCCAAGCGACGCAAAACTATGACATGGGTAATTGTGAGCTCTTCACCATCAAATTGACTCTGGAGGAGTGGAGACACTGGCTGGAGGGAGCGAACCACCCATTTGAGGTCCTTACCAACCACCGTAAACTTGAATATATATACGTGAAGCCAAGAGACCGAATCCTCGTCAAGCCCGGTGGGTTTTATTCTTTAAAAGGTTCAACTTCAAGGTATCTTATCGACCTGGAGACAAGAACTGTAGGGTGGATGCCCTCTCACGTCTTCACCAACCCAATCTCGAAAACCCTTCTCCCGAACCTGTCCTCCTCCGACCATGATCGTCAGCCCTATACAATGGTCCATCGACGAAACAAATCCTCCAAGCTAATCGCTCTGCAGGCAAGTCCAGGGGGGCTCTTGTATGTACCACCAACCTTTTGTCTGCCCCTCATGGACTCAGCTCACATATCTCCAGGCTCTGGACACCCAGGTAGTCAACGTACCCCCTGGTCTTACGTCATCACTACTGGTGTCCCTCTATGGCTCAGGATATCTCCCGGTAAATCAGGGGATGCTCAGTCTGTGCTGTTTCCAACACTCCACACAAACTTCCCAAAGGTAAACTGGTCCCTCTACCCATTTCTCATCATCCCATGTCACATCTGGGGGTTGATTTTTATGACCAACCTTCCACCATCTGAGGGCCATACCTGTGTGTTCACAGGTATGTGTGTTCATACCTGTGCTGTACCTGTGCTGTACCTGCGCTGGATTGGTTCTCCAAGGGATGAAAGCTCATACCCAAAGGATTACCCGCAGCCTTCAAAAATTCCACCCTCTTGTTCCACCAAGTGTTCCGCCACGGCATTCCGGAGGACATCGCATCCGACAGGGGCCCTCGGTTAATTTCTCGGGTCTGGCAGCCATTCTTCAAGCTACTAGGAGTTTCAGTGAGCCTATCCTTGGGCTATCTTCCTCAGACCAACGGCCAGACTGAGTGGAAGATCCAGGAGATCAGGAAGTACCTGAGACCCTATTGGCACCAGAACTAGGATAACTGGTGCACATTCGTCCTGTTGGCAGAGTATGCCCAGAATTCCCTCGGGCAGTCCACACCACCTGTTCGGGTTTGGCCTCGGATGTTACAGCTGTCAACCACTGATTCCAGCAGAGCGAGAGTGTGGGACTCGGCTCACATGCATCTCCAGCGGGCAGTACAAGACACAAGGCATAGGCAGACACCCGAAGATCTCCAACTGCTCGTTGTCATCCCATCCGGTCGTCAGGAGCTGCCCGTGGAGGAAGGGGTCACGGAGTCACAACCAGCGCAAGCCACACACACCATCGTCACCAGATCTACACGCTCCACCCACTCATTCACTATCCCCTGAACTCTAATTCACTGCACCTCATCAGCCACAGCCACTATATGAGAGATAACCTACACTTCACTGGTGTCATCAAATGTACGTCAGACTCCTTACCTGCTACTAACCTGCCAGCCATCTACTTACCTGCCATCTTCTGTCTGCCTTGGTCCGTCTGCCATCCATTCCTGTTCTGTCAATCTACAAAGAGACATTCAATTATACACCTAAGTCATCATCTCCTTCAGCACATTTGCTTCTACTCACCAGTCAGCTTTCTCTGTGAAGTTCCGTGCCTCTGATAATAAACTGTTTTATACAAATCATTGTCTGTACCATTCTGTTCTGTGACAACATTAACAGCTAAAAAAACAGTACCTGTATTCCCCAAGAAATAAGGGTGTAAAGCCATAAAACAGAAAGGTTGACAAAGACAATGGTATATATATATGTATAAATGTTTTCATATACATTTTTTTTTACCTTTTGAAGGGCCCAGTTTTTATAATTACCTTATTAAAGTCTACTTTAATATGCGTATATGTTGTTCAGCCATCAACTAAATCCGTTACACTGCAAAGGTGGAAAGGCTGCATCTGACGTGGCATTTTGTTTATTAACATACAGGCCTACTGTTTAATGCCGCTCATTACAGAGCATTAGGTAAAAAGCCTATAAACATGAAGTCATTAGCTTAGGGGTAAGCTGCAATGTCATGAACAAATCATTATGGTTGATTATTGCTTTTAAAATTGTTATGATCATTATTAAGTTGACATTTTTTGGGGGGGTGGGGTGGGGGGGCATCATATTCTGGCTCCAGACAAAATGAGCCAAGAACCATAATGAATTTGCTTGCTTTTTTACGGATTAGTAAAAGAAGACTTAACATTGAAACAAAAACGAAACGTTTCTTCCAACTGGGAATATAGCCATTCTGAGCCTTGTCGATAGATGGCAGTGCAGTGTATAACACCATTGTGGAATCTGTACTTATAATACACAAAGAATAATCTGTGAGTTGAGTTGACTGTGTCCATTTCAAAAATGTACAGTTCAAGATAAAGGAAACCATGCAGTTTGCTAACGTGTATTAATTTTAGGCAGAAACAATGAGCTTTTTAAAGTAAATATGACTAGTTGTGATCATGATTACAATATATAGACATTTTGGCAGTTGCGTCTATCAGACAATGACTTAGGAGGCAGCATTTATGCATGAAGGTACCTGACGAAACTGATTTCAGACAGACCTCTGAGGCAGTGTAGTGATCTACAACAAAATAGAGAGATTTGGTGATAATCAAACAAATATTTAATTACTATAGTAGTCATTTAATGCTTGAAATTATATCAAAAGTGGATTGATGGGATATCAAAGGCAGCTAAGGATACATCTATACTGCCTTCAATAATCAATCAGATGAAGGTATCTCAGGAGACAGGAAATGCAGATAACATTGGAACATGCCTTGATGCGTCCACGTCCTCCAAGCCAGCATTTTTAAGCTTTCGGACACAGCCGCTGAATGACTCTTTAAGCACTGAAAATTATTCATTCACATTTTTGGGGTATGCATTAAAATGGATTTACAGAAAAATGTATTGTTTGCTTACATAAAACAGGCAAGGATAAATGGTAAGGAGATCCCAAGTGCAGTTTTATTTACAGTGGTGAAAATCCAAAACGTGAAACATAAACCAAACTAAATCCAAGACATGAAACAAAACAAACATGAACAATTGTAAACTTGACTTGAGACAATGGAACATTGAATAGCATAACATAATTCAAAACACAATAAACAAACATGAACAGGCAGGAAACAGAAATCACATGACATGAAATAGGAAACATAATTATGACTAGGAAGAACTTCCATATAAAAGACATAAACATGACGTAAACGCATAAAACAAGAACAAAAATCTAGAAAGATGGGACAAACAGCCCATACAAACAAACATACTTTCATATTCAATACTAACTAACATTGCAAGCTATGTATCTAGCTACCATTTGACTATCATTTTGCATCATGATTTACCAAAATGTGAAAAAATAACACAAACATCTGGAGTTATGTGTGGTAGCTGTTGAAGGGTTTGATATTTAGCATGATGTTTCATGAAAATATAGTGGATGTTTTGCTAGTACATGCATATGGAGGATTGTGTGGAATTAGATTTTTCCTTGTCTATTGCTGTTTTCACAATGTAGGATAGTCACTAACTGGCTGAAAAAAGAAATAGATAGATAGATTCAAAACTGAGCACCCATGAGCCACCATGAGCAAAGATGGCAGATTTCAAATCGCATACTTCTGAGGAAACATGCACCGGCCAAGCAATTGGCATTGAGATTTATGGGAATGCTGATGGATAGCTTTCTCCAGGAATTCTATAGCTCCTTGTTTTGCACTCTCAAAGCATGCTGGTACTGTGGAAGTATTCACATACCAGCCAGATTCTTGAAAAGCCACCCTGAAACTAATCAAATGTCGCCCAGAGGCTGACAGGAACTATAAGTGAATGGGACATGACTGTTTTTTGCACTATTTATGACAATGCAAGCAGCTTGGAACTGTCAATGGAGAAATGATATGCTTTTGTTTCTCACCCGCATCATCTCATCTGCCTGGACATCGTCTCCACTCACATAATCTCTGTCAATGCAGCACTGGACTTGCCAGAAATAGCAAAGACTGCTGATGCTGCATGTTGTACAGTGAGTCATTTACATAAAGTAGACACAACTAGCCTTCAACTACTTTTCAGTTGACTTGTAAAAATGAGTAATTGTGTAAGCCCCAGTCATCAGTAGCAAACCAACATATGTATTCACTGTGCCATTAGAAGAAACTGATTTGTAGCAATAACATACTAACATTTCAAGACAAAAACTATATGGTTTTAAAAGTTAGCACAAGCTTGCACAAGTTTTAAATTGTATTATAATTGTTTTTGCATTGGAAAGCTTTAATGGCATTTTTAGAAACTCTATTTACAGACTCAAAATGAAATTAAAATTATAGTAACTATATTTCGTCTGTATAATTGAATCCAAGCCCATCATTGACCAACAGTCTACTACAGCAATCAATTTTATAATCAAGTCTGAGGGAAACTTAACGGCTGCTGGTCTTGTGTTCCATCTTTGATATGTTTTAATTGCTGGTCAAGTCTCACTGTTTTTTTTAGCATCTCACGCTATGAGTGCCACATTAAAACAAAGTCAAATGGCTACATAAAAGTGGTTTATCTTTGAAAACATCTCTTTCTTAATCTCATTCTGTCTTTGTAAGTGAGGTTTGGTGAGGCATATTGCTTCATTGTATCACACTGACATTAAAACTGACTTCCAAAAGCATGAAAATGTTTCTTCAATCTTGAATTGCCTCGATAATAGGAAAATCCTTTGTAATGAAATGTATGTACAGATACAGATAGGAGGGCATGATTATTTGTTTTTTCATTTTATATTTTCTTGTACTAACCTTGTTTATCCCAACTTATTGTTATATAACTTATATGTATATATATATATATATATATATATATATATATATATATATATATATATGAACAAGAAGGAATGAAGTTTTGAGTGTGTTACTTGTCTTTCCATGTTATCTGGTGCATCCTCTCTCCCACAGCCTAATGGAAAAGGTCAAACTAGCCCTTAAGATGACATTTTCCCCCACTCGATCATGCAAATATGGCCTCCATAAATCAGTCACCTTTTCATAATAACTTCTTTTGTCTAGGCCATCGTTTCTTCCAGTGCAAATACCTAGCCCCAGAGAGCTAACCCGCTGAGGCGAACATCAGGGCAAGAGACTCTACTTGCGCGGACAATGGTCCCATTGAACTGTGCCATCATCCAAATGAGAAGTGACATTATCCACCATGACCCAGACGGAGCTGATGAGAAGATGGAACAGGTCCAGAGGGTCTTTGGCTGTGTAGCGTGACCTACCGCCATATTCTTCTCTCAAAACAAATCAGCCAGAATCGTCATAGCCCTGCTGATATGAATCTAATAGCAGGAAATTTTGCTTTGTCGCCTCAAATTATGTATGTGGGAAATTTTTTGTGTAATTGATTTTCTGCTCAACTACTCTGATGGACCATGGTCACATAACATTTACATTTTCTTAGTTTTCTTAGTATTGTAACATACAAGTAAACACACGTGCTGAGCCTCATTTGGATTTGTGATTTTCTATGATTCCTTGCACTTTCTCCACTTAAAAGGTTCCATTGATTGTGCCTGTCTAATAAAATGACAAAAATACCTAAAATTCTTCAGATCCCTGAAATGAATTTTCAATATCAAAAATGTTTGATTAATTGAATGATACATCTGTTCAACAATGAGTCAAAGAAACAACCAATGAGTTGAAATGCCGTGTGTTCCTCACATTTTATGAGAGTTTCTTTTAATGATAATGGTTAAAAGAGCTAATACATTTTAGTATTTGCATTATAAAAAGACATTAATCTCATCAGTTTGACTTGTTAGATTATACTCACCATTTATTTATTTAATTAATTCATGCATTGATTGATTGATTGATTGATTTTCAGGGCAACACATCAATGGTGCTTGTTGTCTGATTGTCTAATAGTTCCCACAAGTGTTATTCTGCTTTTTGTTTTTTATTTTGTCATAGTTTTAGTCAATATTTCATTAATCTATATTCAACATTTTTATCTAATCACATTCATACATTCATAAATGTAATTAATTATCATACATTTTACATTACTTTCGAAATGCCATGCAATTTTAATCAATGAAACTAACATGCAACATCAATAGAATATGTGTTAAACTGTTAAAAAAGCCACATTTTCATTTAGAATTGTGTAAAACAAAAAATATCGACATAACATACAAAAACATCTGAGATAAAAGCATGTTAGTGCACTGATGTATTAGCTAGTGTTTAGAAGATACTATATTGCATTTTTACATGTGCCGCTGTTTAGGATATTGCATTACATGTTTTTACAGAAAAACTCATTGTGAGTAAAGCAGCTCTTTCAGCTTAAGCGAGTCAGTCTCTAAAATACCAGCATGATTCGAGCATTTGAATCAATTGCTTTTTATGAATAAAGTAGGAGATTTTCTTGCATTTTCTTTAAAACACATTGTTAATAATTCCCTCATGTTTGTGTCAACAGTATGTTTTTAATTAAAACTGTTTAATTTTCATAAATAATTGCATTTTGCATCTTGTCTTCATTATTGTTGACAAAATAAATAATTAAGAAGCCGTCATCACATAACTTTTTTTCATTTTTTTGTTTCATTAACAAGATTAACTCTCTTTCCCCCAAACTGTGCGGAAAACGTCGCCAGTGTCTGGAGGGGTGATAATTAGCGTCTCAAAAATATTTCTCTCATTTGCAGAAGAGGAGAAAGCTCCAAATACACCTCCATACAAAAACAATGACATGTGTCTGCCTTTGGCAAGAGGACAATGTCATCGGATAATGATCTTGTGAGAATCTCCTGGAACGGAGGAAATCTACCGGCGCTTAAGTTTGCTGTTGTGAACTTTTTTCACAGGTAATTAAAGCACAAGGACACAATAAAGGTTAGTTTGAGATCATAACTCAATTATGCAAGCCGTTTTCTACTCTTCTCATGAACCGGTGGCTTTTATTTGCAGCTTTTTCGGTCCTCGAGGCACATTGAAACTGGTGACAGAATATTGTTGGCAAATTGCAACGGCAAATCCACAGATAGAGCCGTAACTAATGATCTGCACGTTGCCAGCCTTCTGACAGCTGCCCTTGTCATATGGAGGATGTAATTAAAACAAACAGTGAATTGGCCCTGTGGTCAGCGCCATTGCTGTGACTGCAATAACTTCTGACAGGTACACTGTAAGGGGCCCACATGATTTCACGCCACGCCGAAGCATTTTCAGTTTGTTAAGGTGATTCTCTCATTTTTGAGCCCCCGAGCTCTTCATTCAAGAGTTAAGTTTGAAGAGTCGTTATCGATTTTCTGCACAACCACACTGGAATTGACTGCTACCCTTCAGAAATCTTCGGATCAATTCTCTTTAGTCATATATTCAGCAGAGCAGAAGCTTCTTTCGCTGTAATTTACCTTGGGTTTTGCGGTTGCTTACTTGCAGATGTGTTTAAGCTCCTTTTTTTCCTTTTCTCGTAGTCTAGGAGACTGTAGCTGCGTCATGACTACGGCAAACCCTAAATAAGTTTGAACAGCTGAGATCAGGGAAATTCGCAAGTGCTCTCAGGTGTTGTGAAAGCAGGCCACGGTGATGCACATCACCGCAGTGCCTGAATTACATGTTCACACACACACACACACACACCCTCTTGAGGACGTTACTCATGTTTCGTGTGAATTAATCATCATAATTAGCAGACCTTGTAGTATGCAACTTTCAAAATAGAAATGGCCTCACAGTGATGTAGCACTTTCTATTAAAACCGAAGGGGTACGCGCTTGTGTGTTTGTGTTCTGTCCTCTCTGCCGTACCTCATCGAGTCGGGACACCGTGCGTTGACCTTGCATCCCGTTTGTGCTTATTTAGCTGTAAATTGGCACAAATAGTATTTTCCTGTTCTCACACCCTGCTGCGGTTTATTTGTATCACATGTTAACCCCCAATCCTGCAGTGCTGAAACTAACCCGCGATGCAGCTTGCTTAATGTGATTTACTCAAGTAGGACATGCTCCTGGAAACACATCCTCGTTGGACCTCAGACAGCAATCCTATCAGGCAGTTTGAATAAGGGTTGAGGGTTCAACAGAAAAAATGTAATTTAAGGGTAGACCCTATGATTGCTTGGTAAGAATGTTGTTGTTTTCCAGGACTAAACAAGGATGTTCACATGTCCTACTTTGGTATTTCACAAGTGCATTCAAGCTGATTTACACGGAAGGTCTTAAACAAAGCTTGAGACTTTTAATTCTATCCAACATAAGCCCATTGGAAAAATGTGCGTCTATCTATCCATCCATCCATCTATCTATCTATCTATAAACTCTAAAGCATACTGATACTCAGGTTCCTTGACATTGTCGCTTGAACTATGCAGAGCAGCTTTAAATCTGATTTGATTCTTATGAATCAAATTCTTATTGTTATGACATCAAAACATTTTTACCATAATGCATGAATTCTAAACGAATGCACTTCGATTTTGGATCACATTATTAACTTCATATGGCTTTTCTGATAAAGTAAACTTGCTCAGTATCTCACCTGGCTCAGCATTGCACTTGCGATGGGAAACTCTCGGGTTTTAGTCCTGTAAAACACGAGTCAAGATAAAAGAACTCAAAGACTGTCTTTATCTTTGTTGTTTGCTTTCAAGTCAAGCCACCTTTACTTATATAGCGCTTTTTACATAGCACAACATTTTACAATAGTTATTAGTCTAGTTACGTTTTTTTAGTCTAGTTTTGCTAACACTATCTGTTGGGTTTAGTGTAGGGCACTGGTTCCCAGTACTGCACATTTAGTGTTTACATGACACTGTTTTCAACTAAAATCGTAAAACCGTTTATGCGTTTGACCGTTATTTACACGAAAATGCCATTTTGGCAGCTTGAAAATACAACTTTCCAATGAACCTGTGTTGCTTTTGATCATAAGCAACTAGTAGTCCCCTGGAGTAATGTAATGTAATGTAATGTTAAGTGATCTCAAGGTTTCTGTTTATACACTGTATAAAAAAAATTATAATTTTGTAAAATATACAGAGCAACTGTAAACACATTTGCAGAACAAACTAAATTTTACAGTATAAAGCTGTAATACAAACAAGAAAATTTTAATGTAAACTAGTAATTTCAACAATGCATACTGCAGCTAAAGTCTGTTTTGTACAATGATCATAATAACGCAGGTGGTAAAAGAGAAATGGATAATCGGTTCATCACAAGCAGCATTTCCACAAGTTAAAGAACATATTAATAAGGTGCAAAGAGACATGGACGCGAACACAAAACACCATTATGGTGACCCACCACACTTAGTTCACACTTGTTATGTTTGGTTCGATTAAAACGAACCCTGGTGCGATTGAACATGTGTGAACGCTGCCATCCGAACTAAACCAGCGGACCGAGACCGCTAAAAAGACGGGTCTCGATCCGCTTCCAAACGAACTCTGGTGTGGTTCGATTGATATATGAACGCAACACGGACCAAAGACGTGTGAACAAACCAAAAACAGGACGTGACGTCACAAGATGCGACGCTACAAGTCAGCTGATTTGACGATGCGGGAAGATCGGCGTATCCAAAATGAGTCGAGGGCAAACGTGGAGCAACGAGGAGGTGAAGTTTCTGTTTCTGCAAACAACGGAGGAAATCCTGGAGTTGTTCTGAATGTTTTGAACATTTTATGAGCTCTTCGTGAGTTCTCAGCTGGTAAAAATAAAGCATTTGTAAGCGAGCTCCGTCACGAAATATACGTCATAAAAGCCGACCAATCAGGTCGTGACCTGATCCCTGTGCCTTCGGTAACTTCAGGTTCGCTGTTAAAAATGCCAGTGTGAACGCTAAGCGGACCAGGACTATATGTTTTGTTTTTGTTTTTTGGTCCCAAGTGTGAACGCACCCTTAATGTAACAAACATTCATTAAACGGAAGATGTAACTTAAAACCTTAATGCACAAAACTGACAACAAAAACTATTAAGGACTTTCAAATGTGTGATTTTCAGTTTACAGTTTTTGAATGTTGCTTAGTTCTTATTTAATTCTAAAAATTTTAAATTAACAGAATTTTACTGTAAAACTACATAAAATATTTGGTTAGAGCTTTTACAGTTTTTCCCTACATATATTACAGGAACTTACCTTTAACCTATTAACATTTTGTTTCTCGTAGCATTTTTTACAGTTAAAATCACATTCATTTTTTACAGTGTAAATTGCACCTTGCAGGGTTTGAACCAACAACCTGTCAGTACACAGCCTAGATCTTAAACCACTATGGAAACCCCTTATACCTTACAAGGTTAAGCTAAAGCTTCGAAAGGTAAAGCAGATGTGCTGTATATAAGAAGCAGAAGTTTGAAGCTCATATTTTTGTTCAAGCTTTTACATTCTTTTTTTTTTTTTATTTACTTTTTAGTTTGTAATTTCAGTTGTAATGCTGTACAGTAATTGTGTTTTTTTTAGCATAGTTGAGCAATGCACCTTAAGGTACAATACAAGTTTTTTTTTCCATTGTCTAATTTTCACTCTTCACATTAGCAAAGTACACTATGACACTACTTACATATGCAGCAGCGAATGAGCTTGATGACTCACTCCAAAGATCACGTCACCTCAATACACTAAACCACCCATCACAGAAAACATTTTACATTGTTTAGTATGTTTTTAAAGCTGAGGACTCATGAAACGTCCTCATAGTTCATGTTTACCTTCTAATACCAGCGTAATACCCATGCCATTATACACATTTGTGTCATCATAAATGTGCGCACACGCACAAACCATTAGTACACAAGTGGAATTCCCTAAGAATTCATTAGCTTTTCCCCATTTTGCAGGTCGTTTATGAGTGCTAGGTTGTGGAAGATGACGCCTACTACACAATCCAGCATATTTACACAGCATCACTCCACCACTGCAATCCAGGCACCTGGATAAGCCAGAAGTGTGCATTCAACTGAATTTTGGATACATGCCCCGTTACAGCATCTTCATTATTCAGTGGAGTACTTCTGCCATGATTGTTAATCGACGTAAATGGTACACAAACGTCTCTTTTAAACAAAATGACACTGACTGCAACGGCGCAACATTAATTGGCCTACAGTTTTAATCTTATTGCGTATTCAGATTTTTCTGAAATGCCTACGGAGGGTTGTACTTCTTAGACGCGGGCCACCGAAAAAGTGGGCGGTCATTGTTGAGCTCTGTAACACACAGTTCAGAGTTCTGTTGTCCCTCGCGAGTGCTTGTCATATGCCGTTTGATATGCTATCAGAAGTGAAACACTTCGGTCCACTGAGTATACGTCAACACTGGTACACACTACCAAGCTGACACTGAGCAGGATGTTGTCTCTCTCTCACCTCATCCTCTCTAACCCTCCCTTCTCCAAATCCCCATAGCTAAGGGTCTTGAATAAGACAGGATTTCTCATTCTTGCAGACTGAATCATCTTTTAGATGGAGGAGCCTGGCGGAAAGGAGCAGAGATACAGCTCAGCAGGGTGATTCCTCACATAAGCCAAGGTGCTGACTGAATGCAATGATGCAATCGAAAGGACAGTGAATCCCATCATAAAATAATTGTTTTATACTTCTCTTTTCCTGCCTCAACAATGCGAACGTTAGCCGCGGCCTTGTGGAAGCCTGTGCCATTTTTTTTTCACATGTTTTATGGCGTAGCACATACACAAGTAATACCTCATCCATCCAATAGTCAATCGTACACAGAAAAATAATATGAACATTTGTATTTATAAAGTAACATAAATTGGCAAATCTGGTCTAAATAAACCTCTTTCTTGTTCTGGTATTAGGTCTCTGTAAAGTGTGTTTAAGAAGGCCAGGAGAAGTTGGGTGTTATGGGCCCAGTGTGTGGATAAGGCTGCTCACACCATTTTCTGAAATGTCAGCACACATTGTAATATTGCCCCCACTTTGGCCTGGTGTGCCAACTGTGGCTCGGTGTCCAATGAGATTGAGGCCACGAATCCGGCCTTTTCCCAGATTGAACCCAGCCTCATCCACGAAAACACGTTGTTTCAAGTGCATCTAACTCCATTACTCTCTATAAAGGAAAATAAACAAAATGCAAATAATGCGCTTATTCTAGACTAGACTAGTCTAGTAAATGTTTTCTCCTCTTACAGGTATCTAAAATGTCAGGAAATATATACAGGCATCCAGGGTTGGGGAGTAACGAAATACAAGAAACTTAGTTACGTATTTAAAATACAAAATGTGAGTCACTGTATTTCATTTTAAATGGGTGGTAATCAGATTACAGTTACATCTGAAAAGTGTTTTAGATTACCAAAGTGATTACTTTGAATTTTAATGTCATTTAAACAGCGATTGGTGATTCTCTGACTCTGACCGTCTGAAAAAGTGGAGTTAAGTTTCATGTTTTCCACTGTTTTCATGTTTTGTGATAGTTGTTTGTGAGTCATTTTATAATTCACTCGTCACTGCAACTTTTTCTCACAGTTTGTTTTTTCCCTCACAATTGTGAGTTTGGGTTTCACAATTCTGACTTCGTTTTCTCAGAATTGCGAGATTTAAACTCACAATTGCAAGTTATAAAGTCAGAATTGGGAGATAAAAACTTGCAATACTTACTTTTTTTCTTGCAATTGTGAATTTAGTATGCGAGTTAAATGTCATAATTCTGACTTTTCTCAATATTGTGATTTTATATCTCATAATTCGGACTTTTCTAAATATTGTGAGTTTATCATAATTTTGACTTTTCTCAATATTGTGAGTTTATATCTCATAATTCTGACTTTATAACTCACAATTGCAACTTTATATCACGCAATTCTGAGGGAAAAAGTCAGAATTGTGAGATAAAAACTTGAAATGACCTTTATATATATATATATATGTATATAACCTGTTCGTAATCACATTGTTATCTGTAGGGCGCAGCTGATACAGCAGGAACCAATAAGCTCGCGTGCTCAACATTCAAAATGCTTTGGTAGCATTTGCCTTAGCAGTGCAGCACATTTAAGAAACCCTCCACCTTCCCCAGCTCCACCTGTATAGTTCTGCTATGGGTAATTCATGTAGGCAATATTGTACAGCAGCAGCATGTCTTACTTCCTCACAGCGGTGTATGAATCAGCAGTAGCAAGTCCCATACTTGCTCTGCAGCAGCAATAACCAATAGCAATAAAAACAGCAGCAGCGTAGCAGATCTATTCCGCCAAGACCAAACATATCAACACTGTCATACTCATTACTATGCCAAACATTTCAAGAGTTGTCATGACAGAACTGAGAATCAACTCATCTGTTTAGATCAACAAGCTATGTGCATTTAGTAATTGTGCAAATTGTAGACATTTGTACTTACTCACATGCCAAAACACTTGCAATTTGCTTAAATCAATAAGAAATTTGAATTTCATGTGAACAAGAAACAAATTGTTCTGAGATCTGAACTTATTGTTATCTATCTATCTATCTATCTATCTATCTATCTATCTATCTATCTATCTATCTATCTATCTATCTATCTATCTATCTATCTATCTATCTATCTATCTATCTATCTATCTATCTATCTATCTATCTATCTATCTATCTATCTATCTATCTATCTATCTATCTATCTATCTATCTATCTATCTATCTATCAATCAATAGCATGTCCAAACATCTGGCTATACACAGTTTCTACATATCTATTGTCAGTGGTGACAATAATAAAACAAAAATGTTAGACAGACAAATTATAACAAGCTTCATTTCAGTCAACGATAGTATTGATTGTTTTGCAGGTCTCAGAGGAGTTGAACTGGTGTAACTGCATCTTCTTGGATCCCTCTTCAAATCTCCTCAAGCTCACAGATGACACAAGTCTAATTGGCTTCATAATCAGGAGCCATGAATCTGCCTACAGATGGGAGTTTTAATGGCTGGTGTTAGTGTGAAGCCACAGACGCCTGTTGCTTAATGCTTTCAAGACAACAGAGATGATTCTTGACTTCTGGAGCCGACTCAAACACCTGCTCTATTCTAATCAATATCTCCAACGTGATCTGATTAGCATTCATATAGTGGGGTTCTAGCACACATTAGGATAGTCACTAAAACACACAATATCAATGATTGGACTTCAAGTGCACTTTTCCCATTTCATATATCAACTTCAGAGACATGCATACATTTATGAATTAAGGATTTATGGATGTTACATTTATTAGATGGAAAAGGGCTTTACATTTCCGATGCTGTCAGTCAGCGTGTTGGAAATGTATGTTTCAGTGTCTATTTACATACAAACCTCAGCTAATCAACAGTTTCAAAGCTTCTTTCAGTACTTTGATAGTCTAGGTCTTCATGGGAAGCTTTCAGTTTGTGCTCAGCTTTTCTGTATTAGGTCAGTTACTGCACAAGAACATTTTTAGCTTTTAATGTATCACCTGCAAAGAGAGCCATTAGAGTCATTAGCCTGCTTTTCCTTCATGGCCACCATGAGCCAAGGTCCAATATGTGAGCAATCAGTATTACTGGCTGTCCCTCAAATCTGATTCTTTGAAACATGACTTTCACATAATTCAGATTCATCAAACCACACAGCTCAACTGAGCAACAGCCTTGCCAAATGGACACAACAGAACTGCTCCTCAAGGTCAATGTCCCACAGGCCTAAGGACTTCACATGTTTTACAGATATAAACTACCATCGAATGTAAGATTTAAAATAATAATACTTTGATTCACCAAAAACACATAATATTTAACAAAATTGACAGTCGGGCTTGTAACCTGAAGGTTGCTGGTTCGATTCCCATGCCGGCAGGAATTGAAGGTGGGGATTGTGAATGAACAGCTCTCGCTCCACCTTCGATACCATGACAAAGGTGACCTTGAGCAAGGCATGAAACCCCTGATTGCTCCCCTTGTAAGTTGCTTTGGATAAAAGCGTCTGACAAATGAATAAATGTAAATGTTCTATTCATCAAATAATCCTGAAAGAATTGGCATCACGGTTTCCACAAAAAAATATGAGGCAGTACAACTGTTTTCAACGTTGATAATTACAAGTAATGATTCTTAGTAGTAATTCAGCAAATTAGAATGATTTCTGAAGGATCATGTGACACTGACTTATACTGGAAAATTAGCTTTACCATCACAGGAAAAAAAGTTTGTGTTTACATAATATATTTTTGTGTACTGTGTATATTTATTATATAAATTCACACACGTACATATATATGTATGTATAAAAAATATTTGCATGTGTTTTTCCCCTTCCTGATTTCTTTTTTTTTTTTTTTGCATGTTTGCCACACTTAAATGTTTCAGATCATCAAACAAATTAAAATAGAAGTCAAAGATAACACACAAAATGCAGTTTTTAAATGAAGGTTGTTATTATTAAGAGAAAACAAAATCCAAACTTACATGGCCCTGTGTGAAAAGTGATTGCCCCCTAAACCTAATAACTGGTTGGGTCACCCTTTGCATCAACAACTGCAATCAAGAGTTTTCGATAACTTGAAATGTGTCTTTTACAGCGCTGTGGAGGAATTTTGGCCCACTCATCTTTTCAGAATTGTTGTAATTCAGCCACAGGGTTTTCGAGCATGAACTGCCTTTTTAAGGTCATGCCAAAGCATCTCTATAGGATTCAGGTCAGGACTTTGACTTGGCCACTCCAAAGTCTTCATTTTGTTTTTCTTCAGCCATTCGGAGGTGGACTTGCTGGTGTGTTTTGGATCATTGTCCTGCTGCAGAACCCACATTCGCTTTAGCTTGAGGTCACAAACAGATGGTCAGACATTCTCCTTCAGGATTTTTTGGTAGACAGCAGAATTCATGGTTCCATTTATCATAGCAAATCTTCCAGGTCCTGATGCAGCAAAACATCCCCAGACCATCACTCTACCATCACCATATTTTACTGTTGGTATGATGTTCTTTTTCTGAAATGCGGTGTCACTTTTACGCCAGATGTAATGGGAAACAAACCTTCCAAAAAAGTTAAACTTTTGTCTCATTAGTCCACACAGTATTTTCCTCTATTTTCTTTTGTGACCTCTTGGATGAGTCAAGCCTGAGTGTGGCAAGAGAAATTGAACTCAGGTGTGATAAACCACAGTTAAGTTATGTTTTAACAGGTGTTTTAAACTGTTTTAAACACTTTTTCACCAAGTGCCATGCAGGTTTGGATTTTGTTTTCCCTTAATAATAGCAACCTTAATTTAAAAGCTGCATTTTGTGCATCTTTGACTAATATTTAAATTTGATTGATGATCTGAAACATTAAAATGTGACAAACATGGAAAAAAGAGGACAAACATATATATTTTCTTATATATATATATATATATATATATATATATATATATATACACACACACACACACACACACACATATATAATATGCAAATATGATTATTTTATTGATAAATTATTTTTGTTAAATAGGTAATATATAATATAATATTATAATATATAATATATACATAATAAATATACACAGAGCACAAGCATATTATACATAATCATAAGCATATATATATATATATATATATATATATATATATATATATAAAATGCACTAGCATATACTTCACCCCCCCCCACCCAAAAAAAATAAAATGTTCACATGTGAATTATTTTTCGGAAACACACACACACACACACACACACTAATAATAATAATAATAATAAAGAAATTCCAAACTAATTACATAACTGAAAAAAAGATTAATTTCACATGCACATATTCAAGTTACTATGGTTTATTATTATTATTATTATTATTATTATTATTATTATTATTATTACAAAACAGAGCACCTTGATTTTTTTTTTTTTTTTTGGACCAAAAGAAAGAAAAACAGGTTTGGAACAACATTACCTTAATTTCATAATGTCATAATTTTACATTAGTCAACATGTCGGTGTCCATGTAACCGGGCATTTACGCATGAGAGGTTTCAGTGGATGTGAGCATTATGAACTGCAATGCAGCACTTGTGAGTGTGTTGTCTCTCACACACACTCACACATATTCACTCTCTGCACTCTGAGCTCTCCTTCTATTACTATGCTTTAGCACTTGTCACTATGAGGGATTGCTGGGGGTTTTGGCAAAGTCCTTGATTATGCATGAAGAGTGTAACTAAAATAGACACTGGTAGACCTTACTATTTTGAGTGGGTGTTATGACACTAATCATAAGTTTTTTTGACAGTTCATCTCTTGATTACATGTCTACACTACACTGAGCGAAAACATAGGTGATTTTTTTTTCTTCCTCAAATCCCAAAACTATGTAACTTTTGGCCCTCTAGCGGTTTATTTGACTTTTTTTTTAATAAGGGTGATTCCCCAGAGGTTGGAGATTTAGGGCTAGATTTATTAACAGGTTGCACCAGCGCAAACGCTCTTTTTGTTGTAAAAAAACAAAAAAAAACAAAAAAAAACCTTCTGCCAGTATTTACTAAAGACACGCAGTGAAAATTATCGCTGAAAAGGCACGGACAAGGTTGTTTTTGCGGCTGAACTTATTGCACATGCATTTGTAGGAGTTTCCTTTCAGATGCAAAATTTATGGGAGGAGAGTGTTTAAATGAATCAACCAAGGTGATTTACTAAGATTTGCGCTAGTCAATTTATTGGTATTTGTGTCATTATTTACAGAGATCAAAAAAATATTTTTTAAACCAGACACTAATTTGCGCTTCTCTTAGGTTTAAAAAAAGGTAACATAGTGGACCTTTAACAAGTATAGTCAACTATAAGTAAGTCATTTCTGGGTAACACAACTTTCTTTCCGTACTGTTTCAAATAAGTAAAGGGAGACTTAGGCTTTTGAAAGCAGTGACATGAGAAAAGTAGTTCAAATCACAAGATGAAAACTGGAAAAATTGTAAAAGCATTTATAAGAAGGAAAACATAAATATATATACAATATTTTATACTATATATATATATATATATATATATATATATATATATATATATATATATATATATATATAAAATTTATATAACCTAATGCAGTAAGTTTTCTGCTTTATATCTGCATGATTGTTTTTTTTAGTTTTTTTTTTTTATAAATTTCATCATATATATATATACATACACACACACACAATACATATATATATAGGTCCTTAATCTAAAGATCCTAAGGGGTTGTTTACACTAATTTTCAACTAAAGTCAAAAAATATTTTGGGGCCTGAAAAAGCAGACATTTGAAAATGGATTTCAAAGCACAAGTTTTTGAAAACGATACCGTTAACGTCTCAGTACAAATTATAAAAACGTGAATTTGTGAAAACAGTGACATATGAGTATTACCTGTTCAGTCTCTAGGTGTGTAGTGTTTCTATACAAAGTGACATACAACTACTGCCCATTTTGGCGGATCCATGCTAACAGGGATCATTTGGACAATGTTGTCATCTATACACTATAAAACGCAAAGGAAAAAGTAGGACTGCAACTAACGATTATTTTAATAATCGAATAGTTGGTTGTTTATTTTCTTTCCAATTAATCAATTAATCGGATAAAAATCTGATTGATTTTCTTCTTTTTTTTATTTTATTGACAAAAAACACACTATTGCACATCCTGCCCATTGTCCTTAAAACAAATGTGCCAATTGAACTCTATGAAAACATGCAGTGCTTAATTTCTAAGACCACCTGTCACAGAAAACACAACACAAATATTTTAGGGATCTGACAAAAAGTCATTATTCACACATAATGTCCAAAACACTTTATATTTTGTTTGGCCTTCTTTGGCTTTGATGACGGCTTGCATTCTTGCTGGCATTGATTTATATGTTCTTTTCCACAGTCTCTGTTGTTTTTTACTGTAATTGCGCATCTGAAAAAAGTGCTTTACTATTTTTTCTCTTTTTCAATTCAATTCAAAAACAGAAAATTCATGACGACAATATTTCTATTTTAGCGTTAGAAATACTACAGTGACTAAACTGCTCACACATACTGGTGGATTAACCATTACAGAAACATAAAAATGATTTTGGTAATCATTAAAAAGTAGCATTAGTTTAGGGCAGCTGTGGCACAAACCTTAAGCGGTGGTGGTAAAATAAATTTAAGCACTGTATATAGTGAATATAGTTTAAATCTCTACTCTTACTCTTTTAATCTCTATTAAAAAAATAATTACAACCTCAAGAGAAATGTTCAGCGGGAACTCACACATAACCTCTTACTGTAATTTCTTTATCTTGTGTAAACAATAGAAACGTCTTATATTTATTCAATCACATGCGGTTATTCCTTCAGTTACTACCATTAAATACTTGAACGACATGCTGACTTTTAAACCTAAATTGAACTTTCAACAACAGATATTTCAGCAAAATGAATATTTTTGCACTGAATATGAATTGTCTCCCTCTCTGCTGGCGCTCATTCAGTTACGTAAAGTTTAACGCATGACTTTTAAACATTTACTGATAAGGATATAGCCGTAGAATGAAGGTTTTGCGCCTGACAGATGGAGCCACGTTGAACACGGCGCTAATGCATTAGCTTGAAGCTTCAAATAAAGAGTTCTCGTGTTTTGGGCAGTTTGTTTTACGCACCTTTACCGCAGCAGCTCGCTCTGTTTCCTTCATTTTAAACGCATTTTGTTCATAGAAATGCGTTATGCATTGCTGTAATTTGATAAGACTGGCGGAAGTTTTGCGTGCACGATGGGCAGACCCGACTAATCGATAATGACAATAGTTATCGATGATTTTCATTATCGATTAGTTGTTGCAGCCCTACTTTCCAGTATTTTTGTACATCACTGTTGTATAAACATACCATAAGAACCGTTCACAGTAAAGTTCTCTGGGGAACCAAAAAATGGTTCACTGTGAAAACTCGCTTATTTTTAAATACATTTTAATGGGACCTATCATTTTATATTCCACAGTTGCTTGAAATCAACTAGAACAAAACTGAAAATTATTTTTTGTATCATACATCTGTTAGGTGCAGACATTAACTCCATAAAGAAGCATTTCAAAAAGTATTAGATGAGCTCACGGAACCTGAACATGTCTGCAGTGCAAAGTGACGAACAGCTGTTCAGGGAAGTTGTGATTTAATGCTCTGAGGAAAAAATAAAAATAAAATTAAAAGTGCTTGTTCCCCTGGGGCCCTGTTGTACCCTATATGCGGTAACTGTGGTGTAAGAAGAATAATCTTGCCCAGACGGTTGAATTTTAACATCAGCATCTGAATATCACCTCGGGCGTGGATTGTCAATAATTCAATGGTCCGATGTCAATTATTCCTTAATTCATGGAATACAGACACTGCAAAATAAAAGTTACAACACTGTTATTTTACTCGTATTGGTCATTTCCATTATAAATGCTATCATGATTTTTTTTTTTTTTTTAAGAATAGACAGATGTTCTTCAACTTCCCACTGAGTTAAGAATAGATTCCTCCAATCCCACAGGGACATTAGTCAACCACTCACACACATCTTCTGCTTCTTCTCAGCATTATACAGCAAAAGGTGTTAAGGTGTTTTCTATTGATTCAAAACAATGCGGTTCTTTACTGTAGAGCAGAATAAACACATTCATCGCATTGTGTCAGCCTGTGCAAGAATGGAAAGATTTAGAGGAAAAATGGCAGTTGCTAAGTAACCATTTTACCGGGTAGAACAGCAGATGGTGGTGGTGTGTTCATGAGTGATTCTGCATGTGTGTGTGTGCGTTTGCGTGAGGCAGATAAAGAGAGAGAGAGGGAAACTAGAGCAGAGTCCCTGATGAGAGGACCAAGAGATCATCTCTGCATTCAGGAAATTACCCTCACCACATATTGTTCAAAAACATCACACAACCTCTGGCGTCTATTTGAAGTTCAACAGTATCTTAGATCAAGACATGCTGGTTTGGATCGCACTATAGATTTACCGGTTAATACTGAGGGACACTTGTAAATCGCTCAGTTGTTTTAGTAACTGTAAACACTGTCGCTGACATACAAACAGTTTGAGAGTCATTTTGAGGATAATGATCCATGCACAGACTCAAGCAATCAAAAAACACAGCGACAAAAAGAGTTAGGAGGCCTACTATAATACTACTGTATGGAGAAACTCATTTCACAGAGCTGATCTTCAGAACATTGTATTATAGCACGACCAATATTATTAAAGGTACACTATATAACTTTTTTTTGAAACAGAGTTCATTGTAAAGCATCATCTGTTGTGAAGGGTCATTTGTTGTTGTGCTGTGCCAGAATTATTTTCAAGGTAGTATTGATGTTTTCTGTTATGGTTATGTTTTGCTTTATAGGGGATAGAAAGTATGATTAGCTCAGTATAAAAAATATGAAAAGTCCTCATAATGATTGGTGCACCAATATGTGTCTATAAATGGCTATAATTTAGCTACAGTAATATCTTCAGCTAAACAATTTGAGATCCTTTCCATATAAACTGGTTGTATAAGCCTAGTATTGGATGTTTTGTGAGAAATAGGATAATCTTTTACTTTCTTGCTCTCTTTAGATATGAGAAAAAAACACACGTTCAGCCGTGTAGAGCCAAAGCACAACCAAAACAATGTTCTTCCACAAAATGCATTTTTTTTTAACCACTAGAGGGCCAAAAGTTACAGGCTGTGTTCAAAATTGCCCCTATAGAGCTCCGGAGGTTGACGTCACACAAACTAAACCCCGCCATTTTGGCAGGCCGTCAGGAGAGAGCTTGAGCGGCTATAGTGAATCGATGGTGGTTGAAGCAGAACAATAATTTAAAACCATTTTAAAACAATAATTGGTAAACCATCACCATTTCAACATGGTGGACAGCTGTTGTGCTCCAGGATGCCAGAACAGGCGGGGGGAAAGCAAACGGGAAATCATTTTCTCGTATTCCTAAGTATCCTGATAGACGACTGAAATGGTTCACTGCAATAAAACGTGCTAACCAACAAAACAAAACAAAACAACAGCTGCTTGTGTTTATATATATATATATATATATACTGTATATATATACACACATATTTGTCTTTTAATTGCAGTATTCCTATAAGTGTTGTATAAGGATTTTTATGTTTAATAGGGTTTAACATATTTAATATGTTAAAACCCTATGTGTAATAGTAACCCGAATGACATTTTAAAATGTGTAAAATAACTGGGTTGATATAGGCTATAGAAGAACTTTCAATATACACATTATAAAACACATTTTCAACACATTTTTCCATTAAAATTCCAAAAATAATTATTGATTATTTCAAGGGGAAACTAGTGACACCTCATTTGGATATTTTCATCTTTGGGAAACATTTGGGATTAAACGGATTAAGATTTCATGACATTTATGATGTCTGCTGTACTCACAGTGATATAGCTATACTGACTACGTTACCTGCAAACAAGGACAGCTAGGGTCGTCATGTTACCTAACAACACAGCCGTCCTCCATAGACAATGAAGCAGGTTTTAGTCAGAAGACTACAAAATTGGATATTCATCACAAAATTAGATTGCGTCCATTTGTACCCCTCCAGGCTTTTAAAAAGAAGGACGAGGACGAGGGAAAATGAAAAGGTAGATATAAGGATAGGAAGCTATCCGTTCCTTTATCAATTCACGTTCGAAGCACCCCGGGGACATTATAGGGATCTGTTTTGTTTAATCTAATACGTTTTGCTATGTGCATGTCTATGTTTTTAATTAAAGTGAACTCTCATTTCATATTCGCTCCCGGCTGTCCCTGCCTGCCAGCATGGTGGTGTAAACAGAATGATCATGTGACGTCTGTAGCTCTATACAGGGCGATTTCTGACACATTGTGTACTTTTAAGAATAAAGGTTCCGAAAGGGGGGTTTCATAGTGATGCAGTAGAAGAACTTTTCAGGCTCCTCAAAGAACATTTTCTTAAAAGAAATATTTTATTTTTTCTTAGTGTGGAGAATATTTTAACAATCTGAAGACCTTTTTCGGATTTTTTGATTAATGGAAAGGTTCCATAAATGCTAAAAGTTATTCATGGAACCATCAATGGCAATAAAGAACCTTAAATTTTCAGAAAAGCGACATGCCCGGAAAAAGCTGTTTCCGTAGAAGCAAAACGCTCAATACAATAAAGTTATACCCAAAGTCACTCATCACTTTGTGTGTTTGTTTATAAAATAGTTAATTTAATTTTGCTTTCAGCTACCAATCAGCATGCAAAACTTTCAGCTCCATTTAACACGCTTTAACTATTAAATCCATTCAGCAGAATTCCACAGATTTTTCCCCAAAAGCAGCGCAGAAAAGCAAAAAACGTCAGCAGATTCCAACTAGACCTAGGGCAAAAACGGCATTTAAACCGCACAGATCTTTGTATAAACAATTTATTTGACACCACAATTTTCTTTTCTTCAAGTACAGATCATCCCTAAAGAATCCCTCTAATGTTTTCAATCCTTGTCAAAAATGCTAAAGGATTCCCACTTGAATTTCTATCATAATCTGGAGCTAGTGGAGCCTACTGGGGATTTTCTAATAGGATTCCAGCAGAAAAACAAAGGAAAAACTACATCTTTTAGAACAACAGTTCCCAGTAGGTCTGCTGTGATTCCCAGTAGGATAAACGCCACTGCAGGACATCAAAAGTTCTAAGAACATCTTTCAAGAGTTGAAAACTATAGCTCGATGTGGAATTTCATTTAACAATCCAGTATTCCCAGTCATACAACACAAGAGGAGTTTTGATAAAGATTATGTAAGATCAAAAAAGACTATTGATTTCAGTTTATTCTGTAGAATCTTTGATTCTTAGAAAATTCTGCTTTGATCCCATTGTGATTATTTGGATATGACTAGGAAACAGACACTTTTCTCCAAAGGGTAGATATTAGCATTGAAATCCTACTGCGGAGCGATGTACACATTTTTTATTTTATTTTTTTTTCTGCTCAAACAGATGTGAAACATTAACACTGGACGGGGAGCCAGGTTGCTGTGGAGTCTGTCATTAATATTCATAGCTCACAGAATTTGTATTTGACTAACGAGGTGCCATGTGGCCAGAGGAACAATTACAAGTGATGAGAGCGGCCTGGTGGGATGGTTTACGTACAAAATGGTGCCCAAAGGTCTTGACACCTGTTTACTTTAGGCCATGGGACATGGATGGCCTTCTGGTCATAAAAAGAATGGTCGTTGTGTGACCGCTAAGGGGCATATTGCAACAAAACAAAACATGTCTGGGGTGACATGTCCTATTAATAAAAACATCTGCTCAAATAGAAGTGGTGGAGTGACTGCTGTAAATGCAGAATCATATGCATTTCACAAATGGGCAATTGGACATATGCTTTAAATAATAAAAGGGATACTTCATACAAAAATAAAATCATACTCACGGTTTTGCTGTTCAAAAACCATATCATTTTATATCTCGCATGGATCACAACAGATATTTAGCAGAATGTTCAAGCTGCTCTTTTCCATGCAATGGATGTAGACAGTGGCGAGTGACTGTCTAGTCAAGCCCTAAAAAAGGTACTATAATAAGTTGTATGAAATACTTTTATAAGTGTTCTGAAGCCAGAAAATAGCTCTGTGTGAGGAACAGACCAAAACTGATGATCGAGACAGAAAAGAAAATTATACGGATTTTGAGGGTCAGTACTAGGTGATGGTGGGATTTTTATTTTTGAGGGAACGGCTCGAAAACTAAACTTGCAGGGATAGTTCAACCAAAAGTGAAAACTACCCCATAATTTACTCACCCTCAAGCCATCCTACGTTTATATGACTTTCTTCTTTCACAATTAGAGTTATATTAAAAATATCCTGGCTTTTCTAAGCTTTATAATAGGACGGGTTGGAGGATGAGATTTTGAAGCCCAAAAAAGTGTATCCATCGATACTTCACACGGCTCCGGGTGGATAACAAAGGCTTTCTGAACCGAATCAATGCATTTGTGTAAGACAAATATCCATTATAAAGTAAAATACAAGCTTCCGTTCTGAAATCCATATGTATTCGACTTTATTCACCAAAACATATTCATTCTAGTTTGTTAACTGATTCATTAATTGCTCCATTCAGTGATCCTGTAATGTGCTGGTGTTCAGGAACAGGCACGAAGACAGAAATCTAATTTCAACAGGGATACGGGATACGGGATACGGGATACGGGATACGGGATACGGGATACGGGATACGGGATACGGGATACGGGATACGGGATACGGGATACGGGATACGGGATACGGGATACGGGATACGGGATACGGGATACGGGATACTCCAAACACGAAACATTAACAACGGACAAGGACTGAACTGACACAGAGGGAATATATACTGAGGAACACAAGAGGATAACGAGCAAGGCACAGGTGACGGACATAATGACTAACGAGACACAGCTGACTGAAATGAACTAATGATGGACAAGCACATGGGGAAACAAAACAAAGATCACATGACAGAACTAGACTCAAAACAAGGAACATGTTACAACTGACACGACAGGGGAAGAAAGAAACAGATAAACAAAAGACCAGATCATGACAGATCCATTCTGTAGGTTATACACCAATATGTGGTGACCAGTCATTCACTCAACAAATCAGTAAAAAAAAGGAAAAAAAAAAGTTATTCATGACTGAACCTGTTTTTTATGCTTTTTTTAATAAAAATGTCTACAGATCGACTACAGAGATTGTTTAAGAATCATTAACATATTCTCCACAGATGGCAGCAAACCTTTTTTTTCTTTTCTATCCAACCATAGAAACAACAACAAGTTAGATGTGTTGGGTCAACATATGTACAAGATAGGAACAAGATTCCTGTCCAAAAATTTAACCCTAACCATATCACTATCCCTAAACCTAATCTGAAATGTTATTTGTAAAATCAGAGGGAAATAATAGGCGAATAACACTGATGTAGAAGCACCTAACTGTGGTTGTAAGCCTAAACTTACACCTCGAATCTGATTGATTGATCAGAATGTTGTTCCAGGATCAACAAAGATGTTGATCAAGGTATTTGTAGCGCTTGGTGAAATCAGGTTCTGCCAAAAACAACAATGACCGCAATAAATGAATCATGTGTTTAAGTAACATTCTTTAACTGTGTTGGAAAACATTTATTGTATCACACTGTACACCAAAGCAGTGCATTTCCGACAGACTAATCACAGTTAACGTCATTTTAATTGTGTATGGCCATCAGTCATTTCAACACTCATAATTGGGCATTATGCTTTGTGCACACCTATTAAACATGCCTTACTGCTTCACTCTTGTTGAACAGCTTCCACTCCTCTCTCCTTGTTGTGACTGGCACTGTTTCCATGAAGAGCAATTAGTCTTTCTGTTACCGATTAGTGTTAACAGATTTATGTTGAGATGATTTACTTACATTTGACTGATTCAGTACTCTCAAACATAAAAAACATTGCCTTGCCATTTGCCATGGCCTCAGGTGACACCATAATCCTGATTTTTTTAGACTTTAAACCATCAAGCTTTTATTTGAGTAAAATTGAATAGATCTTTTAACATTTCTCTTTTGTTACAGCTGGTTATATAAGCGCTTCTCATTACAAGTTTGCGTGATGTTTGGTGCGTGTTATGTTCTCAAATGCACGTTACAAGTGACCCAAACTCAGAGCAGATGTAGAGATGAGGTCAGCATTTCCTTTGAACCGAGGCTCTTCAAGACACTGAAAACATAATTAAATAAACAAAACCGCCTAAGCGATTTGAAAAGCCTTTATTACGGTTGTATTTCGAATAACTATCCCGCTTAGTGATGTTCATTTCTCTGGCAATGAGAATGCACTTGTTGACATATAACAGAATGTATAATAGACTTGTTGTCTATGTTATATTAGCAATGGTTCATTACCAGTTTAAATTATCTTTAGTTGGCTAGTTTGTGTCATTGCACATACTGTACAGTACTTTAAAGGGGCCATATGTAGACACCAGTGGCTGTTAAGTGAAAAACTCATTGCTAGAGCTGGTAATGTGCAAGATATACCCTGATACACTCACGGCTACGTTAGTTTTCGCTCTTTGCTTAGGGGTAAAAAGAAGTTAAAAATACATTTGCTGCGATATACTGTTAATGAACATCCAGACGGCGTCCACGGGCGTTTAGATGAACATTATAAGCATTCATTTCATGCGCCATAAAATGGAAGAGAGGTTAACGGGAGCAGGAGTGAACGTCACATCCATTTGATTTTCCCAGCAAAATTTACCTTCACATAAAAATAAGTCTACAGACAACCTATAAGAAGTTGGAAAACGTCCCGTTTTTTCATTAAAAGTGTTCACACATTGGCATTAAAAAAGCAATTAATACATGAAATAGTCCCTTTAATGAACAAAGCTGATTTTAGTAGCTTCAAGAAGTCTGACATTAATATTCTGGCCTGGTTTCACAGACAGAGCTTAGATTAAGCCTGTAGTAGGCCTTAGTTAACAGGATCCAATTATGCAAAATTCACCTTTACATGGTGTTTGAGCATAAATGTGTGTTGACGTTGTGTGTACACAACCATCTCATAATGATAAAAATCCACCCACTCCTTTTTTTAATCCCCATAAATCCTCAAAAGTCGCATAGAACAAGGATTGTGCAGGGCCCACCCACGACTGCTGATAGACTGGTTTCTGCCCTGAGAGAGTTGTACACTGTCAGCCATTGTGTGTACGCCAGAGCAGCTGTACCAATACGATTGTCTCATAAGCAATCAAGGTGTTTTGTTGTTAAATTGATATCTTAAAAAAACAGATAATCAACTTTCATGATGAAGAGTAACTGCAATGTCCATAAGGCAGGAGCTGTTGAAGGAAGTGTTTTTCTGGAAAGGGGGCGGGGAGCAGCAACTCATTTGCATTTAAAGACATGCATGTTTTTGCATGCACTCAAAAATTAAAATATTTACAACATGGTATAATAAATGAAGTATTTTGAGCTGAAACTTCACAGACACATTCTGGGGGACACCTGAGACTTCCTGAAAAAAGAGGCATAATAAGCACCCTTTAAATTAATACATTTTAAGTAGCTTTTATAAAAGTGCCTTATAAAAAACATTCTGCTGTGCATCTTGAGATAAAACAATGGCACTGCCATATTTTAAGATATGCTCTCAGATAAGACATGCAGTTTGGCCTAGGCCTTGTCTGTGAAATCGGGAATATACTAGTTATATTAGCAGCCAATTGTAAAATAGTTTCTCAAATGTTCTGATCTGAATAAAGATGATCTTGCCAGCCTTAATATCTGCTTAATATGATATTCGGGCTACACCCAAGCCCTAAATAAAACTCACCGAGAGCTTCTTCTGGCTACATCTGTCTTCATTAGTTGCTTCAGAGTTTAATTACACATCAGTGCTTGTGTCAGCATACTGCAAAGCACTTGAAATTCTCATCATGTCATATACTTGATAATATTACTGCACATATTTTCGGTGTGAGTCATTAAAATCACCTTTGTCTATATGCTTGCACTCTATGCTTTCCATTTGTATGACACAGAAGCTTTTATATATGTTTTATATCAGTGCTCTGCTTTAAAAAGGTTGACATCTATTCAAACGCCTGCAACGTATCTACTGTAAAACATTAAACGCCTTACTGCATTGTAATCATATTTACAGTTCAAATTAAGCTTGGTTCAATGAATCATTTTAATATGTATCCATATTTCTGCATATTGAAATGACATGTTTGTTTATGGATAAAGAAATACTGTTTTAATTCGTTTGCACAATTGTCAGAATAAATTTCATGCTTCGCTTTGACTTTGGCACTAATCCACATGACTTCACTGGTAGTCTGTGAGCAATTTTTTTTCCTTCTTTTTTTAATAGAAGCATGGAAGTTGTCTCTTTATTTTGTTTTATTTAACTTTTGATTGCAACTGGCTCCCAAGCACTTGTTCAAAGATTTTAGAGCCTTTTGATAAATTCCTCATGTGTTGCAGTATGTAATTTCACATTAAGATGTACTTTATCCGCACATTATACCTAGAAGAATTTTGTTAGTCAAACATTTTAATGCATTACCAGTGTACATCATAAATTATTCATTCACCTCAGCCTGCTTCAAAAAATATATCTTTCCATTCCGCTGATGCGAAAGATCAAATTCATTTTTCTGATGTCAAATCAGCGCATCCACAAATATACTGATGTGGACTTACACAGTATCTCATCCTAACAGGTGACAGAGATCCAACCGTAAACTAATTGGATACGCAGTGGTCAATCACATCTGCTTCTATTCAGGCGTTCTGTGTAGCGTGCTAGAACGGGAAGTCTGCACTTGTTACTGCTGCTCAACCATGCAGTCCTCACATCCGATAAGCCTCGGAAGTGTGTGCTAGGTGAGAATGAACCTGAGAACACACACAGCGTGAGGTAAAGAGATTGCTCCTTCCATACACACGGATGCTGTGAGAAACTAATTTACTGCACAGAGGGGTGGGCAGATAAACACAACACTGGTTAAATTGGTGATGGATTGCGTGTTTTTACATCACTCCAAATCCTATTGTTTATTATGCTGTAGCATTTATGAAATGAGGAATTTCAAAATGAGTCTCGAAACAATGTGATGTAGATTTCAACTGACAACTCTATTAACAACCTCCCCCCTTCCCCAAACCTCTGGATCTGGGCATTACAGAAAAGCTGAGGTGCAACCACTGATCTCGCTCATAGAATTGTAAACTGCCAGCAGGCAGTGAAGCCACTCGAGTGTCCATGTTGTTGAATTGAGCTGCATGATGACACCACTGTTTTCTGAAGAACCGCTTCATAGCGGATTCGAATTTGTTTCAGAATTGACAAATTTACATACGTACATAGCTACATTTACATAGACACTTGATTCTGAACATATAGGATATACATGAACGCTAAATAAAATGATTGTGATGATTTCAACTTTTATTAGGGTGTGATGAGATCTCATGCCTCACCTCACAATATTCAAATGTGATGAGAGTTCTCGTCGAATGAAAACCTGTCTAGCGATATCGCCATGACGGAGCACGAGGATGAAATTAGCATATTGCTACGTTTACATTACATTATGGTGCCCACTGCAGCACCACCTCCACTGTCATTTTGCTTTGTTTTTAATGGAAATAAATGTTTTTTAATTCAGTTGGATAATGCTCTGCTCATCCAGCATGAGCTGCAGAATCACAGTTCACTGATCACGTGACGAGAGCAAGGGGAGATGACTGACAAGACCGTGGCGGAGGATTCGTTGTGCAACAGATTCCAATCGTTGGATAAATTATCTTGTAGAAAGTGTGCTCAGCGCTGCCGCTCCTTTTACACAGTATACACGTATTTGGAAATTCGAAAGCGAAAGTAAAACGCGAGCTCCCTGATACACGCAAATTAGGTCACATATGCATGTCTCCCAATATCAAACCTATCTTAGGGTGGCCTGTGTAGTTGTAACCACCTCTTAGCTCTGATCTCCATTTTGGTCTCTGTTTGGAATATTGAGAGAGTAATTTGATCACGGTTGCACTTAATAAGACTAAGAAAAAAAAAAACGTTATTTATTTTTGTTATTTATACTGTTTGTATTTCTATCTTCAATTTGTGGAAAGTAGTTCAATTAGGAGGTCACACACAGCCTCAATCAGAAGTTCTGGAAGCTCATAATTTATGTCCAGTAAGGTCTGAAGAGACTCATGTGAAATCGTACAGGAGAGAAGCTGGTCGGTTGAGTTTATGGCAAAACCTTTTACAGTGCTTGTATATTATTGTCTTTCAATGCATATGGAAATTCTTACTCAGAAATTAGAACTGAAATGGCATTCATTAGTTAACATTTCAAAATGCAGCTGTGGACTATTTTTCCAGTCTTGTAATTTGTCATTGAGGATTTCTTAAAAAATACTGGGCAAAAATCTCGTCTCGTTTTCTTCAGGCCAATCTTGTGTCTCCTCTCGTCAGCTAAGTGTCTCGTCACACCCCTAGCTTTGAAATGTCACAAGCTTCAAATCAGAATTGATCTTGACATGCACTCACTGAACAAATATACACAGATTCCCGCTGTTGGTGCTTTCTAATCATCCTGGCATTGTCACGTTTTAGTCCAAGGATGAAGATAAATGAAGTATTTCAAAATAAAGGCATGATTTATTAAATGAAGCAATCTCAGGTAATCCAACAAAAGGAAAGATAAACGAACAGTGTGTATTGCACACACAATACCGGACAGCGTCTGAAACTAAATAACAGGTGTGATAATTAATAAATGTCCATAGTAACAAATGACAGGTAACTAAAGAGAAACAAACTAAAAGTCCATGAAAATGAAACTAAACAGAATGTAACTGTGGCAACGATCACTTTTTTCTTTGTTTAAATAAGCAGGTCTAATCTAACAGTCTATCTATTTCAGATCCTGATCAGGAGACGACGAGCATATGAAGCTTTGTGCCCTTCTTCTTCTTCAAGCAGCAAAAACGACCCATTCTCATGCCCAAAACAAGGCATCTGGACGAGAGTCCAAAGCAAGGACTGCTGGGACAACATTCGCCGGCAGCATTTCACAGACGATGAAAGGAATGAGAATTGTAGAATGACACAATATTCATTTTGTACACTATATTCAACAACAGCATCATACGTAATTACACCATTTCTACTTTTTAGTTTCAGTGTTCAACCTGACTTTTTTCAGACAGAGCCAACTGCAAATGGATTATTAGGGTCCATGTAAATGCACATACTAAATTGAATCTCGCTGTATAACAACACTATTGTCTTCTGTAGAGCTTCTTATAGCTGAACTGAACTCATAATTGATGACAACTGAATCAACACTGAACTGACTTGAGCTCAATAATGACTCTATTGACTTTTATGAATCTGCTTCACAGCAGAATTTGAATTTATTGCATATTTGATGAGGATTGCATTCATCTTTGAATCTGCTTTGAGACAATCTGTATTGTATTAAGCACGATAAAGACTTGACTTGACTCTTCCCAACCGACAAAGGGCATCATATTGGCTGACAGCCAAAACTTTTCACCAACTGAAGAAATCACCCAATTTGCAGCGTATCAGTTTCAGGCACAACTTTTAAATAAGCAGGGGAAGTTCCCAATTTTAAACACATATAGGATGTGTATTCTAAGAATGTGCACACTGTTAAACTAAATAAGTTCAGAATACTCAAAACATTTGAGAAAACGTATTACCTCAAAACAATTAAGTAAACTATTTTTTTCTTAAGTTGGTGCAACTTAAAATTTCAGAGAGCTGCGGAAGTGGAACGAGGCCAGTGTGGCGCACAGGTGTTTCTCATTAACAGTCACGTCACCGGCGTCCCTTCATCCGCACAGTTCTCAGCCTCACCCAACTCATCATAATCTTAATTACATACAGTTCATTTACATAAACATCACATTCAGATTTCGGTTAAATGTTAAAATAGCATGTGTTATATGCTATTTAAATGCCAAAGAGATATACTACCATATATATAATGAAACGACATAGAGTATATGTGGTCTTGAGAGTTTTGCAGCCCATCCTCAACCTAACAAAAGCCTCTACTGTTCACCACAATGGCGACCCAACAAAACTAATCTAACAGAAGCCCCATAAATCCCAACATAACACAACATTAAACACTAACTATGTCTCCCTGTTAATCTTGTGCAAAAACACACATAATAACACTTAATTTTAACATTTATTTTCCTTATACAGCCTGACACAAAGAATTCTGGGAATTAGGATTGTGCTGCAACTCAATAATATTAATTCCAGCTTACTACAATAGCATTGAGTATATGCAACTTTTTTCTATTAAGTACAATGAACTTTCATTATTATTTGAGAGAAACAAACTCATTTCATTTAATTGATTTCACTGCTCGGTTAGACAATGCGAGGAGATTTCAGATATAAATTCGATGACTCTTTAGGTTACATTTTCTCCATAAATTCAGATGATTTGCCATTGATTCAGTAGAACGTGTGGGAATAGCAACATGGCAGCAGACACTCCACATCAACTTCAACTCCAGAGCTAAATACAATAGAGTCAGATGCACACAGAAAATCAAGTCAAAAAAAAAAAAAAGCTTGGTAGAAATTGAACAATCAATCAATCAATAAATCAATCAATAAATCAATAAATCAATCAATAAATCAATCAATAAATAAATATTTAAATATATATATATATATATATATATTATTTAAATAATAATTTAATAATTTATTAAATTAATTAATGTATTTTTTTTAAGAAATGTCACACAATAAAGATTTTATCAACTATTTTTTAATTCTCTTGTCCAGCACTTGAAAATAAATAAATAAATTTGTTTTTGTACAGAAAATATAAATATGTCTACAAATGAGATGCTTTTCTATGCAGTTATACTTGTTCTAATAAAAAGAGCTAGTTCGGCAGGACACCTGTGTACTCTATTTTACAGTAGACGTTCATTGTCATAAAATGCAATAATTATTCAGGCTTTTTTTTTTCTATTATCCATCACTTGGAAATAGACTATTTAGATTTTGTTATTAAGATGCCACTGCCAAAGAATTAAGTGACAAGACAGAGAGCGAGAGCGAGACAAAATCTTCCATATCAAAACAAATTACTTCATGGCTGTCTCTAACGTTTTCCCGAGTCCTCATTACGGCGCATATAGGGGCTGAGCAAAAAAAAAAAAAAAGCTCTCAGTGAACAAAAGGTGTAACATAACGTGCGGCATTCATCAACACATAATCAGAATGACAGAGTTGTCATCTTCTGAGGCGTGCAGTATGAAGAAAATAATATTTTACACATCAGCCTTGCACCTCCGTTGAGACGGCACGGAGCGCTTAAAGAACTGGAGTAATCGCTGGCCCCTGGGGCCCACCTGAATGGGCCCTTTCCAGGAAGATTAAATATGGGTTACGGGATGCTGTCAGATGGGCAGCGCAGAATTCACAATACTAAGAGAGACAGTAATAATGACAACCAGCTATATTTTGTCACGACATCCAATGTACAGTTGCTTTAGGCAGCTCATTCAGCTCCATTCAGCTCCATTCAGCCAGACAAGAAACTACCGCGCACAAAACCGGCAGTTATTCGTATTGTCCTCTGCCATTATGGGCTTGAATTGAAATTCGCAGCGCACCACCAGCGAATCAACCAAAGCTGTACATGACGCATACAAACGCATGTTAATTTAAAACAAGCGTTAACATTTCACAGGAAAATGATGAATGTAATGAGGATTCTTGTGCTGGTCCTAGTGATCTGATCTTATCATTCAATGCTGGAGTGTTTTTATTGATAGGGCCCAAGAGCACTTAGTGTTTTTAGCAACTCTGCATCTGAAATCAACAGAAAACCATCAAGCTTTGCAAATCATGTCAATTTCATTGAACCAAGTTGGCTCGCTAATCTCTTTCCCATTACCTCACAATGCGATTTTTGATTTCTTTTGCCGTGTTTAAAAATAACAACTCGTGTCCCGGACACATACTGAGATCCAAAGACCGCCTGCTTTAAAGAGAATTACCCATCCAAGTAAAATTGCTTGGAAACAGGACAGGGAAACTATGCTCGGACCATCATGTAAACCAATTATTTTTAACATAACAATAAAGACTTCAGGGCTGAACCACAATCAAAAGATGCTTTGTATAGGAAAATAACTTTTAATGAAGACATTCAAAAGGAAAAAAAGGAAAAAGAACACATCTAAAGAACACTGTGGGCTGTATGGAAAACATGCACAAAGCATTCGTGGCTTTATTTATCAGTACTTGAACACCAAAGTGTTCAATTCTCGTGAGTTTTTGAATCATTTAAACAATTGCTTGATTAACAGTTCAAATGTTCAAACGAAGCACATCTAAAAGTCTTCACATGACATGTTTATCACAAGCAGGGTAATGGTGTGGTGTATTTTACATGTCTACTGTTAGCGCTCAGGGTTGGGGAGTAACGAAATACAAGTAACTTAGTTACGTATTTAAAATACAAAATTTGAGTCACTGTATTTCATTACAGTTACATTTTAAATGGGTGGTAATCAGATTACAGTTACATCTGAAAAGTGTTTTAGATTACCAAAGTGATTACTTTGAGTTTTAATGTCATTTAAACAGCGATTGGCGATTCTCTGACTCTGACCGTCTGAAAAAGAGGAGTTAAGTTTCATGTTTTCCACTGTTTTCATGTTTTGTGAGTCATTTTATAATTCACTCGTCACTGCAACTTTTTCTCACAATTTGTTTTTTCCCTCACAATTCTGACTTCTTTTTCTCAGAATTGCGAGATTTAAACTTGCAATACTGACTTTTTTTCTTGCAATTGTGAATTTAGTATGAGTTTATATCTCATATTTTTGACTTTTCTCAATATTGTCAGTTTATATCTCATAATTCTGACTTTTCTCAATATTGTGAGTTTATATCTCATAATTCTGACTTTTCTCAATATTGTGAGTTTATATCTCATAATTCTGACTTTTCTCAATATTGCGAGTTTATATCTCATAATTCTGACTTTTCTCAATATTGTCAGTTTATATCTCATAATTCTGACTTTTCTCAATATTGTGAGTTTATATCTCATAATTCTGACTTTTCTCAATATTGTGAGTTTATATCTCATAATTCTGACTTTTCTCAATATTGCGATTTTATATCTCATAATTCTGACTTTATAACTCACAATTGCAACTTTATATCACGCATTTCTAAGGGAAAAAGTCAGAATTGTGAGATAAAAACTTGCAATGACCTTTTTTGTGTTTGTTCCACACTTATTAGTATTCCAAAGTATTCTAAAGTATTTAGATTAAGTTACTAAACTTGAGTAATGTAACAAAATATGTTACAAGTTACTTTTTAAAGCATGTATTTTGTAATCTGTAGTGAAATACATTTTTAAAGTAACATACCCAGCCCTGTTGGAGGTTTTATAGTGTTTTGGTTGAAAAACCTGTTGCACACAATGTACTACATGCCTTTGGTCATCTGGGGACGTATTCACAAAACATCTTAAGGCTAAAAGTTGCTCCTAAGTTGCCGATTTAGGAGAAACTCTTAAAAATAATGTCCGTCAGTCCTAATTTTTGGACTCCTACATTTTTGAGAGTCTTTCACGAAGCATTTTAGCTCTAAAACTAAATGAGCTCCATATTGTCATGCTATAGGAGCCATAAAAAGGTTAATTTATCAAATATGATATTTAAAAAAGCAAACTTTACATTCAAATTTTGTCTAAATGCTCAAAATACTTCATTTAAAAAAAAAAAGAAAAAAAGAAATCTGACTTTTATTTCATATGTCAGGCTTTATAGGGTTAACAAAGATTGTCATCGCTGAAAAATGACAGGATGCTTTTGTAGGCTGTTTCAATTGACCTTTAAAATATCACGTTATTGTTTTGCAAGAGTGAGAGAACCGTGCCAAAAGATTGAGTGCGAACGTGAGCTGTCCAAAGGATTCAGACGGTTTTTTTCACCCGATCTGACTGAATATCTGGAAATAACCAAGTTAGCTAAACTCTCCAGGACCAATGTTGCCTACGCCTGCTATAGAGATTTCTAGAATCGGCGTCACTCTTACATGTGCATTATGATCACGGAAAAAAAAAAAAAAACAGTGGTAACTGTGCTAAGTAAATGACAAACGACAAGATGCACAGAATAAGGAAAATAAATGTCTTGCTGTGCCTTGAAATGTCAAAATCGTAATACAAAAATAGATGGGCTTCATTTTTAATAGAATACCTGTAACGATGAGCGAGTGAGCGGGTATTTGATCCAAATGCAGCTTTATTCAAGACATAGTCAGACAGGCAATGGTCAACTCAACAGTAAACAACAGTAACAAGGGAAAGGCAAACTCGTAGTAGATATTCCAGGCCTAAGTCAATAGGCAGGCAGATAAACAACAAGACGAAGAACCAGGCAGGATCGGATAACAGGCAAAAAACAAGACGGGGATAATGCTCAGCAATGTTACAGGAAACAATACTTCGCAAAGTGGGTGAGTGTGAGTGGTGCTTTATAGTGGCGAGATAGGAATCAGGTGTGAAGGTAACGAGTACAGCTGGCAGGGTGATTAGTGACTGGGTGAGGGGCTTATGGGAAATGTAGTGTGGTGTATGGAGTGGGCGACCTCTGGTGGCAGGTGGAAGGGACATGACAGAGCGGATTCATTACAATACCATTGTGGAAGATTCCCTTTGAAACTAAACACAGACGTTAAGGTTGCAAGCTTATGGTTCCAACCAATACCATATTCAGTGTCTTGGATATTAAAGTGCAAAAGTATATGCATCAAGAAATGTGTATACCTTGAGCTTTTCTTTTGTATGGACAACCCCCCACCCCACCCCCTTCCACACCCCCTTCCACACCCCCTTCCACACCCCCTTCCACACCCCGCTCTACACCCCCCACCAGAATGACAGATCAAAGAACTGTCATAATTGTACAATACAATTCCTGCGTCATCTGAATAGAGCGTTTCAAAATGCAATTCTGTGAGTGTCTGCTTGAGCACTTATTTGCATAGAGCATAAAAAGAGCTAGGTGGACACTAATGCATCTCTCTGTTATTGTTACTGGCCCTTAGTGCTGCATTTAATACTATGGATCATGTAAAGATCACCCATTTGGCCCAATGATGGAATCCAATGGCGTGGGCGAATGCATAATGCATGTAGGTCTTTTGACTGTAAAGTTCACTTAATTTAGTATAATTCAGATTCAATTTGATTCTTGTTCCATGCTTAATCTGACTCAAATTACATTCAGATTGAGGTTGTTATTCATTTTAGTTTTGGTATTTATATGGATGTTTGGCTATTCTATCATTCCCTTACTGTTTCATTCACATTCATTAGAGACCAGATGTCATGATATCAATCCACAATCTGACTTGTGATGCAGCCTGGAATCACAATCACATCAGTTTGTTTGGCCAGAGGAGAACTGGTTTCTCCAAAGTTTGTTTGTTTTTTTCTCCCGTCGACAATATTCAGCAATATTTTTGATTTGATTGCACCGACAGTACTGGATGAGAGCAGAATGATGAGTTTCCCAGAGTTGCTTTATCGCTGATTTGAGCTCATTTCATAATTAACTTTACATCGTTATTGAACTGAACTGAATCAACACTGAACTGACTTCAGCTGAACACTATTCTCCTTTTAGAGCTGCTTTACAGCAGAATTACATGTCTGTTCGTATCATTGTTCATTAGTTTCCTGTTTGTCACTGCTTTTCTGACCATTGGTGACAATTGTTCTGTGATCAACAAAGGCTTACGATGGTTTTGGGAAATGCAACCCTGCATTATATAAAGAACTAATGTGACTCGACTTGAAGTCTTGTGGAACACCGAAACTGCGCGATTTTAATTGTGACTAACTTCACTCCTGGAAGCTTGCATTCATCTCAGTTTTTGAGTCAACACCCTCATGTCAATATCCAACCAACAGCCTTTCTCTGCCCTAATCTTTCACATTTATTAAAACAAATGTGAAATGTATGGAAGATTGTTTCCGCCACTAAATAATAATAAATAATTGTGACTTTTTCCTCACAGTTCTGACTTTTTTTCTTGCAATTGCCAGTTTGTATCTCACAATTCATAATTGTGAAATGTAAACTTGCAATTGCGAGCTATAAGAGTGATATAAAGTCAGAATTGTATAATTATAAAATCACAAGATTATATCTTGCAATTGGGAGTTGATATCTCGCAGTTCTGAGAAAAAAAGACAGAATTGGGAGATATAAACTCACAATTGCGAGAAAAACAAGAACTGTGAAATCAAAAAATTTTATGGTGGAAATAAGCTTCCATAGAAATGAGAACAGTGTTGTATTAGACTGATATAAAAAATAATAATAAAAGGCAAATCACCTCTATTACCTCTATACCTCTAAAATATAAGTGTATTTTATTAGAAGGTGATAAACTGTCATTTCTTAATAATGTTTGAGTTTTTTATTTCACCACACATGGAAACTGGCACACACACACACACATCCTTGCACCCAGTAATGAATTGTTCTATCATGAGAAAAAGGAATTTTGTTAATTGTGATATATTGCAATTACACTATTCCTGCCAATGTTTAATTAATTATATATTTACGCAGAAGAAGGGAGCACCCCCAGTGCTTTGGAAATAAACAAAGTCAACCGGCCCGTATTAATCTTGATTATCATACTTTAGAACAATGCGCCAGGAATAATTGTATGTAATTATCTGTTGTCTAATGCCTGTGCGGCAACTAATTGAAAATATGTTAGACAAGGAATAATCATTTCACCTCCCCCGCAAACACAGGCAAATTTGCTTACTGTACAGTACATTCACATTTAGTTTATTGTTTAGAAATACTCACATGACTACTGACCCATCTGTAAAGGAAACTATGATCAAACATAGGGTTGTGAACAGTTTAATTGCTTGCTGCCATGAAATCGATAGAACACATGTAACTCTGAAAAATAATTTCAAATGGCTCACTTGCCCTGAGGAAATATCTACAATTAAAGCGGTTAACTTTTTCACTCCAAAGTGAACTTCTGCTTATAATTTTTCAATTGATCACGTTTACAATAATTGAGCTGCATAAGGGCATTGCTCTCAGCAGAAAAAAAAAATCTATTCAATCAAATTGTTTTATCATGTCACAAGACTTACAATTCACAGCTCTCAGCTTTTTGGCCAGTTATAACTTGATGAGAACGTGTCAAAAATATATGTTTTGTTGAAATCACTAAATTATATGTGGATGACAGAACCTTCAAATTACACAAAATAATAGCCATCAGTGAAGTAACTTTTCTTCATGGTTGGCTAATAACACTACTAGAAGAGGTTTTTATGCTTGAATGGTCAAAAAACACATTATTGTTGCAGCACCTCTCTTCCCAATCTGTCAGTAACTCTCCATTTAGTTCCTGTCTCTATGAACCCCTCCTTCCGATTGGTCAGCTGGACCAGTGTGTTGTAATTGACCCTTCGCCGGCAGTTTGATTGACAGGCAGTTTGATTGACAGGCGATCTGACCAATCATAACTCTGAATCCGCCATTTTGTCTGACAAAGCAAACAAATTGTGTGTACTCACATCTGTCATTCCTTCTGATGTTCATTCATGTTTATTTGATGCTATAAATGAACTAGTATGAAGAGATGATCGGTTCACGAGGAGCTAAAGCGATCTGTCACCACACATTAAAGACACACTAGACGCTATTTATTGTTTAACCTGTCTGTCGAAGCGTTGTCAGTGTCCTCTTTGCTCCGCGATGTATTTTCAATGCGTGAGAACATGATGTGTGGCATCAGAGCGACATAGCAACAGTTACTAAAGGGGGCGGGTCTCTGCAGCTTGAAGCGTGTTTAGAAAATGTCACTCCCCTTACTATAACCATGTTAGATCCGGGGTGGAAAAAACAGGCTGCATCTGAAATAGCATGCGTCCCTACTAGAGGGCGAAGAATAGTAAGTGACAAAAGCAGTAAACTAATTCACAGTACTCATATGAGGGGGTAAAAAGTACCTGGATGAGGATCCAAATGCAGTATTTATTAGGGTAATCCACTATCAGTCCACAAAACAAGCAAAAGGTCAAAACACAGGCAAATGGTGCGGCGTAGCAATTTTGTCGCTAGATTTAGGGACTTCTCCGCCCCTTTTGAGACTTAAAAAAAAAAGAAAAATTCAAATCTAACAACTTCTTGGACAAACCTTAACTACTAAACCTTAATTCTATGACTCGCCTACTGATTATACATTTATATGAATACAGATTTGCCAGTATGACGCAATCTAGCGACATTTAAAGGCCAGTTTTAGCTTCTTCTTTTCAACTGAAAGCAATTTGCAACCTGCAGGCAAACAGTCCAAACATTAACAGAGTCCAGGGCAGAGGCAGAACAGAGAAATCCAGGGGAACAGGCAGAAAATCCAAATCCAGGGAGAATGCTCAGAAATGCAATACAGACATATACAAGACTTAGCAATGACTGACAGAGTGAACATGGTTTATATAGGCTGGGACTGAGAAGTTAATGGAGCAGT